>CM063507.1:55940750-55970750 GCA_032207245.1 Pardosa pseudoannulata | reverse complement strand
TCTTCTGTCTTAGATAGAACTCTGTGTTGCTTGCATAAAGATAACTCATTTATTTAAAAGAACATGAAAATTATTTAAAGTCTCATGTACTGATTAGTATAAAATTCAATGTATTTTTACTAAAATTATTCATTTCTTAAAAGTAGTTATTTATAAAGTATTAAATTTAGTGAACTTTTCAGTACATAGTTGCAAAATATTTTGAAGAACGTACTTTCTTGTGTGTTTATATAGGGGCTGTTGTATCGTGGGGTTGTTATTAACATGTTCTACTGTATATGTAATATTATATAATGCTTTTTTTATTATTAAATGTAAAAATGTATTGTTTTCAGTTTGGTCAAGTACACCCCATCCTCAGAATCAACAAAGAATATCTAGTCCTTTGTCTCAACCACAGTTTTCAAGTATGTTTTAGTCATTTTTTTTCATTTCTAAATGTTTACATATTTGAACCCGCTTACTGTGGCTTGAGAGAAAATATTTATTTAGTTGTCTTTTCAATTGCACTAATTGCTCTGACTTTTCTACCTTGACTGATTGAGTACTAACACAAAAGCCAAAATCTACCATGCAGAGACCAGGGTTAGATTTCCTACTGGGGAGGACTAATTTACATAGTCATATAAGTAGTATGGATGAAATTAGAAGTGACTTGATTCAAATTTAATAAAAGAATCTAATCTGGTACCAAGTAGTCTTGAATTGAAAAAAGAAAACCATTCAGTAAGGTTGGCTGTCTATACTGCATGGTTTCCACGTACCTGGAAAGTCATGAAAAATAATGGATTTAGACAATGGATTAATTTTGTAATGGAAAGTCTTGATTTTTCAAGTAAAATGAGTAAAAAGTCATGGAAAGTCATGGATCCGCTAAACTACCGATTAAAAAAAATGTATTGAATTGTTTAATTCTATTTTTACTTGTCATTTGGCTGAAGTTACTGAGTTTGGTACTTATGTATTATCCTATTGACCATTTTACCATATAAAATTTGTTCACCCAGGAAACTCAAAGCAAGAAAGCTTAATGGGTGGGTAAATGTATATTATTCTGGTTTTTTGTTAAATTGTAGATTAAAATTTTATTAATATAATAATAATTTTTTAATAAAAATTAGTTAAGATTTTTGCACAAAATATAAGTTTATCTCTAGGGATATTGTATATAAACATTATAGGGTTATATTTGGCTATTATTCATGGTCACCTAGATAATACCAAAGTACCCTGAATTCAAATTGGAAACATTTTGATTGAAAAGTTGCTATATGATTAAACTTAGGTATGTAGATACAACAATTTATTTTTATGTATGTGAGTTTATTAACACTTAAAAAGTTAAGTTTATAGTTTATGACAAAATTTCTGTAATTTCTCAAAAAGCATATATTTTATTTTTATGTACATCAGAAGTTTTATTCATATATACTTTAACGAAAGCTTTTTTAAGTCATGGAAAATGATCTGCTAAATCAGGGAAAGTCATGAAAAGTCATGGATTTGAAAAATTTTATTTTGGCAGATACCTTGTTTTTAATTCTTTTCACTTCCATGAGAAAAAATTCAAAATTCACAGTTTAAATGGCTTAATTTCATTAAAAACTCCTAATTTCGTATGGGGTCTGAAAATCTTGAATATTATCATCTTGAGTGCAATAGAAAAAAGAATCGGGCAGAAGAAAATATTGAAATTTCAAATCAATGCTCCTCAGATTATTCAGTAAACGGTAGCAACACTATGTGTGGTGTTTTTGAAATCTTGTGTAGACAGTGACCTTTCTCTTGTTTTGAAGATAAGTGTACAATTTTATAAATATTAGAATAGAATTGTAGGTTGTATTATCTATAATCATATGTACAGATATTTTTTTTATAGATTTCTTCCTCTTATCTTATATTTCTGTTAACTCATTTTAGACATATTGAGTCCTGTTAAATCAGTTCCAAGTACACCTTCACAGCAGTCTATGGCTGTTCCCAGCAACACCAATCTAATGACTCAACAACTTCCAAGCACTGGTTTGTCGACATCTACATCAGATATTGTTTATTCAGGCAAGCACAATGGCTTGTATTTGTATTTTTCTAGAATTATGAGGTAATTTCTTTTGTAATCAATATATATATATATAATATATATGTGTGTGTGTGTGTGTGTCAGGTCTAAAAAAGGAGTAGTTGGAAATTACGTGAGTTATAAATGATTTTAAAAAGAACTCTTTTCTAATATTAAAATAAATGAAAAAGATCCACACTTGCGTAACCTTTTGGAATAATCTGGTCAAGCGGAAAGATAGATATTTGAATAATTTGATGATTAAGTGAACCGATATGAGTTAGTTAGCGTATGGACAGCTGTCAACATCTTTCCATGCTTAGCTTCGCCACAAACAACTGAAAATGGTGTAAGTTTTGCTTTTAAATGAAATGATTTAATAAACTTATTATTATCAAGAAAGACTGTTTTCCATTTGCCTTAACACTGGAGCATCTCATATATATATAAATTTAAGAGATTTTCATTGTATCTGTTCACCAAAATAAGATTTTGGTAAGTATTTTTTGATTATTACATTGAAATTTCACTGATGATTTAAAAAAATTTTATTGTCAGTTTACTGACAGTTGGGATTTACCCAAAAATTATTGAGCACATTTCATCTTTGGTGTGCCAAATGATGTCTTATTAGCCCTTTTGTTGTAAAAAAGTATTCTAATTTCTTTTGTAATCAATATATATATGTGTGTGTGTGTGTGTGTGTGTGTGTGTGTGTGTGTGTGTGTCAGGTCTAAAAAAGGAGTAGTTGGAAATTACGTGAGTTATAAATGATTTTAAAAAGGGAACTCTTTTATAATAATAAAATAAATGAAAAACACCCACTCTTGCATAACTTTTTGAAGTAATCTGGTCAAGTGGAAGGATAGATATTTGAATAATTTGATGATTAAGCGAACCAATATGAGTTAATTAGCACGTGGACATGCAGCTGTCAACACCTTTCCATGTTTAGCTTCACCATGAACAACTGAAAATGGCCGCGTTTTGCTTTTAAATGAAACGATGATTTAATAAACTTATTATTATCAAGAAAGACTGTTTTCCATTTGCTTATATATATATATATATATATATATATATATATATTTAAATTTAAGAGATTTTCATTGTATCTGTTCACCAAAATAAGATTTTGGTAAGTATTTTTTGATTATTACATTGAAATTTCACTGATGATTTAAAAAAATTTTATTGTCAGTTTACTGACAGTTGGGATTTACCCAAAAATTATTGAGCACATTTCATCTTTGGTGTGTCAAATGATATCTCATTAGCCCTTGTGTTGTAAAAAAGTATTCTAAAGTTTCCAATAAAATAGAATGACATAATTATTAGGACATTGAAATAGTGAGTGAGTACATTTGTTAAACAAAATCTGATTTAGATATTGCTCTAAATGATTATTTGCAGAATCTCAAAAATAAATAAATAATGGAAAAATCTTTACAGAAGTAAAGGCTAAATTGAACTTAGTTTTTAAACTAGCATCATATTTTTAAAGTCATATAAGAAATTAAAAATTTTTAGTGAAGAACATTAAAAGGCTATCATCCCACATGAGAACTTGTATGGAAATCAAACTCCCATCTGTATCTTTAATATTTTATATCACAATTACTTCATTAATAAATATATATTTTTTAGAAAATCTTTTTTAGACTGCTAAAACTACTTAAAAAATTCTTCAACTTCTTGAAATGTATGTGTTATTTTAGTGTTAATTTAAATTCAAATTTTTAAAGTTGTCTAATTTTTATTTCATTTTCACCCTTATTTAAAAGCATTGCTTAAATAATAATTCAAATGTTTTGTCAGAGAATACATGTGTTGGAAAGGTGCAAGAAAAAAATTACTTATTGTTTATTATAAGTTGTTTTTAAAAATTCAGATTATGAATGAAAAAAATTAGGCTTTTATACAGGGTTCCCACGATTGTTAAAAGTCTTTAAGAACTCCTTAATTTTAGCTTTCATTTTTAAGGGCCCTTAAAACTGCTTAATTTTCCTGAAAGGTCCATAAAACTCCTTAATTTTTAAATTGGAATGAGATCAAATTGGAATGCGGCGTTTCCCAGGCATAATCAACTAGTATAATCAACGCCGGGTATAATCAACTAGTATATATATGTGTATATATATATATATATATATATATATATATATATATGAGTCATTTTTAAACCCCCAGAAAGTACTGTTTATAATATTGTTTTTGTTCACAATTTATTTTTTAGTTTGATTACTCAAAAAACTTTAGATGTACATTTTTCAAAATTAGTTTTTGTCAAATAGATTTTTCTTATATTAATTTTTAGGCATTTTTAAAAACTTAATTCTGAAATATTGTAGAACATTTCTTGAACATGCCTTGTCTGGTTCATAATCATTAAAATAGGTTCCTGAGAAGATAGTGTTTATGTCGTGTATTTCAAGTAGGTCCTTATAAAAAGTTATTTTGGTTCTTAGAAAGTCCTTAATTTTTGTTCTGGAAAATGAGTGGGAACCCTGTTATAGATTTTATAGTTTGATAAAATGTTTTATTTTATGATTTATGCATGCAGTTATTTTTTGTTGTTTATTGAATTTCATTTTGTTGGTTAAGTTCTATAATTTATATAGAGTTGTATTTTTTTTAGACCTTTGTGGAATACAAAATTAGTCAGTGAAACAACTACTATGCTGGAAACTGTGAAAATATTACTTGTATGTATCAAATTATATTAGTAAGCTTGTTACTAGTTGTTTTTGTAGTTTATTTACTTTTTTCTCATAACATATCTAGCTTTTAATTAGTTCTGCATTCTGCCAACTTTTTATTAGTGCCTATAGAAAGTATAATAGATGAAATAGTTTCTGAATTCATAAATATATATGGTTAATTGGTTGGTTGGTTGGGGTTTCTTGGCGCAAGATTCAAGCAAGGATATACAAGCTTGCAATTCCGTCACTTTTCTCATCTTTAGTCACTTTTTTTACAATTGATCACTTTTAGTCACTTTTAGTCACTTCATGGTGTATCACGGGGTCCGACAATGTACTGAACCATATTTCATTCTTATCGCAAGTGCTACAATCACTCGACATGACCGAATAAAAACCTTCTGTATTATTTTGCATGTGTGGCTTTCTCAGGTTGGCAGATGACCTTGGGTAAGTACATTATCACATCATTGGTATTATGGACAGCCCAGTATGTAGGGGGTGCCATATGGCAGAGGAGAGTTTATCTCATATTTTGTGTGAATTTGACTACTTCTGTGCCAAGAGATTTGAATTCCTTGGGTATCACTTCATCGAGCTGTGGGAGTTGATTAACTTCCCGGTTAAATTGCTGTTGAAATATATCTCAGCTATTGGTCTCTCTGAGATCTAATGGTTATTGTTTCTTAACCTTGTGCAGGAGCTCCTTGTTCCAGTGAATGGGGGGGGGTTTCAGTACAATAGGCCTTGGGCTGCAGTGCTGGTGTCCTTGTGGGCTGCCCCACCTTAATTCTAATTCTAAAGTACATTATTGAATCGTTGGTTGGACAGCTACTGGTGGGAGGGAAAAACTTGGCGAATGGAATAACGTCTTACAAGTACATCACCCCTTGGCTGTTCAAGCCCACCTCTCTTTCCAAGTACCATCACCCTGTGGGTCTATTTCGGACCCTGCCTGGATTTCCGGTTTATCTAGTTTCCTGTTCTTTCTGTTGTTGAAAAAAGAAAATCTGAATTAATAACAAAATATTTTGATAAAAGATTAAAAATGGGATGCTCTAATCTTATTTTTTGTATTAAAATGTAATTAGTCATTTGGTTTCCAGAATTTAGTGATTTTAAACAGTCGTAAAGAAGTTCTTGAAATGTACATTTGTACTAAAATGTACATTTAATACATTAAAGTACCTTACGTCAAAGCACACATTTCTATTTTTCTGTTACTTACAATTTTTGTTCAGATACTCTAATCTAGCTATGTACATATTTCAAAACATCATTAATATATTCAGAAAATTGTGATTATAAAATTAATGTATTGTATTATTCAAATCTAATTTATAAATTTTCTTGAATAAAAAGCAATGTTTAGTTGTGTTAAATGAAATTTTAACCTTTTTTTATTTGACACTAAAATCATGTCTTGCATGAATCATTTGATTTAGAGTTAAAATAAATAGAAAAATCTTAATAATAGCATCTGTAATCAAAAGGAGAAAAATATCGCTTTTTGTTTTCAATATTTAGTCACTTTTTAGTCACTTATTCTCTATTATTTGTCACTTTTCTCACCTTTTTCAAAGTACCTCAGCAGTTGCAAGCCTGGATATACTGTGCCAAACTATTAAACAAAATATGTATATATAATTTAAAAGTAGAAGGACTGTGAGTCAAATATTTAAAAGAGAGAATGCAAGTAAAAAACGACTTAAAGATTGATATTAAAACTTTTTAAATTAAACAAGGTTAAAAACGGCAATGTGGATGAGAAATTCAAATAGTTTTGGGTGGGGGATTTCACCCAAAACTTCGCTCACACTAGGATGAAAACTTTTAAAATATATATTGTAAAATCGCGTAAAAGCCATTCATGAAGTTAAAATGTGATGAATAGTGAAAAAATAAATATATATATGTGTAATGGACATTGAACTAACTGGCCCCAAATTTACACTTGAAAACTTCTTTTGAAATTGCCCCTAGTATTTTCCTCAGCCCGGGCATGCTGGGCTGCCAAGAGTTCCGATAAACGTCTGTTCGAAAGAAACACATCAGTCGTTGTGGCCGTACGTAATCTTTATTTCATCTTCTCAAAATCGGACAAATTCCAGAGGCATCTGAACCAGACGGTGTCAGAACTCTCTCTCGAATGCCAACCTTTTGCAAGAGACGACAAAAAACCCATGTGTGGCTTAGTGTCGTGGCAAAATGCTGAGGCAACAGTTAATTGCTTATAGAGAGTAACCTTTGATTAGAGCCATCTGCCAAAGTGTGGCATTTCAGAAGAGTTTTATTGCTGATCATTACAGATTTTTCATGGGAGAGTTATTGCTTCCTAATTAAAAATGCCATCTAAATCATTTTTTGCTTTGAGAATCATAGAAAGAATTTAGGGGTTATGCTGAAGGATTGAAAACAGCCTTGTTTAAATTGGATGGCTGGGAAATATGGTTAATATAAAGAGAAGAAATTAAGATTTAGAATAATGAATGGGGAAAAGGGATAATTTTGGATAGACTTTAGGGCTTAGATATTGATATTATTAAATATATATAGTATAAATATATATGGTATTTGAAATATCATTATTGAAAGAAAATGGAAGTTCACTACTCATGGTTTTTTTTCTTTAGCATAATTGCAAACATGATCAATCAAAATTTAATATTTGATTAAAAATAGTTTCCTAAAATAATAATTAAAAAACAAATGCAATCTTAATAACTGTAGGTTGGCATCTGTGCTATTTAATTGGAATGTCTTGATGTTGAAAAATACTGGTCTACATTCAAGTAAATGTGTATAAATATCTGTTCTCTCTCTCTCTCTCTCTCTCTCTCTCTCTCTATATATATATATATATATATATTACATATATATATATATATATATATATATATATATATATATATAATTTTGGTAATAAATAAAAACTAATTGATCAGTAGATTGTACTTTATTTCTAGTGAATTAATGTATTAATGGTCACTTATCAGACACTTTTTTTCAGAAAAAGTCACTTTTTCTATTAATTTTGAGCTAAGTTATTGGAGTTGTTAAAAAGGTTTAAATTTTACTTAAAAAATATTTTTTCATTTAAGATAATATTTTTCTAATTTTTTTAATTAGATCATAAGTAATGTTACATCTGAAGAGCTTTCAAGTTACCTTCAGCAGCTATCATCGTTGAAACAGTTTCTACAAAAGAATAATCAGTCATTCCGTACTGCAGCCAAGTAATCCATATTTCTCTTACTTCTAAAACATTTCAATGAATTAAACAAACATTTCAATAGTTTTACTACAGAGTTCTTTTCCTGTTATATTGATGTTAAAGTATATTGTGATGGTGTCACACTTAAAATTAATCAACATTTGATAAATTTGATTTTGATTTGATTCTTCCTTTTTGTATAGTTACACAGTTTTTCTTTATATCTTTAATAGTTTAGCCAAAACAACTGCAGCAAGAGTAATTCCTAAACCTATCCAGAGTTCTCCAATAGAAACACACCAGTTTCCAAAACGAACACAAAGTAAGAATAATTGCTGTATGTGTATTGATGTATATGTAAAATATAAAATACCAACTGATTAGTAAATGTGTAAATCCAATTGTATAATTCTAATCAGGAAATACATTCTATGGAAACCACTGTTATATTATAGTACCGGGTGACCGAGCTCCGCTCGGAGAAAACAGGTATCGAAGCTAACTCGAAGATTTAAATTTTCAATTGTGATTTATCAAAACAATACATGCCATAAGAAAATTTGTGAAACCATTAGTGAAAAGATAACCGGTTAAAGTGCACCATTGTAAACTATTCTAAACAAAGTTGTTTGGAAAGGGAACTATTCTATACAAAGGTAAAGTTTGAAAAGTCATAGAAAATAAAATGTAATTGATAACAAAAAATTATACAATTAAAGAAATGGTACAAAGTGAGCAGTGTAAAGATTGAAGTGTGTTGAATGGAGAAGCATTCTGACAATGACGGTATCTTCTAGTTGTCCATTTGCGGGTATAATTGAGTTGATCGCTTGTTGTTCCAAAATTCCGGCTCCTTGAAGCATTTCATGTAGATGTGCGTTCTGCATGTTGAAAATGTAGCTTGAAATCTGATGAATGTTGAAATGTCGAACTTTGCTACATTAATTTAATATTTAGAGTTGATAGAAAATAAAAATGGAAACCGATATCAAGGAATAAAGACAAATCAATAAAAACTTTTATTATTATTATTACTATTATTAATTCGTCAGAACTACAGCCAATCGATTCCTCGTGGTCGAAAATCCCCGGGTACCAATTTTCACTTGGTTTGGACGCATGAGAAAAAAGTTTGCCCGCACCGGGGTTCGAACCCGGTCCTATCTGTAGCGCCGAACTACGTGACCTTAGCACGTCAAAACCGATGCCAATCGATTCCTCGTGACCAAAAACCCCAGATCCCCAAGTTTACTACAGTTTATTAATTCTGGGGCGATTTTCGACTTGACAACCATTCCTCGTATTATAGTATATTATATAGAAAATTCACTATTAATACGAATTAAATGAATTCATACTGCATTCTCCCCTCCCCCCCTCAAAGATATAATTCTCACCTATAGCAGCCTCACGTGGTGAACCTCAATCAGTGCCCATTGTGCAGCAAGTGCCATGATAGACTGGCCAACTGCAGCAGGCTTGCAGTTGAATGTGAAGAAATTTTGAATAAAGGTGGTTGTTTGAGCTTCCTTAGTATCCTTAGCATTGAAATAATTGGGGGTGATGCAAACCCTGCTATAAAATAAAGAGGGCTTCTATTATAGGGGAAAAAAAAGTGGTTGCACCATCTAGATGGTGTCTGGATGATCAAAATAAAAGACAGGGAATTTAGTGGAGCAGCATATATAACCCTAGACCTTGGTCCCATCGCACTTGTTTCACTATTCCAACTTGCATAATCCCTGTGACCTCACTTGCTCAAAAATTATATATCTGAACTATGCATAAGTTTGGGAGGTGAAGAAGAACCTGACCAAAATTAATTAAAAGGGGAGGGGATGAAAGAACTGCCAGTGTGCATTTATGTGACTTACTCCCAGGATTAACTCTTGAATCCTTTCCTTCCTTCTCACTCCAGAAATAAATATTAACACTTGGCATGCAGGTATACTTCACCACCAACTTACGTGTGCAGTGGGCTTTTTTTCGTGGATCGTGGGAAAGTTTAGTTATTCAGAAAAATAGCAGTAAATTGAAAACTACTTTGTTTTTATGAACGAAGCCCTTTATTTTATACTTTAATATATATCTGCCCCCCCTATTTTTACGAAATCACAAAAATAAACGATTTTTAAAATTAAAGTTTGATAATCTGTCAGTGCCTATTTCTTCATCACTATCTTTGTCACAACGGTTCATTTTATCAATTTTGTATTCAACAATAAAAAAACCAAGCTCTAAATTGACAAAACATGACTTGTATGTTCTGGAGCTAGGTATTCGATTGAAGATGAAATAATTCAACAAAAGACCGAGTAACTCGACAATCAAAACTTGTGGAAAGAAAAAATTCAAAGCGCTGCAGAGCAATGCAAGCAACATGCATATAATTATACGTATTTAGTAGATTTGTAGTGGTTAGCAGGTATCCACCACAAATCTACTAAATACATATTTTTACGTAACCTGTGCTCCAGTGACAGATAGCAAAAAACGTAAAAATACATTGCCTGCACGCAAAGTGTTAATAACAAACAATAATAATTCCATTCTACAGTATTGATAAATTCCAATATAATAGATGTTTCATTCGGTGGTAAAAAAAAATTAAATATTTCTCCTAAAATATTCTACTATAGCTATCTACTGAGTTAATTTTAAAAGGTGTTACGAATATGATATATCCTCCCCCAAAGACTTAATGCTTCCATATGAATTTTTGTCTTATTATTATTGCATTGAATTGGTTAGATTTAGCATCAATATTTTTGTCTTTTTTTCAGTGGATGCTAGCCTGCAAGAAAGTGTCTCTTTAAACCATTTTCAAGAGCTTGTTCATTACACATATGAAATGTTGGCTTTGTGGAAAATATTGTGTGATCATCAATTTCATACTGTAGTTACATTCCTTCCAGAGGTAATGCAAATGGATTAAAATATTTTCCTTAAGGTATTCGTCTATGTTTAGAGAACTTTTTTCTTCAAACCTAGAAACTAGTTCATGTTTTTACATTTTTAGATTTATTTTTTATATTATCATAGAGAATTGCACTGAAAAAATTTATTCCTGGAGAAGTTTTCATAAAATTTCTAATAATTGAAGAAAATTTAGTGAAAAAATCGGGTTTTTTTTAAAAAGGTCTAATTTATTAATAAACTAAATTATTTCAATATTTCTTGATGCAACACATTTCTTATACACTGGACTAGTGAATCACCCAAAATCTTTGCTTAATTTACATTTGGTAAAAAATTTTGTTCCTTCAAAATCATACACATTGAATTTTTAACGAATTTTCATTACCTTTTATATCTAACTATGAGTGTAACATCATTAAAAATTATCCAAATTTAAAGCTTTTAGGTCATTCACTAGTAAATATTATCAAAAGCATTCATAATAATTTTCAACAAAATAGTTAAAGAACTTTTTGAAAAATCACATTTCAAGTTTCAACATTTCATTAAAAATACCGTTCAGAGAAAAGTGCGTTTGAAGTTTATAAAAGCAACTTTATTAAAATACATGTTTAAAATTCCCCACACTTTCTTGCTTCAAAACTTTCTAATTGCCAAGTTGTTAATTATTAAAAATACTAGAAAAATGTTTAAACTAATCTTAATGAAAATTTAAAAAGTTTTGTCTAAAAAATGCTTTTTAAAAGGTTTTAAATTCACAACTTTCAGTTCCAAAGTCGCTACTTCTGGTTTGTTTTGACAGCTGTCAGTGATGTTTAAACACTGTAACTTTTCTGTAAAATGCTCTAGAGACAAAACAAAAACCGATTTAGAAGCCTAAAAGTTGGAATTTTACAATAGAGAAAAAAAATTATGATTTTTGGCAAAAAATTACCTTTTTAACGTAGATGGATACCTTAACCAATATTTATTTAAATGGCTATTGTTTAGAAAATAAATTTTCTTTTATTTTAAAATTAATTGTGATAAAAATATTTTTTCATCTATATATTGTTTTAAACATTATTCTTGAATAAAAATGAATGTGATCTTTCAATTTAGGAGCAGCAAGATTTATTGAAGCTTTTTACATTCAAAGATTTTATTGTTGATGGTAAAGAGGTAAAAACTATTTCTTATATTTTTTTTATAGTCTCTGTTTTAATGCATTTTTTTCAACCCAAATATATTTAAATTCTTTTACCTCCAACATAGCATTTTGTTCCTTATATATATATATATATATATATATATATATATATATATATATATATATATCTGTTGCAAAGATAAGGAAGCCATATTAGGGTTCTTCAGTTTCAATATCAATCATTAAATCAAAATGTAAAGCCCTCTCCCAATTGAGACATAGACGTAACCTGTTTGGAGGGTACTTTTAGGCTAAAAGCCTCTTATCTCTAGTAGAAACATACAAACTTTATACTCTACTGTTAACTTATTTGATAAGAACATCATAATTTTTATAAAAAGCATGAATCATTTGATTTCGAGATAAAATAAATAGAAAAATCTTAATAATATCATCTGTAATCAAGAGGAGAAAAAAATTGCTTTTTTTTTTTTTCAATGTTTAGTCACTTTTTAGTCACTTATTCTGTATTATTTGTCACTTTTCTTACCTTTTTCAAAGTATCTAAGCAGTTGCAAGCCTGTAGAAGCATATAATAAGTATTAAGATATACTGTTGTTAAAATATTATATCTTGATATTTTAACAATATTACTCTACTAATGTCTATAACGGCAGATTTATTGTCACAGCACATAGACATATGAAGCCCTATGGTGTTGCACTACCCAAGTTACAGGTCCTAGGTTGGGCAAGTGTGACTCAGCCTCCAGGGATAGACAAATTAAGGACCAAGCACATATGAGAACGAAACACTGAGGGTTCAGTGCAGGGTTGGCAAAAACCAGAGTTTTTTCAGAAAAAACCCAATCCAGTGGGTTTTTTCGGGTTTTTATTGCTTTTTTCAGGTTTTATCAGGGTTTTTGGTACACTTTAATGAGCTTTAGATGCTTTTTTGGGGATTTGAAAAATATTCAGGTTTTTTGTTACGTAAGAGGACAGGATATATAATTGTATGATTAAAATAAATTTAAAATGTTAATCACTTTTTAAAATTAAAAATTTTAAAATTAATTTTAAAATATGCAGAAGAAATTTTTGTCTAAATTAAAGGAAATTTTGAAATCTTAAAATAAATTTTTTTCATATTATAAAATTTTTAGCATCAAAAAACTAGTTTTTAATGGCAATTATTTTATAATAAAAGTTGGCTTTGAAATAGTTGTATTTGAAGTTTTTTCTTTTCAATAAAATGTAATAAATTATTACTCTATATTTATTAGCAGCATTGTGTTATTAAAGCATTAAAAAGATATTTTCTTAGTTAATTTGTAAGTTATATATGATAAGTAGCAGAATTAATTATATATATTATCCCCATGTTTATTTATTTGCAGTTATATATACATTTTCACAATTTTTCTTGTCCATTTTTCAATTTTATCACATGTAATACTTCAATATTTTAATTTTTTTTCATCATACATTCTTATTAACTTTGTTTAATTTAGATTTTATTGTATTTGTTATACAGATAACAATTTTTCCCTGAAAAGTTTTAAAATTTTTGTTTTTTTCTAGCAGTTTAGACTGCCTCAAATTAAAAAAAAATTCTAGGATCACTGTCAAAGATGAAATATGTAATATATATTATAGATTTAATTCAATATATTTATTATTAGTTAAATATGTGAAAATAAAGAATTTTGAGAACCCAATTTTGAAAAGACACACTTGGTTTAAAAAAAAAAAAAAAAAAAAAAAAAAAAACCACCCGGGTTTTTTTGGGCTGGGCAAATGAAGCCAACTCTAGTTCAGAGTAAGGTTGACCACCTCACTGGAACATATGCTTCACACCCCAGGGCCCTTATTCTTGAAAACGGAGATTGGCACCATAAGCCTAGGCCCCTAAGTTGGGCTGTTGCGCTTAAGACTTTAATTTTTAGCTTACATGCATATCCCCTATATAATAATAGCCTAAGTTGTCTGTCCACGAATTTATGAAGCGGTTGTACCTGGGATGGATACAGGCATCCATATTGGATTTTTTATGAGTAAGGGTTAGCAAAATTCAAAGCGAGTTCGAAATCTACCCCATCTCCCCTTTTTGAGCGCTTAATGCTATTATTTCAAGTCTTATTCTTCCTCTTATTCTATACTAAATTCATTCTTGATATGAATTTAGTATAGAATAAGAGGGAGCAGCGAGGGCAGAGCGTAATATTTAAACTGGACTATGTTTACTCGTTACTATGTTACATATACTCTAATTAGTTCCTCCATCGGGTGTAGGCCGTACGTTCGGTAGAGCCAATTCGGTAGGTTCTGCCAATTTGATCAGCGTACTTCTTGGGTTGACGGTTCTGTCCCCAACTCAGCCAGATTTTTGTAAATGTCTAATTAATTTAATATTTTCTGATTTTTTTTTTTTAAATTCTTATTCCTAAAGTTGTTTTATTATTTTCAAAATTTTTATTATTTTTAAAATAAATCTCTATTATTTTTTCAACTTTCTATGACTTAAACTTTCTTCTCGTAATGTAATAATAGCCTAAATTATCTGTCTATCTGTCCTCGAATTTATGAAGCGGTTGGACGTGGTATGAATAGAGCATCCATATTGGATTTTTGATGAGTTAGGGTTTGCAAAACTCAAAGCGAGTAAAGTTTATCTTTTCCTAAACTATAGATCTGATTCTAAAATAAATTGGTATGAATAAGTGTCGTATCACAGCGAAAAATGCTGTCATATTTAAAACGTTCGAAATTCATCTCGTTCCCCTTTTCGAGCATTTAATGCCATTATATCAAGCCCTATTTTAGGAGCAGGCTATTAAATTTATCAATTTATCACATAATAGATAGGTAAAAATAACAATTTTTTCTAGCATTATGACGCCATTCCTTTAACTATCGCATTGAATCATTTATTTAGATTATTTAAATATCGTCTGCATGATTTCCAGACGTTTTATCTCTAAACTCAGATACTATCTAAATAATTCTCTTTTATATTTGGCTTAAATAGATTAAGTACATAAGTGATAATTTTAATCTATTATTTTTGTAGAACGATAATTCTCAGCCAAAAAACAAACCATTTTTTTTACCTGCCTCATAGGGTATCTTTACAATTCTGGAAAATTAAAAATTTTACTGATCCCGTCATATGACAGGCTATATGCTAGTAAAAATTATATTAGTTTCAATAAATTATGTTTTTATAATTAGATGAATCAAACTTCATTGATAATTATTAAAAATTAGTTAATGTGATTACTGTGCATTATCACATTTACCAAAAATGTCATTATTATTAATAATTGGCAATTAATAATAGTTAGATTATTACTTGAACTTTAATCTTAATATATATAATTTAAATAATATGCGGATAGTGATATGAAATTTTTCTTTATAGATTAACTAATTATTCTTGTTTATTTAAATTTTTTCCAGTTGTCTGCTGGTTTAACCAATGCTTTAATAAATTTTTATCTGGAAGATCAAGCTAGCACTGGTACAATCAGCCAACGTTTGTTGGAACTTTGTCCATCCATTTACAGAAGAGAAGATGCAACAGTTTCGCAAGTAAGTGCTAGTTTTCCATTTCAGGTATATAATTCTTCAAATTCCCCAATTCTTATAAATTTTACATAGTTATTTTGCAAAATATGAAGTAATTACTGAATTATACATTGGTACTAGTCAGTATCTATACAAATCTTTGGAATGTTCACTACAAATTCCTCTAAATGGTTGGACCAATAATCATCATGAAATTTTACATGGTGTTAGGATTGGGTTTTTGACTTCAAGAACCAGTTTTTGACGTGATTTGTTTAATCATCTTTTAACTGGATTAAACTGTTAAAAACCCTAAACCTGAGACATGTTATTTAAAATATACATTACATTTGAAAGTAATAGAATACTTTTAATTGTATTCTATGAAATTAGAATTAACCATCAATTACTTTTGATCATACTAGTAAGTATTATTTAAACTTTAAATATGGAATGTAATTGATAGTACATTAATAGGACTGAAGAGCAACACCTTACCCATTCGGCCAATTGATGGCCAAATGGGTAGGGCGCTGCTCTTCGGCATGGAAGTTCGTGGATTTGAATTCCACTGCTGGTATGGATGTTCACAGCCATTTAAAAATTCATACTGTGGGGGAAAAGAGGAAATCTTTACTGTAAAGAGTTTGTCGAGCCTCGCGCGTCCCTGGATGCACTGTCTGATGTCTACATGCCTTGTTTCTATACTTGCTCACCTATTGTTACTGGAGCAGGTATCTTGGGTTCACTGATATGCTTAACTGGCTGACAATTAAGTACTAAAACGATTAAATCCTTGACTAAACATTTATTTACAAATTCTGCCTAAACATGGCTGAAATAAGACCGAGGGAAAAGAAAACAAATGGTGCCGAGCGGAAAACACCTCTCTCGGTCTCAGCTCCTTTCAGAAGAATGTTCGTTCTGCGTCGTTCTAAGCGGGCATATCTTCCGCTGCTGTTTTCCAAGGCCGAGGTAGAATTCCCCCCTCTCTTGGTCAAGCTAGGAGGAGGCATCTCTCGCCTCCTCCTGTTGAACTTTCCTGAAACACGGCTTGCCCACCCTCTCTTGGGGTGTCCGTCTTCAGTCGCCGAATAAAAAACAGGGGCCCATGTAACACCAACTCGAGTCTTGAGTCTAGTATTACAGAGTTACTAGGAGTTTCATTAAATAAGAGATTTTTAATTTTAGGCATTAAATTTTAAGGTTTATATAGAAATATTAATAATTATTATTGGTTGTGAGGTGCTAAATATTTTGGCAAAATCATTGCATTACATTATTTAATTCTATTTTTACTTGTCATTTGGCTGAAGTTACTGAGTTTGGTACTTATGTATTATCCCACTGACCATACTGCCAAGTAAACTTGTCCGCCAAGCAAACTCAAAGCAAGCAAGCTTAATATGTGGGTAAACGTATAAGTATATTATTCTGGTTTTTTCTTAAATTATAAATTTTTATTAATATAATAATAATTAATATTTAATAAAAATTGAGATTTTTGTACAAAATATAAGTTTATTTTTAGGGCTATTATGTATAAACAATATAGGGTTATCATGTTTGGCTATTATTCATGTTCACCTTGATAATACCTAAGTACCCTGAATTAAAATTGGAAATTTTTTGATTGCATTCAGAAAATTGCTATATGATTAAACTTAGGTATGTAGGTACTACAACAATTTGTTTATATATGAGTTTATAAACATTTATAAAGTATTTTTTATCTTAAATTCTTGCAATTTCTCTAAAAGCATACATTTTATTTGTGTATACATCAGAAGTTTTAGTCATATACACTTTAACAAAAGATTTTTTAAAGTCATGGAAAATGATCTGCTAAAATCAGAGAAAGTCATGGATTTGAAAAACTTTATTTTGGCAGATATGCTAAACCTAACAACCCTGCTATTGGATTTTAGGCAGGTCAGATTGATTGAAGGTCAAGGTCATAATGACAATAAAACTTTTTCCCTTATATATAGCTTGGTGACCTTATATTGTATATATGCATGGTTTCCGCGCACCTGGAAAGTCATGGAAAATCATGGATTTAGACAATGGATTAATTTTGTCATGGAAAGTGTTGATTTTTCAAGTAAAATGAGTAAAATTCATGGATCCACTAAACTACCGATTAAAAAAATGCGTTGAATTGTTTAATTCTATTTTTACTTGTCATTTGGCTGAAGTTACTGAGTTTGGTATTTATGTATTATCCTGTTGACCCTATTGCCAAGTAAAATTTGTTCACCAATTAAACTCAAAGCAAGAAAGCTTAATGGTTGGGTAAATGTATATTATTCTGGTTTTTTCTTAAATTGTAGATTATAATTTTATTAATATAATAATTATTTTTTAATAAGAATTAGTTAAGATTTTTGCACAAAATATAAGTTTATCTCTAGGGATATTGTATATAAACATTATAGGGTTATATTTGGCTATTATTCATGGTCACCTGGATAATACCAAAGTGCCCTGAATTCAAATTGGAAACATTTAGATTGAAAAATTGCTATATGATTAAACTTGGGTATGTAGATACAACAATTTATTTTTATGTGAGTTTATGAACACTTATAAAGTAAGTTTATAGTTTTTTTATGATAAAATTCCTGTAATTTCTCTAAAAGCATATATTTTATTTGTATGTACATCAGAAGTTTTATTCATATATACTTTAACGAAAGCTTTTTAAAGTCATGGAAAATGATCTGCTAAATCAGGGAAAGTCGTGAAAAATCATGGATTTGAAAAATTTTATTTTGGCAGATACCCTGTATATGTATCTTTGAATGACTTGCTAAAATAATTAAAAATTTTAATTAATGCCGGGCTGTTAGTGGTTTAAAAAAATTGCAAACATATATAAGCAGACTGTATTTATTTGTTAAATCCTTTCGAAATAAGTGTTATGTATTGTGATTTATTTGATTTGAAATAATGAGACAATAGAGATTTTCATGGTGAAAGCAAAGTATAATATAAAATTTTTTTTTATTAAGTTTATTTTAAAAAGATGCTATTTACAGGCACATGAAATTGTTCTCAATGCCAGGAATATCCACAACAAAGCAGAAAGAGAAGCTGAGTTAGCCGAAGCATTACGAGTGAGTATGGTATTGTGATTACTTCAATGTTTCTTGAGTGAAGAAGGATGACAGTCACAATAGAATTAGAAATCACTTTTATTTTTTTCTGGAGTAAATATGGGGTATATATAGTATATACAAAGGGATTCTAATTCTCCTAAAACAAGTTGTAATGTAGAGGATTTTTGCTAGCACTGAATTACCACGATGATCACAGTCAGGAAAAAAAATAAATAAATAAATAAATAATCTCACAAAATGGGGAGGCTCTTCCATGGTGCAGTGTTAACCCAATCTATCCCTTGTTCAGTATCCAAGACCCTGCCGTTCCTTATATGAGCAGACTTTATGAGTCTCCTGAACGCAATCATTAAAAAACTGGCTCCAGTCAAAAATCATGGAAGCCTCCACAAGGTCAAAGAACCTCTGTAGAAAAATGTAGAAAAGCCTCAAGTCGAAAACTTCTATGCGTTTTATACCTGGGGGGTCAGTTACGGTCCCGCCAACTGCTTTTTGGTCAGTTACGATTACAATTACCTGAGAACTCCAGCTAAGGTTACAGCTAATTTTTTAAAGCTGAATTCTCATTCGTTGGCTGTCCCGATTCTGGAATTTTGATGCAATCCTCTGGGCTCATTACCGCAATCGATCAGGGGCGTGACACCTATTCAACCAAACTGTCAACATCCCAGACATTCTGTTGCCATGCTATTGTAGCTGGTCAGAACAGGAGGCTTCAAATCAGCTGATTTCGGTCTATAGTTCTGAACAAGTGGGGGGGGGCCTTCACAGTATTATTTTTTTAATGAGGCTTCTATTACATTTAAGAGTTAAATTAATAGATTACATTTAAGAGACCAGGAGGTTCTTACCAAAGCAAATAGAAAATTTTTGAAAAAAGACAGTTTGCATGTAACTTTTATAAAATTTATTGCAAATAAAATATATTTTTTTAAAATTTGCAAATATGCATTATTTATTATAGTTTTCACTTAAATAAATAGTGTTTTTCACTTGAAGTTAAAGGGACTCTTTTCTCAGCTGGACTCTCATTTTTCATTAGTGAGTCCCTGAAACTCAAGTTTGGGTTAGTCACCATAAATACTAATGATATTAATTAGAGCAACTGAAAATTTATTGCTAGATTTGATAGCCACACTTACAATCTACCCAGCTTGTCAGTGTGTTTCGTGCTGTTTGCACTGTCATTATTTATCAATATGAGAAAATTACTTTCTGGATGACCCTTGTAGATCTATTTTGATTCCTTTGTAACATTTAAAATTACTTCCATTTTGACTCCTTTGTAACATTTAAAATTACTTCTAGCTTTGCAAGTCTATTGCACCAAATGTGGACCTCAATCTAATGTGTGCATTATTCAGCAGTGTGGGTTTTTATAAAGGCATAGTTGATCTTTGTCTCTGCTCTGCACAACGTCGTGATGCACAAGGTCTAGCTTTACATTATTACAAAAATGGCGAGCCTCAAGATGACCAGGTGGGAATGCAAGCATTCATCAACAGGTTTGTAGTTTTGTCTCTATTCTATTATTATTGATAAATTTAACTATAAGATTTATTGTAATTAATAGTATCCATATCTGTCATCTTTTACATTTTAGCTATTTATTGCGTGATCAGGGTTCCCACGGTCCTTAAAAGTCCTTAAGAACTCCTTAATTTTAGCTTTCATTATTAAGGGCCCTTAAAAACTCCTTAATTTTTAAATTGGAATGTGATCAATTTCTCTATCAACGCGATCCACCATCATCATGTGATTTCTTATCAGTTTTCTTATGGGACAGTTTTTTACGTTACGTATTATTTGACCAATAAATAATCTTTTGCATACTGAAATGGTTTATAGTCAGCTGCCCTTTCCTAATAGCTAACAGTCATGCAGATTTTAATTAAGCAAAGCATGGAGGTTGGGGGGTGGGTGGGTTGTAGATATTTCAGTTACTTATGGAAGTTTAATTTTTCTTGCATTGAATGTAATAGAAAAGTCTAAAACTTTCTTCTTTCCCAGGGAACGTCGGGTATAATCAGCTAGTATATATATATATATATATATATATATATATATATATGAGTCATTTTTAAACCCTCAGAAAGTATTGTTTATAATGTTGTTTTTATTCACAATTTATTTCTAGCTTGATCACTCGAAAAGCTTTAGATGTATATTTTTCGAAATTAGTTTTTGTCAAATAGATGTATCTTATATTACTTTTTAGGCAAATTTTAAAAACTTAATTCTGAAATATTGTAGGGCTGAACTTTCCTTGTCTGGATCATAATCATTAAAATAGGTTCCTCAGGAAATAGGGTTTATGTAGTTATGCCGTGTATTTCAAGTAGGTCCTTATGTTTCTTTGGTCCTTAGAATGTCCTTAATTTTTGATCTAGAAAAACAGTGGGAACCCAGGTGATACTTAGCCGAACGATGGCCGATTAGTTAGTGTGCTGGCCTTCGGTACCGGAGTTCGTGGGTTCGAATCCTACAGTGGCATGGATGTTTATAGCCGTTCAGAATCGGCTTTAAGCTGTAGGTTCTGGCCTTATTAGCCCTTGTGTTGCAAAAATTAGACCGTAGCACTCCAAACCAAACCAGATGATATTTATCAGACTTTGATTGTACATTGTTGAGATTGTATAATTTTGAAGTTCATTGTTTGATTTCAAAATCTGAATTATCTTTGTTTTACAACCAAACAGAATGAAGTGCTACAAGCATGTGATAGATGCCATCAATGATTTGATGTCCCAAAGTCTTTCTCATCCTCAATCCCCAAGCATTCCTAAAGTTCCTGGTCCCCCACCAGCTCGAGATCCCAATCTTCTTGCCCCAGAAGAAGCTAAAGTTTATGTAAGTACATTTATAATACAATTAAATTTTACTGTTTCTAAAGTTGGAAAGGAAACAGAATTTATTTATCAAAACAAAATTTCAGTTTGTTAACAGATCCTTCACAAAATTAATTGTAAATTGGCCTCTCTTATATTTTGTTTAGAGTAGGAACTGCCTATGGGTGGGCCAACAACCCTTTTGCCTCACAAAATTTCCTGTTCTTGATTTAGATCTGTTGGATACTTCTTTGAAGGTGCAACTCTCAAATCCTTCCTTTGCTATGGTTAGGGTTGGAAAAAAATCATGATTTTCTTTTAAAAAATAAAAAAAATCAGATTTATTTGATTTAAATCAGTTTTTTTTTCTGTATACTAATTTTAATTGTTGTTTTTATGTTTTTTGCAATATACATAGAATACTCTGTTATAAGAAGTAACATCTTATCTATCTAGTATATTCTACGCACTGATTACCTAAAATTAAATATATAAATTATAATCTAAATACATTCCATTATTTTGCAGTTGGATAGTGATGAAATAAGATGTAAATATAAAGAAGAAATATTCTTTTAATACAAACTATTTGTTTAAAAAAAAATCACAATTATTTCAAATTTTTAAGCACCGAATCATGGATTTAATTGTTTCAATAAAAACACTAGCTTTGATGCTTTAACCACTCCTATTTGGTTATGAAGGATAGAATGAACAATACCAAAAGAAGAAAACTGTCTTTCCATTCCAGCAGATGAAGCCAAGGCTGTTGTTATTTGGTAGACAAACTGGATTTCAAATGCTGTAACGCATGTTATGCTCTTTACCTCCCATTACATAAAATGAATTCCACCAGTCATAATCAATCATTGTACTACCCCTACTACATACTTTCTGATAACGAACCCTAAATTCTTGGAAAGCACATGCTATCTATTCACACTTCTTTACTTATTGGTATTACTGTGCTGACTGATTTCCAATTCTCCTGTCTTTGGAATATAGGTTTTAAAAGAAGTGAAAAAAAATGATTTAAATCAATGATTTTTTTTAAATCAACTGATTTAAATCATGCCAACCCTGGTTATGGTTGTAGGACCATGAAGTTCACACCACCCTAATTCTGGTGTCATGATTACAAGGTCAGCTAGAGCATCTAGTCTTATTCTAAATTCTTTCTTCCAAGCACAGTTCTGCTGCATGCTGTGCACTTCAGCAGTGCTGAGTGTGACTACCCAATACTTGCAGTCTGCCAACCTCTACCAGAATAGGCCTGGAGGGCCTTACAGCCAAATGGGCTTGGATTGGTGTATGAATTGCTTACCCAGACAATATGTTCCTGGTGTCAATGTGTTTAAAGTATCTAGTAGTGTAGCATTTTTCAGTTTTAAATTTTTATTGATATAGTTTTTATTTCTCTTTTAGTCAGAGCAGATATTTGAAATGGCTTTAAAAACAGATGATCAGTTGTTTCATGTTGCCTTATATGATTGGTTAATTGAAAATAACCAGGCAGATACTCTTTTATATGTAAGTTTTGCTAATTTTTGAAATTTTATATCAATTTGTCTTCAGTAGCTGTGAAATGAATTTATTTTCCCATGAGAGATTATATATGACTTTGTTTAACATTTAGAATTTTGAATTTAAAAAATGAACTCATTTAATTTTTAAAATTTTTTTTATTTATTTTTTAAGAATGAGTAGTATCACATTTTAGACTGATCCATGATTTATAACTTATATATCTACCTGAAATTAATAATAAATAAAAGCACTTAAATAATTCAAATGTTATGAATATTTCTCAGTTTTAACAGTATAGGATATGTTTTGTATTTCAACACATAAAAAAAGTAGTAGATTTTATTGCCAGTCACTTTAAGTAAATTATGATAATTATCACTTAGAGGGAGGAATTCATTAAATAAAAAGTACTAACTGGTAGATATTTGTTGCTTTTAAATACTTCTGTACATGGATTTATTTTGCTATAAATTTTACCAGGGATGCAGATATTTAAATCACCTAATGTTTTTTAATCAATTTAAAAGATGATTTTTGTCATTGTTTAAACTTTGACTTGTGTTTAATGTTATTAAAGTAGTTTTTTAAAACAGTCCCCCCACCCTTTTTTGTTAAATAACAGGTAGATGAATTTCATCTTTGGCTGAATATTGAACTATTAAATATTACTTATTGATATTTTAGGCATAATAGGCCAGAATAACACGAGCTTTTTAGTAGTAGTTTAAAGTTTTTTTTTCTTTTACAGGGTTCCTACGGTCCTTAAAAGTCCTTAAGAACTCCTTAATTTTAGCTTTCATTTTAAAGGGCTCGTAAAACTACTTAATTTTTGTCAAAGGTCCTTAAAAACTCCTTAATTTTTAAATTGGAACTTGATCAATTTATACATTGTCATGTGATTTCCTATCAGTTTTTGCTATACTCTCCAAACTTTCTGGTTTTGTAAGTTGGAGTTTAACTTGCCCCAAATTGGTTCTAAGAACACCAGTACTGGTGATAAGTATTAGTCAAAGAATATATAAAATATTTGTTAATGCTCATAACGTTCTTTTACATTTTCTAGCCAAAATGCAGTATTAATAATAAAGAAAATCCTCAAATGCATGTAGTTTTTCAGTGTATTTCTGTAGTAATTCAAAATTCCTTTCCTTGATATCCTTAAAATATTATGAAAATACTTTTAGTTTATTAGTACTTTTTATGCTCACGAGCTAGAAAACTTATTTCACAAATAAATAATCATACTGAAGAGGTTTAAAGAATAAAGCCATCTGCCCTTTCCTAATAGCTAACAGTCATGCAGATTTTAATTAAATAAAGCATGGAGGATGGGGGTTTGTAGATATTTCAGTTACTTATGGAAGTTTAATTTTCCTTGCATTAAATGTAATAGAAAAGTCTAAAACTTTCTTCTTTCCCAGGCAACGTCGGGTATAATCAGCTAGTATACACACAAACACATATATATCTATATCGGTCATTTTTAAAGACTCAGAAAGTACTGTTTATAATATTATATTTTATTCACAATTTATTTTTAATTTGATCTAAAAAAACTTTAGATGTACATTTTTCAAAATGTTTTTGTCAAATAGGTTTATCTTATATTAATTTTTAGGTATTTTTAAAAACTTAATTCTGAAATATTGTAGGGCATTTATAGAACATGCCTTGTCTTGTTCATAATTAAAATATGTTCCTTAGGAAATAGGGTTTATGTCGTTATGCCATGAATTTCAAGTAGGTCCTTATAAAAAGTTACTTTGGTCCTTAGAAAGTCCTTAATTTTTGTTCTAGAAAAAGAGTGAGAACCCTGCTTTAAATATAATTTTAAGCCTTTTTTTTACTTAATAAAATGTGCTACTCAGTAATTTTTTAATTGAGTTTTATTTCTAGATTTATGAATTTTCTTTATTTGTTTAATAGATAAAATCACATTATCTGGAAGATTATTTAAAGAGGTGCACATCTCTTCGTCCAGACAATTCCTATGTCTTAAACCTTTTATGGAAATTCTATGAAAAGAACCAAAATTTTTCTGCTGCTGCTAGAGTTTTGGCCAAATTGGCCGACAAACAGGGGTAAGTGTTTATTTTAAATTATTTCACTGCACAAAAGTCAATGTATGTGTTTGAACTTTTCTTATTTTTAACACACTCTTGACAAAAAAGTTATATCATTTCAACTAGAACATGGGTATATTATAGTCAGGGTTGTAATTTTCCCTGTCAAAACTGATTTTGACCAGAACACTGGATATAAGTGGTTTTAACCATCCAAAAGTGGTCAAAAATGGACAAATTGTTAAAAATAGTTTTAAATGGTCTTAATTTTAATATATAACAGATACCGCAGTGCTCCTTTTTTTCTCTTTTTCCTTTTTTCCTTATTTCACGGCATTCCTCCTTTTTTTTTCGCCTATTCCTTGCCTTTTATTCCTTTTTTTCTTCTAGCCATTCCCACCTTTTATTTGTTTTTCTTCCTAAAAAATTAGACATATACTGTATTTTTTAAACATTAATTATAAATCAATGTAAGAAAAATTAATAGGATTTTACAAACTAGTTAATAACAAATTTTGCTGTTACAAAGTTTTTAAGTTCTGTTTGGAAGTGCATTTTTTTTTTTAAGCTTTGCTATTTGAAACGTCTTTTAAATTATTGATGTACTGTTGAAATCCCTATTTTAACAAACTAGCTGATAACAAATGAAAATTTTGATCTCATGATTTTCCTTTTGTTTACAATGTTAATTTATCCATAAATTCTCCATTTTGTACATTTATAATGAATCTTAATGAGGTAGAAAGTTCCTTTCTTTCAGTCATTCCTTTTTGCAGTTATTAAAAAACAGATTTAAATATGTTTCTAGATATAAAAACAAAATGCATGAAATAACCTCTTGTCCAGCCACTCAAGGAAAGAAAATAATTTTTTTTTATATAAACATAATTGCTATAAGTGTAAATATTTGTTAATTTTCTCTGAAAATTTAAAAAATTAATGTGACTATATTTCTGTAATTGAATTATGTAGTTGAAATATGTTATACTGAAATGTAGTTAAAATCATTGTTCATTGAATATTTTTATTTATAGGGTTGATATGACTCTTGCTCAAAGAATAGAATATTTGTCCCGGGCTATTATGTGCATTAAAGGATCAGAACTCAGAATTTCTGGTAGTGGAGAAGGAGAATTTCTTCATGAGCTGGAAGAAAAAATGGAGGTTTGTTCTTTTTCCCCCTCTCTCTGCTTTTCTTTTTTTTTAAATTTAAAATTTTCATGAAATAAAAGATTTAAATCATACATTTACTTAGTTGTTTAACAGAAACTAGTTTGATCAAGTAAAAGTAAATGATAATTAAAAATAGACTTAAAGATAAAATTTACCTTTTACATACATGACAGTGTTCCTTTTTTGCTCTTTTCCCATTTTTTTTTCTAGAAATCTCTTTTTTTTCTGTATTTTATGGTGATCTTCCTTTTTTTTCCTGGTCTTTCACCCTTTTTATACCTTTTTTCTTTCTCTGCATTTACAGAGTTATGTAACAGTGGGACAGATTGCACATACAATCTTTCCCATGTTTTGGTAACACTCTCTGTTTTTCTAATATTTTCTTTCAGTAGGATATTCATCCCCCCCCTTTAAAATAAAAAATAAAAAGGATTCTTCCGCCTTGCAATTCCGTCACTTTTCTCACCTTTAGTCATTTTTTTTTACAATTGATCACTTTTAGTCACTTTAAGTAAACAGTCACTTTTATCATGGTGTATCACAGCAAAAGTCTGTTGCTGAAAAAAGAAAATATTAATTAATAACAAAGTATTTTAATAAAAGACCAAAAATGTGATGCACTAATATTATTTTTCTTATTAAAATGTAATTAGTTATATGGTTTCCAGAATTTAGTGATTTTAAAAAGTAGTAAAGAAGTTCCTGAAATCTACATTTGTACTGAAATGTACAGATATTTAAGTCAAAGCACACATTTTTCTTTAGGTACTCTAATCTAGCTATGTACATATTTCAAAACATCATTAATATATGCAGAAAATTGTGATTAAAAAATTAATGTATTGTATGAATTCAAATCTAATTTATAGATTTTCTTGAATAAAAAGCAATGTTTAGTTGTGTTAAACAAAATTTTCAATCTTTTTTGCATTTGATGATAAAATTATGTCTTGCACGAATCATTTGATTTAGAGTTAAAATAAATAGAAAAATCTTAATAATAGCATCTGTAATCAAGAGGGAAAAAAATCTTTTTTTTTCAATTTTTAGTCACTTATTCTGTATTTGTCACTTTTCTCACCTTTTTGAAAGTACCTTAGCAGTTGCAAGCCTGATTGTTTATTGGTGGCACAGGCGTTTGAAAGTTATCAGCAAATATCAGTCAGTTAAGTGCAGGCATGAAAGTTTTCCGCTTTTAAGCGGAAATCCGCTTTTTTGACAGCTTTTAGGACTGTTTCTGAGATCGATGCAAATCCATCGAGAAATCGTGATTGGAAAATGGGGGGGGGGGAGGGTTCCAATCCTGGTCGAAATCAGTATCTTCTAATGCGTGTTTTCGCTGAGATGTACGCTTGCGGAGATATGACTACGCATACTGATTCACTTCCATTCTGATTGGCTCAACGTACTATAGCAAGGGGAGGCTACTCTTTCAGGATCGAATGACGATCGCGTTATGTTTATGGGTTCCAGGTTTGAAAGGCGTCAGCATTATTACTAGCGGTGTCGTAGCCAGCGTACGTATCGTATTCTGTACTTAACGGGCGTTCGAGAAAATAGTTTGCACGTGTGTTTTATTCTGGATTACTGTGTTTTACTTCTGAGAGGATCTGTGTTTACAAGAATTTATAATGGAAATCAGTGAAAAAAAAAGGAACATAAAATTTGTACCATCAATGCTGCAGATGGAAAAAAAATTTTTAATTTAAATGGCTAAACATGAATTAAAAAAAAGGATAGAAATTTTCCGCAGTTTGGTGGAATTTCATTTCTTTGATTTCTACAGCCGATTTCTGCATCGCCAATTTCCGCCTTTTTTTCGTACGTTTTGTACGTGTATGTGAATTTCCGATTCTTTTAATAAATTCTGCCTTTTCAAAAATCACCTTGCCATTTGTAAATTTTTCGAAATAGAAAAGAAATTTGTGTATTGGTGAGATTATCATCCCTTGAAACCAGTTTTCATCTTCTGGGAAATCAGCTATCCAGCACTCTCTCCGATTGCTCCCGTAGCGTAATGTTAGCAGTCTATTAAAATTGGTAATCAGGGTGTCCACTGATCGGGAAAATATGGAAATGTTAGGGCAGTACGGAATATTCAGATTAATTTTATTTATTTATTTTTATTTTGTAACGTCAATTTACGTTTTTCCGCACTTTACCGCCGGGAAATGGAGCGAAAAAAAAATTGGTTCGAAGCGAGCATGGACAAACATGTCACAACAAGAATTTCCTGCACTAGTCGGATGCGGATCTTAATATAACTTTGCCTTTATAGTAGTGTACAATAGTGCCACAAGAATATCTTGACGCAGACCCCACTCAGCCGCTCTCAGTTGAACTCGAAGTTCCGTATTTGTGAATTGCCGATGTTTTCCTCCTTTCCGTGCGTCTTCCTCTGATTTATTTTCAGTGTTTATGATCGACATCAAGATTCTTCAGTTAAGGACAGAATACACGATTTCGCGATGTAGATAAATTGCCGATCACTGATATACCGCATGTTCCTCTCGCAATGTCACAAAATCGGAAAGATGATGCTCAAATATCAATTGAGGTACTACGGTCTACTATTTCGCTATACGAGGGACAATGAGGTTGTCACCTACTGCTTAAAGCCGATTCGAATAGCTACAAATATCAATGCCAATAGGGGGATTCGAACCCGCGAATACCGGATACCAAAGAGCAGCGCTCTATTTATTCGGCCATCGTTCGGCGCTCATATATAAGGACGTTTTATTGTCCATACGGTCTTACTACAAGTCGCAAAATCGGAAAGATTATGTTTGCATGTTGGAACGTTGCTTTTGGGAACACTATACCTTGTATCCTTAAATATTGTCATAATATCGAAAAGACGATTTTACATCAGAGATCGGCACTATAAAAAAATGTCCATTTATTTCAAACACTAGACAGCGAAATAAAAAAAAAGTTAAAGGAAAATAATTTTTAATATTTTTAAAATATTTGAATAGTTAATTATTTAATGTAACAGTTATAATTTACCTAAAATTGCTTATTTCAGCATTAAAGTCTTCATCTTGTCTCATTATTTTTCAATTTTTAATTATATTTAGGTAATTTGGAATAAGGTAGTTTAAATGCAGTTATTTTACTAAAATAATTTATAAGTGAGGTAATATTGTAGTGCACGTCTTGCGACCATCCTGGATAACCTATTCATAGAAGAACGTTAGGTGGTAGGAGTCTTATGTATCACCTTCTTGCTGAAAGTGATACTCCAGTAAAATATCTTAAAAAAAGTTTTGCATGAGCATGTAGAAAAAAATTAGTTTAACACTTAAGTTCCTCTTGCAAACCTTATAAAAAAGAAAAAAAATATAAAAAGGGATAAAGGAACTAAAACAACGTAAATAAAAGTTTCTGTAAAAAGAATCTATGAAAAAACTGCGCATAAATACAGTTAAAATGCAGGTGCTTAAACACCAAAGGAATATCCTTAAAACCAATAGATAATCCAACAGGATTATCTATTGGTTTTAAGGATAGATTTTGGATTATCTATTAACCCAATAGATAATCCAAAAAGTATTAAAAGTATTCCTTAACATGCAATATATTTTTATTATTGTAATTTTAACTATCTCCCCTCTTTCTTTATACACTATATAGTGCATGTACCAAACCGACAAACCATATCAGCAATTATTGAATATTTGGCTGCTCCAAAT
>CM063507.1:55933250-55935750 GCA_032207245.1 Pardosa pseudoannulata | reverse complement strand
TCTTATTGCAACGTTTCTTACATTTCTTCTCTATTTCACTTTCAGATATACTGTTAAAGATTTGGGCCTGTAAATGTAAGAGAAAAAATTGCGAATTGCATAAATTTCAGTCACGATGATATAGCTAAACTAACAGATGCTTCAAACAGCGAAGAAAAAATATTCGAGTTTGAAAGCTTGAATACGTTTTTCGAAGTTTTATTTTAGGGTTCCCGCAGTCCTTAAAATTCCTTAATTTTATCTTTCATTTTTAAGGGCCCTAAGACTGCTTAATTTTTGTCAAAGGTCGTTAAAAACTCCTTAATTTTTAAATTGGAATTTGATCAATTTATCTGTCGTTACGTGATTTCCTATCAGTTTTCACCGTACTCTCCAAGTTTTCTGGTTTTGTAAGTTTAGAGGTAAATTTGCCCCAAACCGGTTCTAAGAATGCCAGTACAGGTGATAAGGAATGGTCAAAGAATATATAAAATATTTGTTAATGTTCATAATATACTTTTACATTTTCTAGCCAAAAGTGTCATATTAATAATAAAGAAAATCCTCAAATACATATGTTTTCAGTGTATTTCTGTAGTAATTCAAAATTCCTTTCCTTGATATCCTTAAAATATTATGAAAATACTTTTAGTTTATTAGTACTTTTTATGTTCACGAGCTAGAAAACTTTTTTGACAAATAATCTTTCGCATACTGAAAAGGTTTATAAAAATCAGCTGCCCTATCCTAATAGCTAACAGTCATGTAGATTTTAATTAAACGAAGTATGGAGGGTGAGGGGTTGTAGATATTTCAGTTACTTATGGAAGTTTAATTTTCTTTGCATTGAACGTAATAGAAAAGTCTAAAACTTTCTTCTTTCCCAGGCAATGTCGGGTATAATTAGCTAGTATATACATACACACATATATATATATCAGAGCCATTTTTAAACCCTCCTAAAGTACTGTTTATAATGTTATATTTTATTCACAATTTATTTTTAATTTGATCACTCAAAAAACTTTATATGTTTTTCAAGATGTTTTTGTCAAAGAGGTATGTCTTATATTAATTTTTAGATATTTTTAAAAACTTAATTCTGAAATATTGTAGGGCATTCATTGAATACAGTCTGGTTCATAATTATTAAAATATGTTCCTTAGGAAATAGGGTTTATGTTGTTATGCCATGTATTTGAAGTAGGTTCTTATAAAAAGTTACTTTGGTTCTTAGAAACTCCTTAATAAGTCCTTACTTTTTGTTCTGGAAAAAGTGTGGGAACCCTGTATTTATTACTTAAAAATAATTTAGGTTTACTTAATTTTGATTTGCTTAGAGTTCTTACGATGCTTGTTTGTGTGAAGTTTTTTTCCCTATATAAGTATTATGTTTAACTTTCACTTATTTTCTTTAAGAAATCATTGCTACAATTGGCAGTCCGCCAGATACCAGAGTTAAAATGCTGCAACAAAAGTTACAGTTCATTTGTCAATCTTATTTAAGTTCGGAGAAGTATTTTCCTTTAGGTGAGCATTTTGTATTCCATTTTATAGTGCTTTCTTTATAAATACACACTGGATTTAGTTCAGCATTGTAGTCATATTAATGTAAATCCCTTTTACCACTTTTTTCATATTCAATAATTTTTTGATAATTTATCACTTTTTATGTAAATGGACTCTTAAAGTTCCTTTGATTAGAATATCAGTCTAATTTTTATGTAAGACCCTAAAAATTAGACATGTGCTGCCTTTAAAGTACATTTGATGATGATCAGGGCTGGTCATTTTGTCGGCAAATAGGTATTTTTGCCAGGACAGTGGCAAAATCTGGTAAAAACCGGCCAAAATCAAAATTTGCATAAATTTAGTAATACAGGTTATATGAAAAATAATCATAACAACAAATAAAATAAAATGTATTCTTAGTAAAAATAAACAAAAAATATATTATTTTATTTTATTTTTGCACTACTCTTATCTCTCTCTGCTAAAATATTTTCATGCACCTGCACTTCCCATTCATCGTCCACAACCTGTTCTATCCTGAGTTAAGCAAGTGTTGATGCTCCCTCAAGTGTAATTTTTTGTATTAAAAAAAAAAATTTTTTTTTAACTACATTTATTTCAGCATAATATATTTATATTTACTTATCTTTATTACTTATCTATCTTTCTTACAATTTGTATTTATATTTGCTTATATTGCATTTCTGAAATATTGTATTATGTTAATTGATTAGGTTGATATTTTAAAACTGGAAGTGTTTGTTTATAACTTCTATACATTTAGTAATATTGCTAATTTATTGCAACATAAAAATCAGACTAACAATTTGATTTCTTTTCAAATAAATTTTTTTTAAAATGATGAAATTTATAATTTTGCAGAAATTAAAATGAGAATGTATCCTAATGTATTGTAATATTACTATGTGACTGTTAATTTAAGATAGGTAAAAGAACATAAATGCCCATTAATGTGTCAAAAATCTGTTTTTGCCAATTTTGCTGGTAA
>CM063507.1:55860750-55928250 GCA_032207245.1 Pardosa pseudoannulata | reverse complement strand
AAACGTACGAAAATAATGCAGACGATATTTAAATAATTTAAAATAAGAAATGATTGAATGAGATGGTTAAAGGAATGCTGTCATAATGCTAGAAAAAAATGTTATTTTTACCTACTTATTATGTGATAAACTGATAAATTTAATCGCCTGCTCTTATCCGGGGAAAATAGGGCTTGAAATAATGGCATTAAATGCTCAAAAAGGGGAGAAGGGGTAGATTTTGAACGTTTTAAAGATGACAGTATTTTTTGCTGTGATATGAAACATATTTATACCACCTTATTTTAGAATCAGATCAATAGTTTTGGAGAAGATAAGCTTTATTGACTTTGAATTTTGCTAACCTTAACTCATCAAAAATCCAATATGGATGGTAATATCCATTCCAGGTCCAAACGCTTCATAAATTCAAAGATAGACGTTCATATAGTTTAGGCTATTATTATATAGGAGATTTCTTTGGATATTTTGTGTTTTATTATCAATTAAACAATAGAATTTAAGGAAATATGCTTTTTATAATTATGGGTGGTAAGTATCCTTAAAACCTCTTTTAATCATAGGGAAAATTTAATTTAAAAGGTGATTTTATTTAATGCCAAAATGCCTGTTGCAGTCCACAAGAGACCATCATATTCAGTATGCATGTAGCATGTCCTCTTTTCTTGAGCAGTTTGTGCTACTTTCCTTCATTGTCTATAGTTGGAAACCAACTTTGACATTTTTTTGGCATACTGGCTAAGTGCTCTCCATATAGAACCACACATTTCTTTGCTTGGAAGCGAGCAAGACAGTATTTCCATTTTCTTGAATAGTCCTCTATTATTTGACATGCTAATACACGAATATTGTGGCTGCACCAAATGTGCCAAATCGTGCAGATTTTTAACAAAACAAATACATAGATTAATAATTTGGATTACAAATTGTTAAACACCACACAAAATAGTCTGAGTTCACTTTCCACTTCTATTTAGTCCATGGTTTCATTTAGTCTGCTGACGATGTGACATTCGGCCCTTCTTGGTCCCCAATTTTTCTCACGTTATAGCGCTCATGCTGTTTAACACTTGTGACTTGATAGGGTCCAAAATATTTCGGTCTTAGCTTCAATTTGCTTTCAAACTGCGTCCTCAATATCACCACCAAATCTCCAGTTTTGTATTGACGAGCTGCTTTTCGCTTTCTGTTATAAGTCTTGCGGTTTTCCTCTTGTATCTTTAAAATGTTCTTCTTGGCTTCATTTCTGATGTTGTTACGATGTTGATGAAACTGTTCTTGAGTTTCTTCCATGAGCAAATTTCTTATAACTGTTTCTTCAGGGTTCTTTATTCTGGTTCCCATGAGTAATTCAAACGGTTGATATTTAGTAGTACGTGGCGTACTGCAATTCAAAACACGCTGTGGTGAGTCGACATGCTTGAACCATTTCGCAGGATCATCTATGGACATCTTTGTTAATATTGGGATCAGGGTTCTATGGATTCTTTCCACTTGTCCATTCCCTCTAGGTACTCCCGCAGTTATTTGCACATGATCAATTTTCTCTTTAGTACAATATTCTTCAAATTCCTTGGATCTAAATGCTCCTCCTCGATCACTGATAATACGTGACGGATTTCCAAAGGTTTTCTGTTGAAGCTTTAATCTGTCGATAGCTTCCTGTGCTGTAGTATTTTTGGTTGGGTACAGCCATGTAAATTTGGTAAATGCATCAACCACTGTGAATATGTGATTATAATTCTTGTTAGTAGTTGGTAATGGTCCAATAAAATCGATATGGTACGTTGATAATGGCGAATCTTCCTTAGGAATGGGATGTAAAAGACCTCCTTTACCTGCCTTCTTATTCACTAATATGCACTGTACACAATTTCTTATCACGTTCTCAATACACTTACTCATATCTGGGTAATAATAATTGTGTTTCACCAAGTCCTCAGTCTTTGCTGCAGCGAAATGTCCAAAAGAGTGTGCATTCTTCACGATGTCTACTTGCATCATCTCTGGCACTACCAGCAATTCTTGATCATTAACAACCTTATACAAAACATTGTTATTCAAGATAAATTCAGAAGTTTTGCCTGCTTGTAATAACTTTTTAATTGTTTTTATATATTCGTCACTCTCTTGCGCATTAATAATTTTGTACGTCAATTCATCACTATTCACAAATAATACCGGGTACCTGCTCAATGCATCAACGTGTTGTATTTGCTTTCCAGGACGATGTACTACCTCATACTGGAATTCTTCTAAGAACAAGGATCATCTCGCAAGCTTGGGCGTAAGCTCCTTTTTGTCAAGAGTTTTTGCAAATGCCGTACAATCAGTCAAAATCTTGAATTTGCCTCCCAATAGATAATTTCGAAACTTTTTCAAAGTCTCTATCATTGCAAGTACTTCAAGCTCATAACTACACATTTTTTTCTTCTTGGGCAGAGGTTTTCTTGCTCATATATTGAATAGGATAATAACGCCCGTCATCGTTTTGTTGAAAAAGTATTGCACCTAAACCGAGTTTACTCGCATCTGTGTGTAATTCTAGTTTGGCACCTTCTCTGTAAAGATCTAATATGGGTTCATGTGACAATGCATCTTTCAGTCTCTAAAAAGCTACCTTTTGCTCACAACCAAATTCAAAGGGTTTTGAGTCTCGTAACAAGTCACTGAGTTGTCTTGCTATGATAGCATGTGAAGGTATGTATTTCCTTAAGTACCCCGTCAACCCCAGGAAACTTTGTACATCCTTAACATTTTTAGGTACTGGAAAGTGACGTATTGCATCGGTCTTTTCTAACGATGGTCTTATGGTTCCGTTCTCAATAATGTGGCCTAGAAAACTAATTTTTCTCTGTAAAAATTGACACTTCTTTAGATTCAACTCGAGCCCATATTTTGATGCTACTTCCAAAACACGAATCAATCTTTTCTGCGCTTCTTTTTCATCAATAGCTGGGATTATAATGTCATCTAAATAAATAATTAAAGTTCCGTCCCTTAACAGATCTCTAAACACATAATTGATATATCTTTGGAAATAATTGCTACTAATGCACAAGCCAAATGGTACTCTCAAGAATTCATACTGTCCCATATCTGTTACAAACGCAGTGTATTTTCTACTCGCCTCGTCCACTTCCACATGGAAAAAAGCATTTTTCAAATCGAGAGTTGTGAATACTCTTCCTCCCTCTAATTTGTCAAGTACCTCTTGAACGATCGGCAGTGGGAATCTGTCTCTAATTATTTTTTTATTAAGTTGTCTGTAATCAATACATAAACGCATTGTTTTATCCCGCTTCCTAGACACTACAATTGGTGAAGAATAATCTGAACAACTTTCTCTAATAATTCCCTTGCTCAGCCATTCGTCGATTTGCGCATTAACTTCCCTTTTTTCAAGTGATGACAATCTGTGCGCTCTTTGACAGACGGGTATTTCATCGCTTAAAACTATCTTCATTTTCAAAGTAGTCGTCTCTGTTTTGTTTGGCTTATAATTTCAAACAAGCGCATGAATTTCATTTCTCAATTTACAGTCGGTAATGTGGGATAAGTCATAAGGACAGTCAAGTACATCGGCTACTGAAATTGGTGTTTCACTGTTTACACGATCAGTTTGCAAAGGCATGGAATGTTTATCTCGGTTGGATTCACTAAACAACGTTGGTGTAGCAATCGCCTCTTTTTGACGCAATGACTCATATAGTTTAGGAGGTAAAATGACGTCAGCCAATATTTCACAGCTCGCTCCCAAAACATCCTGAGTTTTACCGGCGCTGTCGAAAGATATAAATCTATACACATCTGCCATTCTTTTCTCTCCGAATATGCTAGTCAAAACAATTTGAGAGTGGCGCTCCTTTTCAGCGGAAATGAACTTGTTGTTTATTATCATCGAATTCGCACCGCTATCCAAAATCGCGAGTAATTTTTTCCCATCGACATAAATATCTATGTATTGCAATTCGTTGAAAAAACATCCATTTTCGGGCAAAGAAGTCACAATACTATTAACGCCGTATTTTTGTCCATTTTTGTTCTCCGCGTTGGATGCCTTTTTAAAACAGTTTCTAGCAAAATGTGGGCCTCCACACACAGCAGGATACAGGTTCTTTGCTAGATTTTGGGTTTTGCTTATAGAATTGTCTCTGCGTATTAGATGCATGTTCTACCTTCGCGCGGCTTTTGCTATTGGGATCAGTTTCGTTTCTTAAACAAACATTTGAACTGCCCCGCGTCTCCTGTAGCGTTTTATTTTTTGACATGAAGAAAATATCACAGGACTTACCAAACTCTTTAGGCGTAAGCCACGAATCTGCTTGATGGATTTTAATATGAGAAGCCGTTTCTTGGTCGAGTGTGTCTAAAATTTTATCGCTAACGATCAAATCAAAAAGAGTTTCAAAAGTAGTTACGTTTCTAATTTTTAGATAATATTGAAACATGGCACTCAAACGTGTAGCAAACTGCACATGCGTTTCATTAACTTGCCTTCTGGCTTTTCTAAAATTAATTAAGCATTCTTGTGCTGTTGGCTGAAATTCTTTCATCACCAACGCTTTCACTACTTCATAGTTATTTATTTCGTCATCCTTCACGTAAAGCAAAATACTGCGGAAGTTGGGTGTACGATGAATACGATAATATTACACACCAACTCCGACAATTAAATACACGTGGTCATTAGTGAAGAAGGTTGACACTATAAATTACAACTTAACAAACATTTAATCAGAAATAAAGATAAACGTGCACGAAGGATCGTGCTACAGATAGAACTGCATACGGTACACTAGATCACCGTAACAAAGCGGAATGATTCCTTTACAAGTGAAAGTCAGTTACGGTTGCCGCACTGAGATTCCAGTCAAGCTGCAACCGTGCATTATAATTCTGTCAGGTCAGGAGTTGCGATATGCGGTAATGTAATTGTTCATAGACACCGCAGTACCCCCTTCCCAGTGTTAACGTTACATCTCATAGTCTTTTAGGTGTACTGGAAAGTGCACACGGCGTCCAGATCGGGTACGTCGGTCTCGGTCAGATGTTGTCGTCGTGGGAGGTGAGTCTTCTGTGTTTGGTCCGCTGCTCGATTGTGATAGTGCCTGTTGACAGCTGGGGAGCGTCGATGGCTCCTGCTCGCACAAGATGTAGGCTGGTTTCACTCTGTCCACTGAGATAAAAACCTCTTTGTTGTTTTGAAGTACCTTAAACACTTTGTCCGTTTTGTCAAGGACCGGGAACGGCCCGTCGTAAGGTGGTTTCAGCGGAGGTTACACGGCGTCATGCCGTACGAAAACGTGAGTGCATTTGTTCAGGTCCTGTGGAATGAAAGTTCTGTCCCGAGTACCATGATTGCTGGTTTTGGGTGGTGAAAATGTGCTCATCATGTCTCTCAGATGGTTTACAAAGTCTGTAGCGTTGATATCCGTCTTGCTGGGAGCGAAAAATTCACCTGGCAACCTCAAAGAAGTGCCATACACAAGTTCAGCGGTGGATGCTTTGATGGTTTCCCGAAACGCGGCGCGTAAACCCAGTAGTACTGTGGGTAGGGCCTCCGTCCAACGGTCAGTGAATCGAGGATCCATTAGCTTGGCTTTAAGGGCAGCTTTAATGGTCCTATGCCAGTTTTCCACTAAGCCATTAGACTGGTGGGTGGTAGGTAGTGGTATGGATGTGTTCAACTCCTAACAGTTGTGTGAGTTTCCGAAATAAGTGGGATTCGAATTGCCTACCTTGATCAGGTTGGTTGGTTGAATGAAGTTTTTTGGCACTGAGTCCGCGTGGGACAAATTGTGCCAAACACATAGTTAAACTTTAAAAAGACAACATCGGGCCAAAAGAGCTAAAAAAGGATAATAGAAGATAAAAGTAAACATGTCAAAAAACAAAACAAAACCAGTGTAGAAAAGACATAAAACAAAAGTAAAGAAAAACAGCAATGAGGCATAAAATTTAGATGTGAGGGTAAAAACCAACATCTTTTAAAAACATGAAGAGCTTAGGATGAGGCAAATTATTTAGAATATCCTTCATATCAATAGATGATGAATTAAAATAATGAAGACGATGTTTTATAAACCCAGGACAATCAATGAAGACATGCTTAACAGAGATGACTACATTACAGTGACCGCAAACTGGAGCTGATTCTCCGAGCAAAAGATGACGACGGGTAAAACGCGAGTGTCCAATCCGGAGGCAAGCAAGAATAACATTATGTCTTCTAGAAGAGAGTGAAGGCCACATTGTTATTAGAGCTTTAACGGCATGTAATTTATTCTCACTCTGCCCATTCCAAGATCGCTGCCACTTTTTATAAACTAACTGAGTCACGAAGTTTTTTACATCGCAGTAGGGTAACTCAAAGGCAAATAAATGTTTGCGGACTTTGCGGCTTTATCAGCAAGTTCATTGCCATATATACCTACATGTGAAGAAACCCAACTTAGATTGACGTTTACTCCCAAGGAACTAAGGTATTTTAGAGAGTTTAAAATTTTAAAAATGAGAGGGTGACTATGAGAATCTGGAAAACCAAGTGCATGTAAAACACTCAAGGAATCCGTGTAGTTAATGAAATTTCCTTTGTTGAGATGGAGCAACTTTTCTAAATCTTTGACAATGCCTAAAAGCTCCGCAGTAAAAATAGAAGTCGCAGGATGAAGAGAGTAACTATATGAAAGACCCTCCATAATAAAAACGCAGCCAACAAAGTCGTCCGATTTGGAGCCGTCAGTAAAAACAGGAACATAGTTTGAGTAACAGTGTCTATGGTGGTTAAAAAACTGCTGAAAAATGATGTCAGCTGTAGAAACCTTGTCCAGGGATGAAAAGGGATTTAAAAAACTAAAATTTGCGTCGTTCCAAGGAGGTTCGTAAGTATCAGAAGTTAAAATATTAATGTTGTCCAGATTAAAATCAGATAAAAGTTCCTTCATTCTATAACGAAATGAAGGAATGCAAGATGGGCGATGGTTAAATAAGCGTGTGAGAAAGCTGCTAAAAGTGCTAAAAAGGATGATTTTTATAAGATAAAAGCCTAAAATAGTACTGTAAAGATAAAATATTTCGCCTTAAATGAAGAGGAGCTTCGTAGTTATCAACATAAAGATTCTCCACAGGAAAGGTCCTAAAAGCTCCAGAGCACAACCGAAGAGCGGTGTGATGGATAGTGTCCAGCTTTTTAAGGGCAGATTTATGGACAGAACCTTAAACAGTACAGCCATAATCTAATTAGAGCGGATGACCGCATGATAGATTTTTAATAGAGAAGAGCGGTTCAGAACCCCAATTGGTACTAGAGAGTACCCTCAAAATGTTCATAGCTCGCTCACATTTCTTGCGCAGGTGTAAAATATGAGAAGAGAAGGTAAGTTTGCTGTCCATGATAACACCAAGGAAGTTAACTTCATTAACAACGGAAATGTCGGCACCAGCAAGCTTGATTTCCGGGTTCAGGGTGAAGCCTCCTTTTCCTACAAAAGTGGACGCAGCAAGTTTTGGATCTCGAAAAACTAAAACCATTCTTTTCACTCCAGTCAACAATTTTGTTTACCGCAGTCTGGAGTTGGCGATTTATAAATCTCATGTCGTTTCCTTCACAGGAGATATGAAGGTCATCGACATACAAGCTACCAGAAACAGATGATGGGATTTCATTCAAAATTCCATTTATGGCAATAATAAAAAGTGTTACACTGAGCACGCTACCTTGTGGGACGCCTTCTTCTTGATAAAAAAAAATCCGAGTAAGTATTACCGAGGCGAACACGAAAATTCCGAAAATGTAAAAAGTTTTTAATAAAAATTGGAAGATTTCCCTTCAAGTTAAAATTGTAAAGTGCACGAAGAATACCGTATCGCCAAGTACGGTCGTAAGCCTTTTCTACGTCAAAGAAAATGGAGACTATATGTTTCCGTCTCACAAAGGCATTACGAATTTTGCTCTCTAACTCCATGATGTTATCAATAGTGTATCTACCACGTCTGAAACCACTCTGAAAAGAATGCAAGCAATTGTTGTTTTCTAGATAGTACATGAGGCGAGCATTGATCATTTTCTCCATGATTTTACACATGCAACTAGTAAGAGCAATGGGGCGATAGCTCTGCGGATTCGTTGGATCTTTCCCAGGCTTTAAAATAGGAATAACGATAGCAGTTCTCCAAAGGGTGGGAAAAGAGTGTTCATGCCAGATTCTATTATACAAAGTTAGTAAGTTTGAAAGTGAAGAAGGCGACAAGTTTTTCAACATAGAATAAGAAATTAAATCGGGACCACATGAAGTCTTATGAGTACTTTTTAAGGCTGTGTTCAGTTCCTTTAAAGTAAAGCTATTGTTGTAGGGAGAACGAGTTTTAGAGAGAAAGTTTATTTTCTTTTTCTCTGCTATTGTTTTTATGGCTTTAAAAGTGGAAGTGTAGTTTGAACTGCAGGAAATATCAGCAAAATTGGAGGCAATGGTATTGGCAATATCATTGGTAGAGGAAATAATTTGACCGCTATTACGTAGAATGGCAATTTGATTGTTAGAAAACACACCAGAACACCGCTTCACCTTATCCCACAGTACTTTACTGCTAACAGAGGAATTGATACTGCTTACATAGTTATTCCATGAATTTTTCTGGCTTCTCCTTAACGTGCACCGGAATAAAGCTTTATATTTTTTATAAGCCAGAAGGTTATCCGCAGTAGGATACCTTTTAAATATATTGAAGGCTTTTTTCTTCTCCTTGTAAGTTCTCCTGTAGTCCTCATTCCACCAAGGCTTAGATTGCTTACGAAAATGCCCCGAAGTCTTCCGAATAGTGGAGTCAGCAGCAGATATAATGGTATTAGTGACCACATTAACGGATTCATCTATTGATAAATTTTCGACCATTGCTTGGGTACTGTTTGCAAGTTTACTGAACTTTTCCCAGTCGGCAGAGGGGAGTATGTACCGATGTATGTCAAAGTTGTGCTTAGAGTGTAACTTGTGCATTAGAACAATTGGAAAATGGTCATTGTGTAAGAATCGACAGAGAAACGCCAGTAAGGAAAAGGAGGAGACCATATAGCAAGGTCAATGAAATGGAAGTTTCTGCTAGGAGAGTGGAAGTAAGTTCTCATCCGTGTTAAAAAGACAGAGCTTGAGTTCAAAAAGGACCTTTTCAATTTGATTGCCAAGGTAATTGAGGTCAGGACTACCCCCAAAGAGGGCTATGGCCGTTAAAGTCACCAAGTACAATAAAAGGCACTGGAAGCTGATTAAGTTGTAAAGAGAATTCTGAGATATGGTGGTATTTAGAGGTAAATATAAGCTGCATGTAGTGACCAGAGAGTGAATGTGAATTTTAACAGCCACTGATTGCAATATGAATATCGCTATTAATATGAAGAGGGTAGGAGGGGTAGTCATGAGACACAAATAATGCAACACCACCAGAAACTCGGTCACCACCGTCATTATCTTTTCTAATTGTGCTGTATCGACGCACCTTTGCAGTCTGAGAAGTACGGAGAAAAGTTTCTTGAACTGCAATACAAGCGGGATGATAGGTGTTAATGAGGTCCCTGAGGTCCGAGACGTGCTGTTTAAAGCCGTGGCAATTCCACGACACACGAGAGCCATAATGAACAAAAAAAGGGGAGGAAAAACCGGATTAGCACCGCGTGGCACCAGAGGCCTCCGCCTCCGAGCTTGAGGTACTTTCCATCGCCATGTCTTCATCGGGGGACACGTAAAATTTAACGGAATCGTCCGAATTCCGCATACTCGATTCCGAACATGGACTGTTTTTCAAAAAGTCTTTTTTCGTTAATTGTTTTGTAAATGTAGGTTGAGGTTTCGATTTCTTTTTAACTTTCGTGTTGGGTTTGGTTAGAGCCTTTTTAGGTTGATTACTAGTTTGACCATAAGAATTTTCTTTTGTAGATGCTGGGATTTTGGAATTGTTGTAACAGGTCTGTCCAGAATTGTTTTGAGGTGTCTTTATTACGTTGCTTGATTTTTTACTTAAGATGTCGGCTTGAGACAAATCTGTCTGGGTAGCTATTGAGACTAAAGGTTTGGCTCTCAATGCTGAGCTATAAGAAAAGCCAGGTCTAGGCATGCGCGACATAAGCCTGCGCGCTTCAACATAAGGAAGTCCCTTCTCAGCTTTAAGTGACTGAATCTCCTTCTCAGTCTGCCAAGATGGACAAGAACGAGAGAAGGAAGGATGCTGTCCTTTGCAGTTGACACATAAAGGAGGGGCATTGCAGTTTTCGCTGTCATGTCCCACCACAGCGCAACGAGCGCAGGTAAGGGACCCACGACAAGACAGCTTAGAATGTCCAAAGCGTTGACACTGGAAACAGCGGAGAGGGTTGGGGATATAGACTCTGACTGGGCAGTGGAGGTATCCAGCAGTTATATGGGCAGGAATATTTGGGGTATTAAAGGTCAAGATTATGTGTTTAGTAGGGAGAATCTCCCCATTCCGCCGAATGGTAATTCTGCGAACACCGCAGACATTTTGCTCTCTAAGATTTTCGAGAATTTCGCTCTCGTTGGTACGCAACAAATCTATCTCCGAAATGACGCCACGAGAGAAATTAAGAGAACGATGCACAGAAACAGTAACAGGAATATGACCAAGAGCGGAAATTTTGGATAATATCTGGGCTTGTTTACAGGTCTTAACCTCAACTAAAAGTTCGCCAGTTTTTAATTTTTTCACCGATTTAACGTCACCTATAGCAGATGTGAGACATTTATGAATCACAAAAGGAGAGATGTTATCAAAAGTACCTTCATTCATTTTAATGTTAAAAAATCTTGCATTACTTATCGAGATCTGAAACGTTTGTTGTATGTTGGGGGGAGTGTGTGAAGAATCCATGATAAGGAAAAGTAAATTCGGATCCCGGCGGCACCACCCACCACGGAGCCCAACAAGGGGATGCAGAGACCTGCACCAGTGTTGACCAGGATCTATACGTTCACAGGTACTCCTGAAGCCACTACCACCCTTAACGCAATGGCCCAGGAAGCACGCCGCTCACTTAGCCCAAGCCGAGAACAAAGTTAACGACCAGCCGATTGATACACATGGGCCAGTATGTACCACCCGTTTACACGAAGCCGAGGCCAAAGCAACGTGTTGAAGATTCCCCGCCCAAATGGAAATTCCATAAAGATGATTTCCCCCACGGGAAATCCCCTCAATTACCAGGACCCTCATTTCCGCGGACACGGGTCTCCACGCACGGCAAACACGTGGGCAGTAAACAGTTCGCGAGAGGCTATGTTCAGAACGGAACATAGCATCACGAGAAAAGCCCTCACCTCCGGAGAGGTAACCGCAATGAGGGAGAAAAAACGAAAGGTTAAAGTAGGAGACAAGAGGAGGGGAAACGGAAAAAGAGAAAGTTCGCTGGGGTACCTCGGGATTGCGACACCCGTGTTTACCTAAAGTAGGTAAACCCCCTGAGGGGCCTACCTTGATCAGAGGTCACCACACGGGGGACACCAAAACGGGCTATCCAATTAGCGTAAAAGTTCGTAGCTACTGTCTCTGCTGTTATATTAGACACCGGACAAGCTTCAACCCAACGTGTGTATCTGTCAATCATGGTTAAACAGTGTGTGTACCCCTGAGAGGGCGGGAGCGGTCCGACGAGATCGATGTGTATGTGGTCGAATCTTTTATCTGGTACCTGTATTTTGGCCGCTGGACTGGTAATATGTCTGTGAACCGTTGCTCTTTGACACGAGATGCATGCGCGTGTCCAAATTCTTACATCTTTCTGTATGTTAGGCCATACAAATCGAGACGTCAAGAGTTTTACCGTCGTTTTCACACCTGGGTGGGCTAAATTATGTAAGGTGTCGAATGCAATTTTTCGAAATTCCTGTGGGAGATACGGGCGGACTTTTTTAGTGGAAGTATCGCATAAAAGTTGTACTTCGGTCTCAGGTAAAATCATATTTTGGAATTTTAAGTCTGTGTTCGATTGAAGTAGCTCCTGCAATTCGGTATCGGTACTTTGAGCTTGTGCCACATCAGCGTAATTCAATACGGTCGGGAGTTCCAGCGTCTCAACTCTTGACAACATATCGGCAGGTGCATTGTCGGCACCTTTAACGTACCGAATATCAGTGCTAAATTGTCCGATTAGGTCTAAATTTCGTAACTGACGGGGTGTGCACTTATCGGGCTTTTGTCTGAAAGCAAATGTTAGAGGTTTATGATCTGTAAGTATAATGAAATGTCGACCCTCTAACATGTGTTTAAAGTGCTTAATAGCTGCGAATATCGCATAAAGCTTCCTATCAAAAGTCGACCATTTCTTTTGAGCCGGGGACAGTTTAGCTGAAAAAAATGCGAGCGGTTCGAACGTAGTTATGTGTGCTGTCTTTTTACATTGATTTAGAGCTGCCCCAACCGCCACATCACTGGCATCGCAGAAAAGCTTTAATTGAGCTTGGGGATCGGGATGAGCCAGCATAGGAGCGTTTGCTAACTGTTGTTTACATTGTTCGAATGAGGAAATTTGATCTTTATTCCACTCGATTATGGTTTTTTTTTTTTTTATGACCTTTAAGTATGTCATTTAATGGGACCTGCATATGGGCGGCTTGCTTGATATTCCGTCTGTAATAATTTAACAAACCTAAAAAACGTTGTAGTTGTTTTATCGTTTTCGGTAAAGGGCAATCTAAAATAGGTTTTACTTTGTCAGAAAGAGGTTTAATCCCGTCTTTACTGACAGAATATCCTAGAAAAGAAAGTTCGGGAACTCCAAATACACACTAATCTAAATTTATACGAATGCCGTAATTTGTTAGACGCTCAAGAAGATGTCGTTTGTGTTCTGATTCGGAGCTGCTTGCAAGTAGTATGTCATCTAGATAAGCGAATGTGAAATCAAATCCACGCAAGACTTCGTCAATGAATCTCTGAAAAGTCTGAGCTGCGCCAGCCAAACCGAAAGGGGTAAACAAGAATTCAAATAAGCCAAAAGGTGTTGTGATGGCCGTTTTCTGTACGTCGTCCGGGTGGACGGGGATTTGGTGGTAAGCCCTGACTAAGTCTATTTTTGAGAAAATTACTTTATTATGTAAATTATTAGAAAAATTCTGACTATGGGGTAGCGGATACCTATCTGGAATTGTGATTCTGTTAAGGGCTCTGTAGTCGCCCGTTGGTCGGAAATCAGTACCTGATGGTTTGGGTACTAAATGTAGTGGAGATGACCAATTTGACGTGCTAGGTCTACATATGCCCTGCTCTAACATATATTCAAACTCTTTTTTGGCAATTAATAATTTTGTAGGGTGTAACCTGCGCGGCTTTGCAAAAACGGGTTGTCCGTTAGTTATAATACAGTGTGTTGTATTATGTTTAATTAATCGATTAGAAGGGTATGGGCGAATCACCACGTTGTACTTTTCCAAAATTTGACTGTACACGGAAGTACCAGCGATTAAAGTTACACGAGAGACATCGCTAACGGTTTTACCGGTTGTAATTAAGTTCGTAAGGCCATCTCTAAGACACGCATGTTTCAAATCAATAAGTAAACCGAAATGTTTTAGGAAATCTGCACCGATTATGGGTTTAATCACATTGGCGATTACGAAACGCCAAGAAAATTTTCTGCGAAAATTCAAGCTTAGGGTAAGTAATTTAATACCATAAGTTTTAATAGGAGAGCCTCTAGCTGAATAAAGTGTAACATTGCTATAGTTGGTTTTTGGCGACGTGCATTTTGAGCGCGGTATAACACAAACATCACTACCACTGTCCACGAGATAGGTTAGATTTGTAAGTGGATCTGAAACGAAAAGGCGGCTTTTGTTACTCATTTTGAAATCGCATTCCGCCAGACTCTGCGATTTCATTACTCGTTTCCCGATTTTGCGAAAGAACAAGGAGATCTGCAACGTTTGGCAGCAGTACCGAATTTAAAATGATACCAGCACTGATTGAGTGTTTCTTTATTTTTGGGGTTTGAGAGCGCTGGCGGTGATGGGAAATTTTGTTTCGCCGGTCACGTGATTTGTGTTCGCGACTTCGAGATAAACGTTGTACCTGTTTGCTAAGTTCTGAGATTTGTGCTCGTAATTCACTCAGGTCGGAAAATGAATTTTGGGGGGACTGAATTTCTTCTACCCTCGCGTCTGTAGTATCATGTATTTTATCAGCCATTAGAGCAAGCTTGTCGAGTTTATCATCGGAAACCGAAAGTATAGCCTGAGCTTGCGGTGGTAAACGTTGCAACCAAAGTGTTTTTAGAAAATCCTCTCCCAGGGTTTTGCCTGCTAGCTGCCTCATCTTACGTAGCAAATGAGAAGGCTTGTCATCTCCCAAAACTAATTCCGAAACGACAGCTTTAATCCGTCTTTGCTCTGAATCTGAGAATTCGTCAACGAGTCGCGATTTAAGAGTCATATTTGTCATTTTCGGGAGGCGTGAGCACGATATCACTAACGTAATTTAGAATATCTGAAGTTAAAGTGGAAATCACGCAATAGTATTTAGTAGCGTCCTGGGTAATTCCCGAAACCATAAATTGTGCTTCGATGTTTGCAATCCACAACACGGGATGTTTATTCCAAAATGGGGGTAATTTTAAGCTTACTTTAGCCACATCTACCTCTGTCTGTACCCCGTCGTTCGGCATAATAAAAAACAATGTGAAAAACTAGCGACCACAAAAAATTGGAACAGATAAGGAGGTCCTACCTTTTCTGCTAATCCAGAGTCGTGAATTCCGTTGGCATGTGGAGCACTTGAAATCGAAATCGAAAGTATTCAGTAATTTATATCCAAGGAGACATCTTCTCACAACATGGGACACACTTTCCATCCGGTCATCGTCGATGAAGAAAACAGAAGTACTTATATGAAAAATAAAACGAACAGATATTTTGGTTTCATTTCGTAACTTCTCAACCACGTGCTAAAAATTTTCCGCAGGTCACCAGTGCGGAAGTTGGTTGGTTGGTTGGTTGGTGTTTACTGGCGCAAGATCCAAGTGAGGATATGCTGCGCCAAACAAATAAGCACATAAAACAAATAAATTCAATTTAAAAGAAAGATAAATTACTAATCAAAAAATTAAGGATTAAGAAAAACAAGAGGTAAACGATGAATTATAAAAATTACAATTAAAAATTTTAGAGCATTAAATGAGGTTTAAAACATTGATACAGATGAGAAATTCAAAGAGTTTGCGATGAGGAGTTTTGCCTAAAAGATCATTCAATGCAGGATGGTAAGTTTTAAAATATATATAGTAAAAACGTTTTAAAACAGGACATGAAGTTAAAATATGATGTACAGTGAGATGAGTATTACAAAAGAAACATTTTGGAGGAGGCTCAGACAAAAGTAAATGTTTATGGGTTAGTCTGGTGTGACCGATACGAAGACGGGATAATATTACATCTAATTTGCGATTGGATAGTGATGGACAGAGTGTAACAGTAGGGATAATAGAATGAAGCTTGTTCCCCGTTTCCTGGTTCCAGTCGGCTTTCCAGCGGTCCATGGTGACCATAGCAATACACTTTTTTATATCTTCATAGGGGATGAGGTCAGGGTAGGGGACAGTAGCATGTTTGGCCAGGTCGTCAGCCTTTTCATTGCCCGGGATACCCACGTGACTGGGAACCCAACAGAGTAAAATGTGAAAACCGGACAAAGTAAGTTTTTTATATAGTTTTATAAAACTGGAGATGTAGCTGCAACAATTAGTGCCTGATGTGATACTTTCCAACGCGCTCAGAGAATCAGAATAAATGATGTAGTACTTTAGTGTGATTGCTGATGGAGATGTGTTTTAGAGCCTTGTAAATAGCAATCGTTTCGGCCGTAAAGATGGAGCAAAAAGAGGGAAGACTGTAGCTAGAAGTGACAGAGTTACTCCAATATGCGAGGCCAACATAGTTTTCATATTTAGAGCCATCGGTGTATATTTCTTCATAGTTCGGATAAGAATTTTTCCAGGATAAAAAAAGTTGGTGGTAAATATGTGGGTCAGTGCTGTGTTTAGTGAAGCCTTTAAAAGGCTGCAGATAGGAGATATGTTTTTCCCAGGGTGGAGTATTAAATAGGAGGAAAGGCAAAGCATTGATGGTAGCAAGTTGAGTGTTTTCGAGACTTTTGCAACTTCTGACACTAAAAGAAGGGATGCAAGATGGACGATTACAATAAAGATTATCCAGGTGATTATCTAAAAGCATGTTTCTTAACGGATGGGAGATATGAGAGATGATACGGAAGTAATTGGTCAATGATATTTTATTACGGATGTGATGTAGAGATGGCTCATGACTAATTACATAAAGGCTAGGAATGGGAGACGTCCTAAAAGCACCAGAGCAGATTCTGAGGGCAGAGTGATGCACAGCGTCAAGTTTTTTTAAAACGGAAGAACGGGCAGAGCCATAAACACAGCAGGCGTAATCCATTTTAGATCTAATAACTGCTCGATACACACGAAGCATGGAATCCCGATCAGCACCCCAAGAAGTGTTGGAAAGAACCCTTAAAAGATTTAAGCCTTTTTAACATTTGGAACGAAGATAAAAAACGTGGTTGGCAAACGTAAGTTTGTTGTCGAAGTAAACCCCTAAAAATTTTACACAATTGTGAACGTCAATTTTAATAGAACCTAAAAAGAGCTCAAGGTCCAGATGGAGCCCGCGTTTAAGGCAGAAGTGAAAGGAAGTGGTTTTCTCCGCAGATATATTAAAACCATTGAGATTGCACCACTTAAGTATACAGTTAATCGTGGTTTGTAATTGCCGCTCAATGAAGCGGATGTCTTTACCTTGTGCAGAGATTTGCAAGTCGTCAACGTATAAGCACCCATGTACAGTAGACGGAAGTTGGCTTAGGATATCATTAACCTTAATAGAGAATAAAGTAACACTTGAATGAATGAAATCACCTTTAGGACAGCCCCTGGGGGATTCCCCAAGAGCAGGGCACTGCGACCAGAGGTCTATTGTACCCAAACCGAAGAAGAACAAAACACGACCCAAGTGCGCCTAAGAGAAAAGACCACAAGCTGAGGCAAATCTCAGCAAACAGCTAACAGGGATGTCCTGTAGCTTCCAAGGCTCAAGGAGGTGGCGACCAAGGTGCTCAACGTAACACTTAAAACTGAACCCTGAGGAACGCCCTCCTCTTGCACAAAGCAGTCAGAAAATATGCCGTTCATACGGACTTTAAACTGCCGGTATGAAAGGAAGTTTTTAATAAAATTTGGTAAGTTACCTCTAAAACCCAAACGATGTAGATCACGTAGAATGCCATACCTCCAGGTATGATCGTAAGCCTTTTCTATATCAAAGAAAATTGACATCAAGTGATTTCGCCTCACAACGGCATTACGAATTTGAGATTCCAGATAAAGAATATTATCCAGAGTAGATCTATTTTTCCTGAAACCACTCTGTAAAGGATGGATCTGATGCTCCTTCTCCAAGATAAAAACGAGGCGTTTGTTTACCATCTTTTCAAGAAGCTTGCATAAGCAGCTAGTAAGGGCAATGGGGCGGTAGTTGTACGGATTACTGGCGTCTTTACCAGGTTTGTTGATTGGGATTATAATAGCTTGTTTCCATGAGGTTGGAAAGATTTGTTCTATTCAGATTCTATTATAGAGGTAAAGCAGGTTTATAAGAGAACTGAAAGAAAGATGTTTTAACATATTAAAAGAAATAGCGTCAGGACCAGGAGAAGTGTTTCCAGACTGATGGAGACATGACAACAGTTCTTGTATCTCAAAAGGGCTATTGTAAGAAAGGTTTACCGAGGTTTTAAAGTTTAATGTTTGTCTTTCTGAGAGGGTCTTATATGACAAGAATTCCTTTGAATAAGAATATTGGCTAGAGACAGTATAAAAAGCTTTACCAATAGTATTCGCAATTTTTTGATATTTGAAATAATATTACCGTTAAGTGCGAGAGTAGAAATTGGATGGTTATAGTAAATACCCATTGCCCTTTTTGCTTTGCACCATAACTCCTTACTGGAAGTAGAATTGGATATGCTGGAGATATATTTAACCCAGGACTCCTTCTGGGAACGACGTCTGACCTTTCTAGCATAAGCTTTAGCTTTGTTAAAAGCTATAAGGTTGGTGGTAGTGTGGTACCTACGGAAGATACTCCAGGCTTTCTGCTGCTGTTTCTTAGCGCGCAGACAATCTGAGTTCCACCACGGTTTTTTATTTTTTCTATTGGTAGGGCGAGATTTAGGAATACTAACATCTGCAGCATTGATAATGGTGGATGTTATATTATCGACTGCTTCGTCAATGGTGCCAGTAGTAATTTCAGGAGTGATAACAGCGAGGGAAGTGAATTTCAACCAGTCTGCCCTTTTTACAATGTAACGGATATGAGAGGAGACATCAAGAGAGTTATGGTAAAGCGGAGAGAGAAATATTGGAAAGTGATCGCTATTATGAAGGTCACTAGAAACTGAGAATGAATATAAAGGAAGAATAGAGGGAGAGCAGATGGCAAGGTCTATGGCATGGAAACTTTTGGTAGGTTTATGGAAGTAAGTATTATCGCCATTGTTGAGGATACATAATGAGAGATCGGATATCAGCGACTCGATGGCTTGTCCCCTATTGTTCACCTCAGTACCTCCCCAAAGGGGGCTATGAGCGTTAAAGTCCCCGAGCAATATGAAAGGAGGTGGAAGTTCCTTTATTAACTCAATTAATTGATGCAAGTTTAAGGCTTCGTTTGGAGGTAAATAAAGGCTGCAGATAGTAGTCAGACGTTTTAGACGGACACGTGCCGCAACGGCTTGGAGGTTGCTTCTAAAGTTAAGAGACTGAAACGGAACACTATTTGAAATAATGAGTGCCACACCGCCAGAGGCCTTATTACCACGTTCGTGGTCTTTCCTTAGAAGAGTATGGTTACGGAATTTGGGGATTTTACTGTGAGTTTGTAAGAAAGTTTCCTGGAGGGCAAAGCAAGCGGGATTATGGTCATAAATAAGAATGTGTAGGTCATCAATTTTATGCAAAAAACCGTGGCAATTCCAAGAAAGGAGCTGGGCCATGATTAAAAGGGATTGGAGGGTTGAGAAGTACCAATCCCGTCAGAAGGCTTGGAAGAATCAATGTCTTTTTCCATAGACTCGTCGGACACTTCAGAATCCGAAGGATTTAAGGTTAAAATTGAATCGTCAATAAAAGGTTGGGGTGGTACATTTTTTTGTTTGTGTCGGGAACTTTTCCATTTATAAGTAGATTCTTTTTGAACCGGTGGTCTGTTATCTATGCTGTTTTTAATAGTCTTTTTTTCTTTACGAATGGTTGTCTGCGTTCCAGATGCTGAGATTTCAGGCAGTATAGAGCGTTTATTTAGTGGGTTTGATGTGGAAGGGCCTATAACGCTCACAGTCAGAAGACCGATTGCTTGAACCGTAGCAGATGACCGAGTCCAATCCATCAGCCGATTGATACGCACCGGAACTTACGTACCCCCCGTTTACTCGAAGCCGAGGACAAAGCAATGTGTTGAAGATTTCCCGCAATAATGGAAATGCCATTCTGATGATTCCCCTACGGGCAAGCCCCTCAATTACCACGATCCCCATTTCCGAGGACACGGGTATCCACGCACGGCAAACACGTGAGTTTAGACTCCAAGAGGAGCAAGAGACAACAGAGCGGAAACAGCTACTCAAGGGGTGCCCTCACCTCAAAAGAGGAAACCGCAGCGAGGGAGAAAGATAAGAATAAAGTAGAAGAGAAGAGGAGAGTAGAAAAGAAATGAGAAATGATCGCTGGGGTACCTCGGGATTGCGAAACCCGTGTTTACCTGAAGTAGGTAAACCCCCTGAGGGGAAATTCGTCTTCTGAGTGACTCAGAAGATTGGTATCACATATCCGGCCATCAGAATCCTGCCGATTTACCCTCACGGGGTTGTAGCATTGAAAATTTGGCTAGGTCTAATTGGTGGTTAGGACCTCATTGGTTGAAAAATCCACAGGATAATTGGCCTAAATCCAATATTTTTCCCGATGAAGAAATTGTAAATGCTGAAAAAAGGAAAACAGTCGTTAGCGTCACAAATACAGAAGGGGAAGACAAAATCTATGATATTTTCTCCTCTTTCCCTAAACTTCTTATGGTCGTATCCTAGATTTATAGATTTATAAATAATTGCAAGGTGAAGAATCTTTCACAGGATCAAGCGACAAACGTCTTCAAAAACTGCAAATTCTTGAGGATGAAAACGGGCTTTTCCGAATTAAGACTAGACTTTCATTGAAGGACGATTTGAAAAACTTCAAATTTCCTATCGTGTTGCCAAGTGAACATCCAATAGTTGAAAAGCTTATTCGATTGAAACATTGTTCTCTAGGTCATGCAGGTGTACAAATAGTTATGGCCAACCTCAGAGAAGAATTCTGGATACTGAAATATAGAAAGACTGTTCGCAAAGTTATTAAGAATTGTGTAACTTGTAAGAAGTATGACTCACGACCAATAGACACTCCAACAGCTCCATTACCAGTCGACCGTCTTAGAGCAGCTTCTGTGTTTGAAATCATAGGAATAGACTTTGCTGGACCTCTCTATCTAAAAGGAAATCAGAAGTCCTGGATTGTTATTTACACTTGTGCTGTATTTCGAACCATCTATCTAGAGTTGACTACTTCTCTCTCAACTGAAAGTTTTCTACAGTCATTCAAGAAATATGTTGCTCGTCGTGGAAGACCAGCTATAGTTTATTCGGACAATGGAACAAACTTAGTTGGAGCAAACAACCTTATAAAAAAGATAAATTGGGAGACCGAAGCCAAGTACAGTACTGCAAACAAGATCAACTGGAAATTCATCCCTCCATCTGCACCCTGGTGGGGTGGATTTTGGGAACGTATGATTGGTATAGTGAAACGAATACTTCGCAAAGTCTTAGGACAGACATCTCTGAACTTTGAAGAATTAAACACTATTATATGTGACTGTGAAACTGTCGTCAACGGAAGACCTCTCACTTATGTGAGTAGCGATGCAAGTGACTTAGAACCTCTTACTCCCAGTATGTTCCTGCAAGAAGTCAGAGAAGTTGGAATACCTGATCTGGATCTCCTTGATAGTAAATCCCTAAATAAGAGATTTGTTTATCGCCAAAGGTTACGACAAGATTTAAGAAAACGCTTTCGTTCTGAATACCTGGGGCAGCTCAGACAGTATGAAAGAAAGACAAAGTTCACCATCTATCAAGATAGGAGATATTGTTTTGATATCTAGCGACAATACGAAAAGAATCGACTGGCCACTGGGGAAAGTGACAGAAATTCTGCCAGGGAAAGACGGTGTGTATCGACTCATTAAACTTAGAACATCTCGAGAAGAAATTCTGCGTCCAGTTCAGCGCGTATTCCCTTTAGAGATCTCTTCGAATGATTCGTCTTTTCCACCTGACAAAAATGCATTATCCACAACAATCGCCTCTATGAAGAATGCTATTCCTAAGTGTTCCGACGACAACTCCATCGACAACACAGTTGTTCCAAATAAGACAAGACTAGGACGGACTATTAAAATTCCCGAAAGGTTGGATCTCTAATATGGTTGTTGAGATGTGGGACTTCCACACCTCAAGGTGGGAGGATGTGAGATCCACTTTATAAATCTCGGTTTATTATGCAAAACAATTATTTAAATTTTATTTTGTCACCGTGAACTAAACGATTTTGAAAACGATATTTATTATGATAAGTATATTATTTTGTACGTTGTGGCAACAAGCCAGTTCTCGTTCTGTAAGTTTTTGTTAGCAGTTTTTTTTAGATAAAGAGGGCATCTTGTGATGTCTATGTAGCTTATGAAAATGGGCTTAGTTCGCCCGAAAGTTGACGATATCTGTTCTTTTATCTTTATTTATTTTATATTGAATTGTGCTGTCTAAAGAATAAATATTTAAAAGACATTCTCAAGTTTTGATTTCAAAGACCTGTTTAGAGACGAATCTTTTGGAATCACCACGGCAAGATAGAGATCTCGTTATGAACCTGGAAAATTTCAGGTAAGAGATATTTACTCTTACAATTTGATATCTGTTTTTGGAAGTAGAAAACCAAAACTACCAATGATATTAACTGCAGCCAAAAGATATTTAAGGTACAAATACCATATGAAAAGTATTTGTTATTTGAGCCTACGTCTATGTATTTTAATGAAGGTAATCGCCGGATAAAAAGGAAAGTTCTGAAAAAAAATGCCTGGACATCTATTGTGATTGAGAACTTTTATCTCCAGTATAAACTTCCTTGTGCCTTTGCCTTTAAAAGAAATAAAGTACGCGTGAATGATAATGAGGAAGGAAACTTCATATTTGCTGAAGGTTACTGCATAGATTGCAAATCCCCAATAACCATAACAGCTGCGAATTCTCCATCTTATCCAGATCCACTTGAACTTGATATTCAAGCCTTTGATACAACACATATTCCGCATTCTCGGAAAACATCAGTCAAAGGACAGCGTAGGCTTGAAATTGCAGAACATTTAAAAAGAACACTCCCTTCCAACTGGAGAAGAGAAGAGGCAACAAAAGTAATGAAATTTGGGGATAAAGAGCCACCCAATTTTCCATCAGTTTCTGTCCTACGAAACATACGTCAGGAAGCGAAGCAAAAAGAATTTGGCATCCCCAAAATCAAAAATGTCATGGATTCTTTAATGGATATGAAATATTCAAAATTTAGTGGAGTAATACATAACATATCTCATGATAAATTTTTTATTCATTATTGGACAAAAGAGCAAAGTTTTATTTATAAGAAATATTCTACAGAAACTTACAATAAAATACAAATTGATGCTACGGGATGTGTGGTAAAAAAAATTTCGGATGGGCACCGATTATCTGGACATATATTTTTATACGAAATTGTAATACACGCGTGTGACAAGGCGGTCAGTGTAGCACAAATGCTAAGTGAAGCCCACGATACCGCATCCATAGTGTTCTGGCTGTCAAAATGGCTAAAAGATGTTGATAAAATTCCTAAAGAGTCGGTAACTGACTTTTCCTTAGCATTAATATCATCTACATGCAGAGCATTCAATGAAAGCAGTATAAAAAACTATTTAGTTACTACAACTGCAATTCTAAATGGTGAGAAATTTCAAAGGCCGGCTTGTTATATACGAGTTGATGTTGCTCATGTAATAAAATTAGTGTGTCGCTGGAAATGTTTCCCTTCTAAAGGACGTTTAGTAAGAAAATTTTTTATTCGCTGTGTTGCTCTAATGATTAAATGCTCAGACGTCAGTGAGTTAAGGGCTTTAATCCTTAATACCCTTATAATCTCAACATGTGAGACTTGTGGTAAAATTGGAAGAACAACAGATGGTTGGTTGATTGGTTGTTTGTTTGAAATTTAGAGGCGCTAATTCCTCAAGGGACAAACTGCACCAAACAAGACGAAAAACCCAAAAGAATAACACAATTTTGAAAAAAAATTGATGAAACCGTAAAAATGAAAGATGCCCAAAACCAAAGAAAAACATTTAAAAACAAATACATAAGTAGAAAATTTAGAAAGACAAAATAAACAACACGATAATCAGCAAAGTGTGATTAAAAATTAAGAATTAAATATTACAAAATTGAACATTAAAAGTTAGAAAAATACAAATCAGATTTCAAAGTACAAGCCAGTACGGCGAAAAAATGGGAATAGGCCTGGATGTGGGATTTTTCCAATGATTGAATTAAGATTAGGTGACGAATTTCCAAAGAATTTTATGTACAGAGATTTAAAACAAATACAAGAAGTTAAGATATGTGCGACTGTATAAGTAGTCTTACAATACGCACACTGTGGAGGTGCCTCACCAAGCAAGAGATGAGCATGTGTGAGTCGGCAGTGATCCACTTGTAGACGAGTGATTATCACGTCGTGTCTTCTAGAAGGAAGTTGAGGCCAATTAGAAATTTTGTCTTTTACATCTCGCAATTTATTTGACTGTGTGTTTACCCAAGAATTCTGCCATTTAGAGTGAACTAAATCTTTGATGTAAATTTTCAGGTCAGGATAAGGAAGGCCAGTGTTTAAATAGTTTTCGGCAGACTTGGCAGCTAAATCCATAAGTTGGAAGAACAGAAGAAACAGATTGCGTAAAAAGCGAAGATTTTTCTTGGACGAGTTATAGAACTTGGAGAAACAGAATCTTTAATTTTCTCCGACCTTTATGAAAGAGATGTAGAAGAAGCTGGGGAAGGGGATATAGAAGAAGTATCTATGTCTGATAGTTAGGTTTGGTTTGGTTTGGTTTGGTTTGGTTTGGTTTGGAGCGATACGGTCTACTGTTTTGCACACGAGGGCTAATGAGACCGGGACCTACAGTTTAAAGCCGATTCCGAACGGCTACGAACATCCATGCCAGCAGCCGGTTCCGAAGAGCAGCGCTCTACCATTCGGCCATCGTGCGGCCTGATAAATAGTTAGAAAATATAAAAAATGATGCAAATTTAGCTAGCAGAATTATCGGAAGTGAGCCCAATCCTTATTTTTGCCCAGAATTAAAAAAAAAATATCGGTATACTGAAGAGTTGGAGCATAGGAAGGGAGCAGTATGTAGGGTGATTAATGAAGAGTCGTAGGTTTTATTTTAAGGGTCACCTCAGATAGAAAAAATTAGATGCTGTGTTGATGGAGAGACATTCTTTATTTTGGAATTCGATCAAATAACTTTCTTCACTTTATACTCTACAAAAACATCGTCCACTTCTGCCTTGATCTAATAGTGGGTAACTGAGAATCATCCCAATGTGTTGTTTAAAAGTATTATGGAGATTAGGGCTCCAACGAAAAAGGTGGCCGGACCAAAAACGTCCGCAAAGGTCTTAAAAAAAATCTCTCTCTGTCTCGCAAAACCAAAAAAACTTCTAGGGTGCGCTCACGCCAAAAACGCCGAAACACAGCCAGCAAGAGGGTTGCCAGGCGCCAAGAAAACCCCACGCTCTGAGGGAGAGTGACGGGTTAGCGCGGCTCTGACCAATGAAACGTCGAGACAAGGCGCGCGGAGAACAAAAACCCAATCGCAGTGAGGCGCAACTACGGTGGTGAAAATTCGCCAAAGACGATGCGGAACGGAGCCTGGCAACACATTTACAACGCGGCACCTTTCAAAGGAGCGGCTGTTTAACGCACACCGAAAGGGACGGCTGCAGAACTGTCATAATATGAGCTGCTGGGCGCAAATTATGGGTGAAAGGTTTAAGGGCTGCGGATGCAGATGGCCAGAATTGGATGCTCGGTCCGAAACTTAATCCCAGATCGGGGGTGGCTCTGTTTGAAAACACAGGCTACACTCGTGAGAAAAAAACAAGAGCTGCACCTGAAAGGGGCCATATGCAAAAAACGGCGCAAAATGTAGGTTAAAATATATGTACTTCACAAGGGAAATATGTAATGAAGGGACATGAAAAATCTTCATTACAATCGGCTTCTTCAGTATTATCCTCTTTGGACTGGAGTATTACTTACAGTTTTTAATTCTCCGTATAAGACGGCTTCTTCATCTGTTGAGGCAGACTTCGGAATTTTAAAAAAATTGATTTTGCAGCACCATAATAAGCCATTAAGGGTTGATAAGTTCGTTGCTTGCCATGTAAAAGCTCTAAGTGGTACTGTTAATATTGTGGCTGCACAATTTGAAATACTTCAATCCCAGTTCTCTTCTGAAAAGCTCTCTGTTTGGGAACTAAATGAAGAAGAATCATGGCGATCTAAAAATCAGAAGTCAAATTACGTATGTGATGTAGGAGGGCAGAAAAAAGATATGAATCTCAAATCAAAAGAATCTACGAAACCCACATACATGAAAAATAAAAAGATAAAATTAATTCACAATGGAATATTCATTTAATTTTATCTATTCATTTAGCAGAAATTCAGGATAAAATATTTAATGTAATTTAATTCCTATACAATAAATATTCAAAACTTTTCTGTTATTTATTTTCCTAATTTTAAGATAACTTAGTTTTAAAACTTACTTTCTTCTATTTCAAATCAAAATCAAAAGAATCTACGAAACCTACATATTTATCATCATATCCAGATATTAAATTATCCTTAAACAATCCATACGTGAAAAATGAAAAAATAGAAATAATTCAAAATGGAAATCTTCTGGACCCAGTCGTTTTTAATGGAAATGTGTATAGAATTATGAATACCTGCCCCATCGATTCCATACTATATTGTGTGGCAATAAATTGCATTGACAGTGAAAAATATTTTAATTACGTAAAAAATTCAAAAAACACTTTCTTTCATTTCAAATCAAAATAAAAAGAATCTACGAAACCTACATATTTATCATCATATCCAGATATTAAATTATCCTTAAACAATCCATACATGAAAAATGAAAAGATAGAAATAATTCAAAATGGAAATCTTCTGGACCCAGTCGCTTGTAATGGAAGTGTATATAGAATTATGAATACCTGCCCCATCGATTCCATACTATATTGTGTGGCAATAAATTGCATTGACATTGAAAAATATTTTAATAACGTAAAAAATTCAAAAAACACTTTCTTCCATTTCAAATCAAAATCAAAAGAATCTACGAAACCTACATATTTATCATCATATCCAGATATTAAATTATCCTTAAACAATCCATACATGAAAAATGAAAAGATAGAAATAATTCAAAATGGAAATCTTCTGGACCCAGTCGCTTTTAATGGAAATGTATGTAGAATTATGAATACCTGCCCCATCGATTCCATACTATATTGTGTGGCAATAAATTGCATTGACATTGAAAAATATTTTAATTACGTAAAAAATTCAAAAAACACTTTCTTCCATTTCAAATCAAAATAAAAAGAATCTACGAAACCTACATATTTATCATCATATCCAGATATTAAATTATCCTTAAACAATCCATACATGAAAAATGAAAAGATAGAAATAATTCAAAATGGAAATCTTCTGGACCCAGTCGCTTTTAATGGAATTGTATGTAGAATTATGAATACCTGTCCCATCGATTCCATACTATATTGTGTGGCAATACATTGCATTGACAGTGAAAAATATTTTAATTACGTAAAAAATTCAAAAAACACTTTCTTCCATTTCAAATCAAAATCAAAAGAATCTACGAAACCTACATATTTATCATCATATCCAGATATTAAATTATCCTTAAACAATCCATACATGAAAAATGAAAAGATAGAAATAATTCAAAATGGAAATCTTCTGGACCCAGTCGCTTGTAATGGAAGTGTATATAGAATTATGAATACCTGCCTTATCGATTCCATACCATATTGTGTGGCAATAAATTGCATTGACAGTGAAAAATATTTTAATTACGTAAAAAATACAAAAAACACTTTCTTCCATTTCAAATCAAAATCAAAAGAATTTACGAAATCTACATATTTATCATCATATCCAGATATTAAATTATCCTTAAACAATCTATACATGAAAAATGAAAAGATAGAAATAATTCAAAACGGAAATCTTCTGGACCCAGTCGTTTTTAATGGAAATGTATGTAGAATTATGAATACCTGCCCCATCGATTCCATACTATATTGTGTGGCAATAAATTGCATTGACATTGAAAAATATTTTAATTACGTAAAAAATTCAAAAAACACTTTCTTCCATTTCAAATCAAAATCAAAAGAATCTACGAAACCTACATATTTATCATCATATCCAGATATTAAATTATCCTTAAACAATCCATACATGAAAAATGCAAAGATAGTAATAATTAAAAGTGGAAATCTTCTGGACCCAGTCGCTTTTCATGAAAATGTATGTAGAATTAAGAATACCTGCCCATCAATTCCATACAATATTGTGTGGCAAAAAATTGCATTGACATTGAAAATATTTTAATTACGTAAAAAATACAAAAAACACTTTCTTCCATTTCAAATCAAAATCAAAAGAATCTACGAAACTTACATATTTATCATCATATCCAGATATTAAATTATCCTTAAACAATCCATACATGAAAAATAATAAGATAGAATTAATTCACAATGGAAATTATCTGGAACCAGTCGCTTTTAATGGAAATGTATGTAGAATTATGAATACCTGCCCCATCGATTCCATACTATATTGTGTGGCAATAAATTGCATTGACATTGAAAAATATTTTAATAACGTAAAAAATACAAAAAACACTTTCTTCCATTTCAAATCAAAATCAAAAGAATCTACGAAATCTACATATTTATCATGATATCCAGATATTAATTATCCTTAAACAATCCATACATGAAAAATGAACTTTTTGGGACAATCTTATCTACTGTTTTACTAGTGTTCAAACAAAAATTTAGAGTAGGAGTCCTTCTGAAGAGATCAAATGTAATCAAATTAGAAGAAACCCTCATTTCAGACAATATTGCTGAAAACTTTTAAGTCTCTTGTCTATACGATTCTTGGCTAAAAAAGACATAGCCTAAAAAGTAATTTTTCATTATAATGTTTTTAAACTTAGTTAATCAAATTATAGTTCTCTTTCATGATTTATTAAAGTGAAGGAAGAGTTTTACAGCAATAATAATTATCATTATTGATTTTTTATTTATTCTTTAATAACTGTGCATGTATCTTGTGAGAAAAAACAGATAAAACTATCGAAAAGTTTAAAGAATATATGAAAATTTAAGCTGATGATTTAGGCTTAGATATACAGCTGACTTAAAACATTATGTAAGTTAATTGAGATATAAAAGAGCTTTTCTTATAATCCATTGCAGAAAGACTTAGAAAATGACTTCAAGAATGACATTTTTTTGTAGAAAAAGTTATGGCGGAGTTTGAAGAAGAAATTTAGTTTTACTTTAATTGGGATTTGATTTTTTTTTAATTGTTGGATTATACAGAGACATTTTTATAATAAACAGATCTTATTTAGTAATAATTTTATGAACTTTTGCTTCGAATTTATATTATTACTCTGATATTAAGTAAAATTGAGTTTTCATCTTTGAATGAAAGTTTATTTAAAATTTCTTTAGAGGTGGTATAATTAACGAAAGGTTTAAAGAAATTACGAAAAACTTTAATGATTATTTAGGTTTAGATATACAGTCAACTTAAAAAATTTTTCCAGCTATAAAAGGAAAGAAGCTTATCTTACAATTATGCAAACAAAGAATTTAGAATAAAATGCCTTGAAACACTAAGTGGAAGCTCCAAACTATTAAGTGTTGAACAAACACCAAATGCGTAGAGTGCTACTCTTAGTTTGAGCTTCCTTTTATTTCCTAAAACTAAATCCAACCTACGGACATGCTACCACTCAACTTGTAGCAATTTTAACTCTATCCGTAACTGCTAAACCGTTAATAAATACTCATATCTATTAGCATTGAAGATTGTAAAAATGAACGCTCTATATCCTACAATGTCAGCGAATGAATTTTATAGTGACGTTTCAGACTTAAAATTTAGAATGTACCGAATTGGACGTCTGTATCAAATTAACCTACAATACTACGCAAGCGGAAGATTTGATTTTGAACATTATAGAGAAAATGAATGCGAAATCATCAGGCTGCTATTATTAGTTGGGGAAGAGATCATGGAGCTATATAATCCTGATCATCGCCTCCGAAACCTGACGATGAAAATAACATTGGAGAGACTGTATGGAATCTTCAGAGCTATGCTGAATGCGATAATGAACAATATCCATATGTCTGAGAATGTATTTTATAGGGTGGTTCTCCACATAAAATGTAGAATGTACCGAATCGGGCGTCTTTACATCAGCAACCAGAACCACTACACGACAGGAAGAATTTCTCTCGAAAATTACCTCGAAAATGAATACGAAATCACCCGGCTAGTTTTTTTAGTTGGGGAGGGGATCCTAGAACTATATAATGTACCCCGAAACATGACGATGAGAATAACATTGGAGAGACTCTATGCAGTCTTCAGAGATATGTTGGTTACGATGAAGGGCAGTATCGGTACTGAAGATTAATATTTATTTGGATGCGATGGTCATTATCCTTGCTGGTGTTTTGTACCGTAATACCACCATCTAAAATTTAAGTATGTGAGAAAAATAACTTTTGTTATTTCCTATTTGAAGTGCTACCTCATTTATACACATAATTTGATTTGTAATATTCGAAAAATTAATTTCCTTTAAAATCTGAATGTTATAAATTCAATAAATTTTTGTAAATTTAAAAAATGCTTGTTTTGTGTACATTTGTATGGTAGCTATTTTACATGAAGGTAGGTTACTATGGTAGCTATTTAAAATCATTTTAATAGTAAAAAAATATAAGTGTATTTTCTATTTTAAAAATTTTAAAAAAATCGACAAAATTCTACTTATGCCTTCTATTTTGGAATTTTTTTTAACAAGCATTTTATAAATTGTGTAATTTAATTATAATTTATTCATTTAATTTTATCTATTCATTTAGCAAAATTCAGGATAAAATATTTAAAATTTAATTCCTATACAATAAATATTCAAAACTTTTCTGTTATTTATTTTCCTAATTTTAAGATAACTTTTTTAAAACTTACTTTCTTCTATTTCAAATCAAAATCAAAAGAATCTAATTATATTTATCATTTAATTTTATCTATTCATTTAGCAGAAATTCAGGATAAAATAATTTAATGTAATCTTCTGGAATCGCTATACAATAAATATTATGAATACCTGCCCCATCGATTCCATACTATATTGTGTGGCAATAAATTTTAAGATAACTTAGTTTTAAAACGTAAAAAATTCAAAAAACACTTTCTTCTATTTCAAATCAAAATCAAAAGAATCTACGAAACCTACATATTTATCATCATATCCAGATAAAATTATCCTTAAACTATCCATAAATGAAAAATGAAAAGATAGAAATGATTCAAAATGAAAATCTTCTGGACCCAGTCGCTTGTAATGGAAATGTATATAGAATTATGAATACCTGCCTTATCGATTCCATACCATATTGTGTGGCAATAAATTGCATTGACAGTGAAAAATATTTTAATTACGTAAAAAATACAAAAAACACTTTCTTCCATTTCAAATCAAAATCAAAAGAATTTACGAAATCTACATATTTATCATCATATCCAGATATTAAATTATCCTTAAACAATCTATACATGAAAAATGAAAAGATAGAAATAATTCAAAACGGAAATCTTCTGGGTCCAGTCGCTTTTAATGGAAAATATGTAGAATTATGAATACCTGTCCCATCGATTCCATACTATATTGTGTGGCAATAAATTGCATTGACATTGAAAAATATTTTAATAACGTAAAAAATTCAAAAAACACTTTCTTCCATTTCAAATCAAAATCAAAAGAATCTACGAAACCTACATATTTATCATCATATCCAGATATTAAATTATCCTTAAACAATCCATACATGAAAAATGAAAAGATAGAAATAATTCAAAATGGAAATCTTCTGGACCCAGTCGCTTGTAATGGAAGTGTATATAGAATTATGAATACCTGCCCCATCGATTCCATACTATATTGTGTGGCAATAAATTGCATTGACATTGAAAAATATTTTAATAACGTAAAAAATTCAAAAAACACTTTCTTCCATTTCAAATCAAAATCAAAAGAATCTACGAAACCTACATATTTATCATCATATCCAGATATTAAATTATCCTTAAACAATCCATACATGAAAAATGAAAAGATAGAAATAATTCAAAATGGAAATCTTCTGGACCCAGTCGCTTGTAATGGAAGTGTATATAGAATTATGAATACCTGCCCCATCGATTCCATACTATATTGTGTGGCAATAAATTGCATTGACAGTGAAAAATATTTTAATTACGTAAAAAATTCAAAAAACACTTTCTTCCATTTCAAATCAAAATCAAAAGAATCTACGAAACCTACATATTTATCATCATATCCAGATATTAAATTATCCTTAAACAATCCATACATGAAAAATGAAAAGATAGAAATAATTCAAAATGGAAATCTTCTGGACCCAGTCGCTTTTAATGGAAATGTATATAGAATTATGAATACCTGCCCCATCGATTCCATACTATATTGTGTGGCAATAAATTGCATTGACAGTGAAAAATATTTCAATTACGTAAAAAATTCAAAAAACACTTTCTTCCATTTCAAATCAAAATAAAAAGAATCTACGAAACCTACATATTTATCATCATATCCAGATATTAAATTATCCTTAAACAATCCATACATGAAAAATGAACTTTTTGGGAGAATCTTATCTACTACTAGTGTTCAACAAAAAATTTAGAGTAGGAGTCCTTCTGAAGAGATCAAATGTATAATTAGAAGAAACCCTCATTTTCAGACAATATTGCTGAAACTTAAGTCTCTTGTCTATACGATTCTTGGCTAAAAAAGACATAGCCTAAAAAGTAATTTTTCATTATAATTTTTTAAACTTAGTTAATCAAATTATAGTTCTCTTCATGATTTATTAATTAAGAGTTTTACAGCAATAATAATTACTTATTGATTTTTTATTTATTCTTTAATAACTGTGCATGTATCTTGTGAGAAAAAACAGATAAAACTATCGAAGAGTTTAAAGAATATATGAAAATTTAAGCTGATGATTTAGGCTTAGATATACAGCTGACTTAAAACATTATGTAAGTTAATCGCGATATAAAAGAGCTTTTCTTATAATCCATTGCAGAAAGACTTAGAAAATGACTTCAAGAATGACATTTTTTTGTAGAAAAAGTTATGGCGGAGTTTGAAGAAGAAATTTAGTTTTACTTTAATTGGGATTTGATTTTTTTTAATTGTTGGATTATACAGAGACATTTTTATAATAAACAGATCTTATTTAGTAATAATTTTATGAACTTTTGCTTCGAATTTATATTATTACTCTGATATACGTAAAATTGATTTTATCTTTGATGAAAGTTTATTTAAATTTCTTTAGAGGTGGTATAATTAACGAAAAGTTTAAAGAAATTACGAAAAACTTTAATGATTATTTAGGTTTAGATATACAGTCAACTTAAAAAATTCTTCCAGCTATAAAAGAAAGAAGCTTATCTTACAATTTTGCAAACAAAGAATTTAGAATAATGCCTTGAAACACTAAGTGGAAGCTCCAAACTATAAAGTGCTGAACAAACACCAAATGCGTAGTTTTACTCTTAGTTTGAGCTTCCTTTTATTTCCTAAAACTAAATCCAACCTACGGACATGCTACCACTCAATTTTAACTCTATCCGTAACTGCTAAACCGTTAATAAATACTCATATCTATTAGCATTGAAGATTGTAAAAATGAACGCTCTATATCCTGCAATGTCAGCGAATGAATTTTATAGTGACGTTTCAGACTTAAAATTTAGAATGTACCGAATTGGAAGTCTGTATCAAATTAACCTACAATACTACGCAAGCGGAAGATTTGATTTTGAACATTATAGAGAAAATGAATGCGAAATCATCAGGCTGCTATTATTAGTTAAGAGATCATGGAGCTATATAATCCTGATCATCGCCTCCGAAACCTGCCGATGAAAATAACATTGGAGAGACTGTATGGAATCTTCAGAGCTATGCTGAATGCGATAATGAACAATATCCATATGTCTGAGAATGTATTTTATAGTTCTCCACATAAAATGTAGAATGTACCGAATCGGGCGTCATTACATCAGCAACCAGAACCACTACACGATAGGAAGAATTTCTCTCGAAAATTACCTCGAAAATGAATACGAAATCACCCGGCTAGTTTTTTTAGTTGGGGAGGGGATCCTAGAACTATATAATGTACCCCGAAACATGACGATGAGAATAACATTGGAGAGACTCTATGCAGTCTTCAGAGATATGTTGGTTACGATGAAGGGCAGTATCGGTACTGAAGATTAATATTTATTTGGATGCGATGGTCATTATCCATGCTGGTGTTTTGTACCGTAATACCATCATCTAAAATTTAAGTATGTGAGAAAAATGACCTTTGTTATTTCCTATTTGAAGTGCTACCTCATTTATACACATAATTTGATTTGTAATATTCGAAAAATTAATTTTCTTTAAAATCTGAATGTTATAAATTCAATAAATTTAAAAAATGCATCTTTTGTGTACAGTTGTATGGTAGCTATTTTACATGAAGGTAGGTTACTATGGTAGCTATTTAAAATCATTTTCAGTACAAAAAATAATATATTCCACTTAATATTTTTTAAATAGTTATTTCCAGATCTATAAGTGTATTTTCATATTATAAAAATTGTCTTATAAAAATCGACAAAATTCTATTTATGCCTTCTATTTGGAATATTTTTATCAAGCTGTAATGAAATTGATGAAAGATAATTTAATTATAATTTATTCATTTAATTTTATCTATTCATTTCGCAGAAATTCAGGATAAATATTTAATGTAATTTAATTCCTATACAATAAATATTCAAAACTTTTCTGTTATATTTTCCTAATTTTAAGATACTTAGTTTTAAAACTTACTTTCTTCCATATCAAATCAAAATCAAAAGAATCTACGAAACCTACATATTTATCATCATATCCAGTTAATAAATTATCCTTAAACAATCCATACATGAAAAATGAAAAGATAGAAATAATTCAAAACGGAAATCTTCTGGACCCAATTGCTTTTAATGGAAATGGTTGGTTGGTTGGTTGAAGTTTAATGGCGCTAATTCCTCTAGGGACAAACTGCGCCAAACAAGATGAGGAAATAAACCAAAGACGAAATTTAGAAAAAAAACAAGATAAAAAAACAGGATAAAACAGATTAAAATAACAAGAAAAAAAAAAACACAACAAAAACACGAATACAAATTTTTATATACAGATTAACAAGATTTAAAAATTGAGTGAATTGAAAATTGAAAGATTAAAAATTGAAAATTAGAAAATTGAAACACAAACAAAAATCAAATTTCGGTATAAAAACCAGTTTGACGAAGAAAGGGAACAAGTTTGGATGTGGAGTTTCCCGATGATTAAATTAAGATTAGGAGATTGATTACCAAAAAATTTTATATACAATGATTTAGAACAAACACAGGACGTTAAAATATGTGCGACTGTGTATGGTGTCTTGCAATACGCACACTGTGGAGAAGCTTCACCCAGCAAGAGATGGGCATGGGTGAGCCTGCAATGACCCACTCGTAAACGAGTGAGTATTACATCATGTCTCCTAGAAGGCAGTTGAGGCCATTTAATTATCTTGGTTTTAATTTCCCGCAGTTTATTTGAAGATATGTTATCCCAGGACATCTGCCATTTATCGTGTAAAAGATCTTTGATGTAATTTTTCAAGTCAGGATAAGGAAGACCAGTGTTGAGAAAGTCACTTGCAGACCTGGTAGCCATGTCCACAAGTTCATTGCCTTTAATACCGACATGAGAGGGAACCCAGCTAAAAACTAGCGAGATTCCCATGGAAGTAAGGTTAGTTATTGTTGTAAGAATTTTGAAAATAAAAGGGTTATTACAGTTATTTGATTGCAATGAATTTAGAACACTTTGGGAGTCTGTATAGATAATAAAGTTTTTACTATTGTGATCATCAATTCTCTAAAGCCTTCAAGACAGCAAAGGCTTCAGCAGAAAAGATGGAGAGTTTAGGATGAAGTCTGTAGCTATTAATTTGATCTTTAATTAAGGAATGCACAGCTGACATAGTTAGTGGATTTTGAACCATCTGTGAAAACAGAGGTGTAATTTTTATAATATTGCTTGTGATCTTCAAAAATTTGTTGATAAATGATATTGTTAGTTGAACTTTTGTCAAATGACTTAAAGGGGTTTATTATAGTAAAAGTAGGAGTGTGCCAAGGATGTATTCCAATAGCTGGGGTATTGTATCTATATTGTCTAAGTTAAGATCTCTTAAAATTTCATTTATCCTTCCCTGAAACGGCAGAACACAAGAAGGTCTAGCATTGTATAATCTTTGAGGTAATAATTGAGTGTATGTTGATGATGGGATGGTTGATATAAGATGACGTTCTGAAGTAGTACTGAAGAGATAACATCTGTCGACGTAATTTAAGAGGAGCGTCACAGCAGTCAACGTAGAGACTTTCTACAGGAGATGTTCTAAAAGCTCCGGAACACAATCGAAGAGCGGAATGGTGAATGGTATTCAGCTTTTGAAGGACAGGAAACGCGTGCTGACCCATATACAGGACATCCATAGTCCAGTTTTGAGCGGATGATGGCATGATAGATCTTAATTAGGGAAGAGCGATCAGCTCCCCATGAGGTCTTAGAAAGGATTTTTAGGATGTTGAGCTTCCTTTCGCAATTTTTCCGCAAGTTTGTGATATGGGGTGCAAAGGTAAGTTTTTTGTCAAAAATGACGCCGAGAAAATTCACCTCATTCACAATGTTGATGTTATTTCCAAGAAACTGGATCTCTGGGTCAGGGTGCAGACCTCTTTTTTTGCAAAAATGCACACAACACGTCTTTGAACTTGAAAAGCTGAAACCATTCTCGCATCGCCCACTTACTAATCTTGTTAACTGCAGTCTGGAGTTGTCTGTTAATAAATCTCATATCCGCTCCTTCACATGAGATATGGAGATCGTCGACATACAAACTTCCATTAACAGAGGGAGGTATCTCGTTCTGAATCCCATTAATTGCAATAATAAATAGAGTCACACTCAAGACGCTTCCCTGAGGAACCCCTTCTTCTTGAATAAAAGTGCGAGATAATGTATTTCCTACTCTAACACGGAAATTTCTTAAGGCCAAAAAGTTTTGAATAAAAATAGGCATATTACCACGCAACTCTAAATCGAACAGCTGCTGTAGAATCCCATGACGCCAAGTGCGGTCATATGCCTTTTCTATATCGAAGAAAACAGACACCAAATGTTTTCCGTTTAACGAAAGCATTTCGGATTCTGGTTTCCAACTCCATTATATTATCTAAGTACTCCTTCCACGACGGAAACCACTCTGAAATTTGGAGAGGCAGTTATTTTCTTCTAGGTAGTATGTCAGACGAACGTTTATCATTTTTCCTAGAATTTTGCATAAACAGTTCGTCAGAGCTATTGGACGGTAGTGAGAGGATTCGTAGGGGTCTTTATCAGGCTTTAGAATGGGGATAACAATAGCCTCTCTCCACGAGGAAGGAAAGCTATGTTCTCTCCAAATTCTATTGTAAAGATTTAGAAGGTTGACATCGAAACTGAAGAGAGGTTTTTTTATCATTTCGTAGGATATATTATCGGACCAGCAGAAGATTTATGGACTTTATTCAAGGCTCTGTTTAGTTCTAAAATGGTAAAATCAGTATTATATGGAAAGTTAAGCGAAGTTTGAAAGTTTATTGGTTTATCCTCAGCTAGGTTTTTAAGTTTTATAAAAGAAGAAGAGTAATTTGAACTTGAAGAAATATCAGCTAAAGATGAGGCTATTGTGTTGGCTATGTCATCAACAGAAGTTATTAGGTTGTTATTGTAATTTAAAATTTGGATTTGGTTGTTTGGGTAAACGCCAGAACAGCGCTTAACTTTTACCCATAAATCTTTACTAGAAATTGAGGAAGAGATACTGCTAATATAGTTGACCCACGAATCTCTTTGGCTACGTCTTAAAGTGCGGCGGAAAATACTTTTACATTTCTTATAATTAGTAAAATTCTCCGTCGTAGGATGTCTTTTAAACACGGAAAACGCTTTTCTTTTTTCTTTATAAGTATTTTTACACTCTTCGTTCCACCATGGCTTTGTTTGCTTTTGAGGATGGCAGGATGATTTTTTAATAGAAGTGTCAGCTGCAGAAATTATTGTTTTTGTAATCTGATTTACTGCTTCATCAATGGTATTATTGTCGACCATGTCTGTAGTGATATTGGCTAGGATACAAAATTTATCCCAATCAGCTGAACCTAGAATATAACGAGGAACACGCTGATTGGCATTGGAGCTATTATTGTGAGTTAGGATAATGGGAAAGTGATCACTATTGTAGAGGTAGGAATCTACTGTAAAATTCCAAAACGGAAAAATTTGAGGGCTGGATATTGCTAAATCTAGAGAGTGAAAGGTTCTTGTAGGAGAATGGAGGTATGTAAGTTGATTTGTATTATAGATGCACAGATCATGGTCGGATATCAGTTTTTCAATTTGGCGACCCCGTTTATTAAGGTTGGGGCTACCCCACAGTGGATTGTGGCCATTCAAGTCCCCAACAATAATAAAAGGGACTGGGAGTTGAGTAATAAGATTATTAAGAGTGCTCTGAGAGATGGTATTGTTTGGAGGGATATACAGGTTACAGACAGTTATTAGAGAGTGTATGTGTACTTGAACAGCAACTGCTTGGAGGTCAGTGTTAATGTTTAAAGTTCTGAAAGGGTAGTCATGAGAAGTGAAGAGAGCAACACCACCACAAACCCTGCCCCCTTCTATGTAGTCTTTTCTGATAGTGCTGTAGCGTTTTAATTTGGCTGACTTATTGCTGTCAAGAAGGGTCTCTTGAAGTGCAAAACAAACAGGATGGTATTTATTTACGAGGTCTCTGATATCAGAGACGTGACATTTGAAGCCATGGCAGTTCCAAGATAAAAGCGCCATTGTAAAAATTGGAGAGGAAAAGGATGGAAATTATGCAGGTTGGGTCTTAGCCCACATGCCTTCAGAGTCCGATTGATCTGTCAACATATCCTCTTCGGATGTGACATAACCTTTGATTGAATCGTCCTCAGCAGTTGGACGATTTTTTAAGAAGTCTTTTTTCGAAAATTGACATTTCAAAGGTTTGTTAGAGGATTCGTCCTCGACGAAATCCTCCAGGAGATTAAAACTTTTATTTTTTAATTTTTCTTTTAATCTTGCAGCCGTAATTTTTTGATGTTTGGGCGTCTTTTGCTTGGATGGAAAATTATTAATCTTAGATTTAGCTAAAAGCTTATTTGAAACTTGAATTTTAGGTATTAATTTACTTTTAGGTACGCGTTCATTTAACGGTTTTGGCATAATTACGTTTTCAACTGTAACAGGTTTATTTTCTATTTTTGAGGGTGAATGACGAGAAGGTTTAGGACTATTGGGGACGCATGGCTTATTTTCAGTTTGTGTGCCTATTGATTTACATTGCTTCACTGCTGCAGCAAAACTAATTCCAGGTCTTGGAGTACGTTCGTCTATGCGTTTTCTAGCTTCTGGATATGAAATTTTCTTTAGCTTTGATTGCTTGTATTTCTTTCTCCAGAAGCCACTTAGGGCAAGAACGAGAATAGGCAGGATGGTCCCCTTTGCAGTTGATGCATTTAGGTGTAGATTTGCAATCAACGCCGTCGTGGCCACTTCTGCACAACGAGGACAGGTAATTGAACCACGACAAGATGTTTTTGAGTGTCCAAAACGTTGGCATTGGAAAACAACGCAATGGATTAGGGACAAATGGACGCACAGGGCATCGTAAGTATCCTGCTTAATGTGTGATGGTAGCGATGGTGTGTTAAATGTCAGAATGACATGTTTTGTGGGCAGTATTTTCCCGTCACGACGGATGGTGATACGCCGTACTCCACATACATGCTGCTCTTTTAGGCCTTCTAATATCTCTTCATCGGGGACATTATAAGTTCCCCTTCAGAGATACCTCCTCTACTGAAATTTAAAGTTTTGTGAGCAGTGACTATTACTGGAATGTCTGAAAAAGTTGGTGCATTTTAAAAGATATTTGAAGCTTGTTTTGAATCTACTACTTCGACAAGCAAGACGCCAGATCGTAACTTTTTAACTGCTTTGACTTGTCCAACGGATGATGAAATGCATTTATGTACAAGAAAGGGAGAGACAGCCGAAAAACTTCCCTCCTTTCTCTGTACAGTGAAAAATCTAGCTTGACTTGTTTCTATTGACACATTTTCGTGCCCCTTTTGACCCAAGGGGAGAGGTTGTGTGTGGGGGGGTTGAAGAATCCATATTTAAAAGGAAGTTGTTCAGATCCCGGCGGCACCACCCACCATGGAGCCCAACAAGGGGATGCTAAACGCTCCCCAAAAGGGACAAAGTCGCACCAGTGCTAACCGGGATCTATACGCGCACAGCTACCCCTTAAGCAGCCTCGACCAATTAAAGTGCCCAGCAGGTAACCGATTGCTTGGCCCAGGCCAGTGACAAATGTCGTCCGACCAGCCGATTGATGTAGACGGGACCATTCTACACCTCCCGTTTACCCGAAGCAGGGGCCAAAGTAATGTGTTGGTTTCCCTCAATTACCAGGATCCCCCTTTCCGGGGACACGGGTCTCCACGCACGGCAAACACGTGGGTGGTTAACAAATCGCGAGATGTAGTGTTCAGAAAAGGAACACAACATATCGCGATAAGCCCTCACCTCCGAAAAGGTAACCACAACGAGGGAGGAAAAGGAAAAAGGAAGAGAAGAGAAAAAAGAATAGAAAAGGAAAAGAACAAAAGATCGCTGGGGTACCTCGGGATTGCGACACCCGTGTTTACCTAAAGTAGGTAAACCCCCTGAGGGAAAAAGTTAGGGAGGAAAAAATTTTATGATTTCTTAAAATTCCTTCTGAATTCTTTAACATATTCTTGGAATAAAATTTTTATTGATGTTCTCAGTTGGATGATTTTTTAGGAATTTTTGTGACAATTTAGATTTGAAAGGTTTTTTTAGGATTCATCATCAGTAAAAAAATAATTTATTTTTTTTTTTTTATTTCAGTCTTGCAAGTGTAATTTTCATGTTTAGTCTTTTTATAAATGAAACAGTAATATTTGCCTTTGATAAATCTTACTTATGCTATTTTTGAATTAATTTTTTTAACGCGCATTTAAATGGTTTAACAATTACATTAAAATTAAATTTATTTTCAATTTTGAGCAGTTGATCAAATATTTAATGTAATTTAATTTTACAATAAATATTCAGTTTGTGTGTTATTTTATTTGTTTTACAGCTGCAGCAAACGAGATTCCAGTTTTGTTACTTTCTTCTACTATTTCAAATCATAAGAATGTTATTTTTCACTTTTTATCCTGTACTTCCTTTTCAAGTACACTTAATGAATAGAAAAACGGATGTCTCCTTTGCAGTTGACGCTTTGTTTTGATTTGCATAACGCCATCGTGGCCAACTTTGCGCATCGACAGTGATAAAATATGTTTTAGAAATTCCAAAAACTTTAATGGAAATGTATAAAAAGAATTATGAATACCTGCCCCCATCGATTCCATACTAAATTGTGTGGCAATAAGTTGCTATGACAGTGAAAAATATTTTAATTACGTAAAAAATTAAAAAAAAAAAAAACCATTCTTCCATTTCAAATCAAAATAAAAAGAATCTACGAAACCTACATATTTATTAAATTATCCTTAAACAATCCATACAGGAAAAATGAAAATATAGAAATAATTCAAAATGGAAATCTTCTGGACCCAGTCGCTTTTAATGGAAATGTATATAGATTTATGAATACCTGCCCCATCGATTCCATACTATATTGTGTGGCAATAATTTGCATTGACAATGAAAAATGTTTTAATTACGTAAAAAATTCAAAAAACACTTTATCCCATTTCAAATCAAAATAAAAAGAATCTACGAAACCTACATATTTATCATCATATCCAGATATTAAATTATCCTTAAACAATCCATACATGAAAAATGAAAAGATAAAAATAATTCAAAATGGAAATCTTCTGGACCTAGTCGATTTTAATGGAAATGTATATAGGATTATGAATACCTATCCCATCGATTCCATACTATATTGTGTGGCAATAAATTGCATTGACAGTGAAAAATATTTTAATTACGTAAAAAATTCAAAAAACACTTTCTTCCATTTCGTTGAAAGTTATGTTAGTAATGGCATAAAAAAAAGATCTTTATATTTAACGAATTAAAATTCTTTTACAGTTATACAATTCTGAAAAATCATGCTTCTTCAACATGCACGTCATTAACCCTGAAGACTCTATTGGCAACATAATTGAAAAACCTCTTTTGTAGTGAGCCAAGTGGAAAAGAAATTTTTACATGTCAAAATACTTCATGTCATAACAACAGACAAAGAAATCTGGTATTTTGGCCCTTCAACTTTAAAATATTACAAAAAAATATGAATAATTTTTCAAATGCTATTGAAAAGTCCGTAAAAATTATCAGTTCTGGCGTATACGCCCCTCTCGTGATACCCCTCAGGGGGTTTACCTACTTCAGGTAAACACGGGTTTCGCAATCCCGAGGTACCCCAGCGATCTTTTCTCATTTCTTATCTACTCTCCTCTTCCCTTCTACTTTATTCTTATCTTTCTCCCTCGTTGCGGTTTCCTCTTTTGAGGTGAGGGCACCCCTTGAGTAGCTGTTTCCGCTCAGTTGTTTCTTGCTCCTCTTGGCGTTTAAACTGCCCACGTGTTTTGCCGTGCGTGGTTACCCGTGTCCTCGGAAATGGGGATCCTGGTAATTGAGGGGCTTCCCCGTAGGGGAATCATCAGAATGGAATTTCCATTATTGCGGGGAATCTCTAACACATTGCTTTGGCCTCGGCTTCGAGTAAACGGGGGGTACGTAAGTTCCGGTGCGTATCAATCGGCTGGTGGATTAGACGTTGTCATCTGCTACGGTTCAAGCAATCGGTCTCTTGGCTGTGCGCGTATAGACCCGGCTAGCACTGGTGCAGAACCCTGCATCCCCTTGTTGGGCTCCATGGTGGGTGGTGCGGTCGGGTCCGAATCTCTAAAATCTCTTATTATGGATTCTCAAAAGAAACATTCCCCCGTCAATGAGTCGTGTATGCTTAATGCTACAAATACTGTATTTCGTTTTTTTGTAATCAAATGTACTGAAGGAAATTTTAATGATATGTCGCCCTTTCTAATTCACAAAGTCATTCAGTCTCATGTAGGTGAAGTCTGAACTGTAAAAAAATTGCAATCTGGCGATCTTCTTGTGGAGGTTATCAATAACAATCAAGCCGTGAATATCGCTAAATTAAAAACCTTTGGCAATAGAACTGTTTCTGTAGACATACACAAAAGTTTAAATCAATCCCGAGGCGTTATCTCTGAAACTGAACTACAAAACGTATCTGAATCAGAAATTCTAGAAAATCTGAAATCCCAAAATGTTATTGCTGTCCGCCGAATAACCATAAGAAAAGAAAATAGAGAAATCAAAACAAAGCACGTTATCTTACCCTTCGAACTACCAAAACTCCCTACTTCCATAAAAGCAGGATACTTAAACTGCCCTGTTAGACCATATATCCCAAACCCATTGCGATGTTTCAAATGTCAACGATTTGGACATTCGCAGACTTCCTGCCGTGGGTCTTTGACCTGTGCGCGCTGTTCCGTCATCGGTCACAGCAGCGAAGAATGTACTGCACCATGTAAATTCATAAATTGCAAAGGCGATCATCCCTCATATTCACGTTCATGTCCTAACTGGAAAATCGAAACGGAAATTCAAACTCTGAAAATAAAACAGAATATCTCATACTTTGAAGCCCGCAAAATAGTGAAATCTCAAACCCCGAAACCTGGACTATCTTATTCTGCCGCCATAAAATCAACTAAATCCATAGCCATCCAAACTGACTTACCAGTTAAAGTAATTACTCTCCCTATATCCTCACAATCGAAAAAGATTAAGCACCCAATTCCGATAGAAGCCTCTGAACCAGTTACGCAGGATTCTTTCCGTAAAGAAAAAAAGCCCAATAAAAAAGCCACTGAAAATAGACCTCAAATTCCGAAAGAATCAAGTTTTAATCGGAAACAAACTCGTTTTAACCATACAAATATCCCTTCCCAACCGCATGTCGACGATTCAATTTCAACTTTAAATCCTTCAGACTCGGAAGTCTCGGACGAGTCTATGGACCAGTCAGATACTGACTCTCCCAATCATTCTAAGCGAACCACGCAAACATCTTCTAATAAATTTAATCCCTTTTAATCATGGCCCTGCTGCTTTCCTGGAATTACCACGGTTTTCTCAACAAAATCGACGATCTGCACATCTTAATTCACGACCACAATCACGCCTGTTTTGCATTACAAGAAACCTTTTTAAATCCTCAGATTAAAATCCCAAAAATCCGTAACCACACCATATTAAGAAACGACTACGAACTTGGCAATAAAGCTTCTGGTGGTGTTGCACTTATCATATCAAATACCATACCTTTTCAGGTTCTGAACCTTAATATCAATCTTCAAGCCGTTGCCGCACGAGTCCGTCTAAAATGCCTCACTACTATTTGCAGTTTGTATTTACCCTTCAATGAACCAATTAATTTACGTCATCTCACAAATTTAATTAACCAATTTCCACCTCCAATAATCCTGCTCGGCGACTTCAACGCCCATAGCCCTCTTTGGGGAGGCCCTGAAGCCAATAATAGAGGCAAAATAATTGAATCACTTATATCCGACTTTTCCCTGTGTATACTCAACAACGGGGATAACGCTTATTTCCACAAGCCTACCAAAAGTTTCCATGCCATAGACCTTGCAATATGTTCTCCCTCAGTTTATTCTTTTTACTCTTTTTTTTTGTTTCAAGTGACCTTCACAACAGCGACCATTTTCCGATATTTCTGTCTCCGCTCTACCACCATTCTCGCAATACTCAACAAATTAGGTACATTTAAAAAAGTGCAGACTGGCCTTCTTTCTCTTATCTCTCAGCTATAACTCCTGACATAATCACCGGAACTATAGATGAAGCAGTCGATAAGGTAACCTCCACTATCATTAAAGCGGCAGACGCTACCATTCCAAAATCCTGCTCTTCAGTGAGAAAAAATAAAAAACCGTGGTGGAACTCGGATTGCCTTTACTCCAAAAAACAGCAGCAGAAGGCATGGAGTATCTTTCGGAGATACCCCACTACTGAAAACCTGATCATTTATAATAAAACCAAAGCAATTGCAAGAAAAGTCAGACGCCGTTGTCAAAGAGAATCGTGGATGAAATATGTATCTAGTATCACGACATCTACCTCCAGCAAGGAACTATGGTCAAAGGCTAAAAGAGCAATGGGCCTTTACTATAATAATCCAATTACCTGTCTTTCTTATAATGGAAAAATCATTTCTAGTATCAATGATATTACGGACACAATTGGTGAAACCTTTGCCTGTGCCTCAAGTAAACTATCGTATTCGAAAGATTTCCAGTCATACAAGACGCTGTCTGAAAGACAAAACTTAAACTTTAAAGCATCATCAAACTTGCCATACAATAGTCCTTTTAACCTTCAAGAATTACTCTTCTGCTTACGTCAGTTTGGAGATACTTCCCCAGGTCCCGATCCGTAACCTTTAAAATGATAAAACACCTCTCTCGCAGCTCTCTTACGAGTCTTCTACATCTTTACAATAGAATCTGGTTGGAAAATACCTTTCCATTTTCCTGGACTCAAGCAATCGTTATTCCCATAGCCAAACCTGGTAAAGATCCCACCAATCCATGCAACTACCGTCCCATTGCTCTTACAAGTTGCCTTTGCAAACTCCTGGAAAAAATGGTAAATATTCGCCTGGTATACATCTTAGAAAAAGAGTATCATATTCATCCATTTCAGAGTGGATTTAGGAAAAATAGATCAACTGTTGATAACATCTTATATCTCGAAACCCAAATTCGGAATGCCTTCTTGAGAGGAAACCATTTAATATCGATATTTTTTGACATAGAGAAAGCTTATGACCATACTTGGAGGTATGGCATTCTTCGGGATCTCTATCGTTTAGGCTTTCGTGGCAACTTGCCATATTTTATTAAAAATTTCCTGGCTCATCGTGAGTTTAAAGTTCGGATCAACGGCACGCTATCTAACTGCTTTATTCAGGAAGAGGGTGTTCCTAAAGGATCTGTCCTTAGTGTTACCCTTTTTTCTATAAGGATAAATGATATATTAACTTAAATTCCTTCCACTGTGAATGCATGTTTATATGTTGACGACCTGCAGATCTCCGCAGCAGGGAAAGACATTCGTTTTATTGAATGGCAATTGCAAAACTCAATTAATCGAATTGTGGTCAAAAATGGATTATGCTTGTTGCGTTTATGGCTCTGCTCGCGCATTTGTTTTAAGAAAACTTGACACGGTGCATCATTCCGCTCTTCGGATCTGCTCTCCGGTACTTTTAGAACTTCACCCATTCAAAGCCTTTATATAACATGTCATGAACCATCTCGTCATCATATACGTCATAATATATCTGTTAATATTTATTTTCGTATCATCTCTCACCAGTCACACCCATTGAGAAAGTTATTTTTAGATAATCATCTGGATCGTCTTTATTTTAATCGCCCATACTCCATTCCTTCATTTGGTTTTAGAATTCGGAATAGTCTGAAAGATACGGAGCTTGCTAACATTGATATTTCACCCCGCCTCTTATTTCAAACACCACCTTGGGAGAACCATCCTTTAAGGGTTTTATAAAAGAAAACACGGACCCGCATATTTAGCAGCAAATATTCAGTTCATTTAATACTCAATATCCTAACTATGAGGGCATTTATACGGACGGCTCAAAATCTGAAGATTTTGCTGGCTTTGCCTTGTGGTGGCCCCGAGAATATTACAGCCTATTTATATAAAGTTTAACTTAAGTAACAGTTCGGAACCTACCACAAATCTTAACTCGTGACTCGATAACTGTATAATCTTGTCTTAACAAAATCTATACCAAAACAGGAAAAAACTTGAGGTATGATAAAAAATACACAATATATTACGCTATACAAGTATACTCAACTTTTCCACAATTTGTGTGAGCGTTTGAAACATAAATTGCAAAAATGAAATACGTAATATGCCAGCGTTCGGAGGTTCGGTGTGCAATACCTGCGCTGGATCAGCAGCAAGGCCTTCCTCGAATCTATGGGTTGCTAGCGAGAATAGCTTACGACATCAAAGACGAAGGTCTGAAGCCTTATTCAGAGCCACAGCAATCAGGGAGAAGACAACGTCGAACACTTCAGCAGCACTCGACCAGGAGATCCTTCCGCAAAGGTCAGGCACGAGAAGTCAGTCAAGCCAGCCAGCAACGCTCTCCCAAACGAAGGGAATTCCTCCGCTTATATGCAGTCGTGCATGCGCAGGCGATCACGCTTGGAATTTGCATAGGAGTCTGCATCTTCTTCGCACAACCGCCACACACTCCCCCGCAAGTGCCAAGACCTTAGGCTTGGTACGGTTCCACAATTCGAACTCTTCGTCCTGAACGTGTCATGACAGCGGGTTTTTGATCAGCGTCACTTGCAACCACTTCGCCTGAAATTGGATGGTCCTGATAAAATGCAGGTTTTAACCTATCTATAGCAATACATTTCCTGTGACCTGCGATATTTAGCGTGAAGTGCTTCGGGTGTCGGGAAATGACTCTAAGGACCGTCATATGGCTGGGTTAATGGCTTAGGCACGGAATCTATTCTGACAAACACAAAAGGGGTTTGCATTAACTCCTTCTGCACAAAAACCTTATTTACTGCATGAGTAGAAGTAGGGATTGGTCTCAATTCTTTCATATGAGACTTTAAACGTCGTAAAAATTCGAAACGTGTAAATGCGTGACTGTCACTTGAGTCACAAAAAAAAAATCACCGGGTAGTCTTAATGGTGAGCCATATACCAGTTCGGCTGTCGATGCCGCTATGTCCGCTTTGAAGCTAGTTCTGATGCCAAGTAAAGCTAAAGGTAATTTTTCAACCCAAAACTGAGAAGCTTTTAAAAATGCGTATCAAAGTCTGCTTCAAATGCTTATGGAAATTTTCCACGAGACCGTTGGCGCGAGGATTGTATGCACACGTCCTTTTGCGTTCTATACCTAATAATTTATTTACAGTGGAAAAAAGTTCACTTTTGAATTGCTTGCCTTGATCGGTAATGATTGTAACAGGCACACCAAAACGTGCAATCCATCCGGTGTAAAATGCTTCTGCGACGCTTTCAGCAGTCTAGTCTGGAATAGGGTATGCTTCCGGCCATTTTGTAAACCTGTCAATACAAGTTAACAAGTAGTGAAAACCTCTGGAAGGTGGCAGTGGCCCAACAATATCCAGATGTACTTCTGCGAACCTAGTGTCAGGGCATTTAAATGTAGCCAGTGGAGACTTGGTATGTCTCAAAATCTTCGATTTCTGACACTGAATGCAACTTGCGATCCATTCTTTGCAATCGACTGCAAGTCTAGGCCAGACAAAACGCTCTCGAAGTAACTTTGTTGTGCCTTTAATACCTGGGTGAAAGCTTCCCTGCGAAATCCGTCAGGAAGGTATAGCCTCACATTATTAGTAGAAATGTCACAAACTTTGGGAGAACCTGTTTCTAATTGAATCTTTTTGAGTTCTAGACCTGTTTGACCTTTTAAAAGATCTTTTAATTCTGTGTCATCGGCTTGTGCAGATGCCAACGCTTCGTAATCTATCTTGCACCCTAGTGTAATTGCGTCAATCCTAGACATAGCATCAGCGACAACATTCTGGCTCCCAGTGATGTAGCGTATGTCCGTAGAAAACTGTGAGATGAATTCAAGGTGGCGGATTTGACGGGGATTGCAGCGATCACTGTGCTGCTGAAAAGCATAGCACAATGGTTTATGATCCGTGAAAATCACACATTGGGATCCCTCAATTAGGTGTATAAAGTGTTTGACTGCGGAGTAGATGGCAAGAAGTTCTCTGTCGTATGTACTGTACCGTTGTTCAGTAGGGGTAAGCCGACGAGAGAAAAATCCTAAAGGACTTGCCGTACCATCTATCGTCTGATGAAGCTCAGCGCCAATTGCAATGTCAGAGGCGTATACCATAAGAGACAGTTTGGCGTTAGCTGCCGGATGAGCTAGAACAACTGCTTCTTTAAGAACGTCTAAGCACTTCGAAAATGCTTCACGAGTCTCATCGTTCCACTGCAAAACAGATTTATCCTTTTTAGGTTTCCCTTTTACCATTTGGTATAAACTTAGCCTGGACTGTGGCGGCATGCCTAAAAAATCTGTGGTAAAAATTTATCATAGCCAAAAATCGCCGTAAACCATCTACCGTTTTAGGTAAGGTATACTCGGCTATATGCTTAACCCTGCTTGGCGCCGGGGAAATTCCTTTCGCGGTGACTAGAAATCCTAAAAATTGTAATTCCTTAACACCAAAAACGCATTTAGCAGGATTAATAACCAAGCCATGATTGTCTAATCTCTTGAAAACCTGGGTTAAGTCTTGTTCGTGTGCTGTCTCATCAGTCGAGGCGACTAAAATGTCATCTATATATGCAAAACAGCACGTCAGACCACGTAAAACATCATCTATATATCTCTGAAAAGTCTGAGCAGCGTTCTTTAACCCGAAACACATGTAGTTGTATTCGTAGAGTCCAATGGGTGTAATTACCGCGGTTTTCTGAATATCCGCGTCATCAATTCTAATTTGGTGGTAAGCCTTCTTAAGGTCAATCTTCGAGAATATTACCTTATCATGTAATTCCATAGCAAAATCATGCACATGAGGAATGCTGTATCTGTCAGGCACTGTTACGGCATTAAGCCTGCGATAGTCTCCACAGATTCGGAACTTGCCGTCGGCTTTTGTTACTATATGAATTGGACTAGACCAAGGGCTTCTGGAAGGTCTAATGATATTCTGCTGCAATAATTCCTGGAACTCATTTTTCAAAGCCTTAAATTTTTCAGGATTCAGTCTCCTAGCTTTTGCGAATACTGGGGGGCCTTTGGTTTCTATGGTATGTACTACCGTCGTAGTTAGCTTATGCCTATTAATGTCAGGACTCAAAATTCGAAGAAATTTCATAATTACATTGTAAAAAGGTGTATTTGTACTAATGGGGGTTAAGTGTGTACCGACCTGAGTAGAACATTGAATAGCTGATGCGGAACGTTGTTCAATCAGCCTACGGTTCCTAACGTCTAATAGTAGTGCGAAACTTTCAAGGAAATCAGTTCCCAAAATAGGTGTTGTAACATCGGCGATTACAAAAGTCCATAGAAATTCCTTTCTTAAACCTAGGTTAAGTTTTAGTTTTATAGTACCGAAAGTCTGTACTTTCGAGCCATTCGCGGCGTACAGGCACTCTGGTTGCTGTTTACCCCAAGTTACGAATTTTCTGGGATAGCAAGAGACTATCGATTAACTCGTCTACTCCTACGTTCCTGAAGAGACTTTAGAGTTCTTTTAATTTCAGCTAGTTCAGCTTTAATAGAATCTAACTCGCTTGACTGGGAGATTGCTGTAACCGCGGCTGTTAAGGGAGAAATCTCCATAATTTTATCAGCGATCTTAGTCAGGTTTGACAAGGTATCGCTTGAAATGGATAAAATTTGTTGGGCGTTTAGCGGAAGGCGCTGTAACCACAGACTCTTTAACACATCTTCATTGATATCCCCTTCAGCCAAATTCCTCATTTCCTGAAGGAGTTGGGAAGGCTTTCTATCCCCCAATTGTATGTCTTGAAAGAGAAGTCTAAGTCTAGCTGAATCTGATGTAGAATACAGATCAAGTTTGCGTTCTCTTAACGTGTCGTACAATCTATCTGAAGGAGGAGTCTCAACAATATCTGCTACTCCACTTAAAGTCTTTGCATCAATGGCTGCAATAACAGAATGAAATTTAGTCTCGTCGGTTGTTATTCCAGCTAACCTGAATTGCGATTCTAGTTGCAAAAACCATAACCGCGGATTCGTATCCCAAAATGGAGGTGGTTTGAAAGCAACTCGTGCTATATCTGAATCCCTTGATTCGCGAACCTCGGCCTTATCCTCAGCCATTATAGCCACACAGGACTACCTGCGCTGCAGTAACAACGAATATTCAACCTAACGTAAATAACAAAAGGTTGTAATTTCAACTTGGGAAAGTGTGGGTACACCTGCAACGAGACCACAGAGCAAGATTGAATTACTTAGCACACATTCATTAGAAAAATTCATACACTAAAAATTCAGTATAAATTTACTGGTAGTTAAACATGAAATATTAAAAAATGAGTAAAGACAGAATTTTTTACAATACAATTATCAATAGATCACGTCCGGGTCACCAGTGTGGTGGCCCCGAGAATATTACAGCCTATTTATTAAAAGTTTAACTTAAGTAACAGTTCGGAACCTACCACAAGTCTTAACTCGTGACCCGATAACTGTATAATCTTGTCTTAACAAAATCTATACCAAAACAGGAAAAAACTTGAGGTATGATAAAAATACACAATTTATTACGCTATACAAGTATACTCAACTTTTCCACAATTTGTGTGAGCGTTTGAAACAAAAAACTGCAAAAATGAAATACGTAATATGCCAGCGTTCGGAGGTTCGGTGTGCAATACCTGCGCTGGATCAGCAGCAAGGCCTTCCTCGAATCTATAAGTTGCTAGCGAGAGTAGCTTACGACATCAAAGACGAAAGTCTGAAGCCTTATTCAGAGCCACAGCAATCAGGGAGAAGACAACGTCGAACACTTCAGCAGCACTCGACTAGGAGATCCTTCCGCAAAGGTCAGGCACGAGAAGTCAGTCAAGCCAGCCAGCAACGCTCTCCCAAACGAAGGGAATTCCTCCGCTTATATGCAGTCGTGCATGCGCAGGCCATCACGCTTGGAATTTGCATAGGAGTCTGCATCTTCTTCGCACAACCGCCACAGCCTATTGTAGTGACTCTGGATGTGTTAGCTACAGTCTTCACCCTCTTTGTTCCATATTTACTGCTGAAGCAATTGCTATATACGAAGCTCTAAGGTACATTTCTTCAAGGAATAATAGATCCTTTATAATCTACTCGGACTCAATGAGCGTCTTGGAATGTCTCAAAACTGATTGCAATACTCACAGTTATATTTCTCTGATCACCCAATTGCACAAAAATCTTTCGCGGCGTGGATTTCATGCACTCTTTTGTTGGGTTCCAGGTCACGTCGGTATTTTCGGTAACGAAAAGGCTGATACTTTGGCGAGACAGGCAACAACATCATATTCTGGTCCTCTGCCTTATAATGATATAAAAAAAGCAATCTCTGGTATCACATATGACCGCTGGAATGCAGAGTGGAACACAGAAACTGAAAATAAACTTCACTCCATCAGGTCATCCATCTCATTTTGGTCACCTCTCAGAAATCGGCAAATGGACGTCATTTTAACACGTCTTCGTATTGGCCATAGCCGACTCACTCATAAACATTTGCTATGTGCTGAGCCTACTCCTCAATACTCAACTTGTCATTCCCAACTCACTATTCATCATATTTTAACATCGTGCACTGCTTTGAAACGTTTTTATTATATATACTTCAAAACTTTTCATCCTAATTTGAAAGAATTGTTGGGCGAAACCCCTCATCCCAAATTATTTGAATTTCTTTTTCGCACTAATGTTTTAAACATCATTTAAAAAATTTTTTAATGTTTTAATGCGAGTCTCTACCTTGTTTATGCTATATATATATATATTTTGAATGTTTAGTATTATTTCTCATACTTTAATATTTTAAAACCTTGTTTTAATAAGTGCTCTTTTTTTTGGCGCAGCATGTCCAAACTTGGATCTTGCGCCAGTAAACCCAAACCAACCAACCAACCAACCCAACCAACCAACCAACCACTCGTTATAACTAACTAAAAGAAAATGAAAGTTCTCGGAAAAGTGGTCCCGCAACAAACTGTTAGTTCTCCTTCTTTTGAGAAATTACTTTTGCTTGAAGGTTTATTTTTTGTTGTTGACATGGATAAACCCTTTTATCTCTGCTCTATTGCCCAAATCTTTAAATTGAATTCAGTCCAGGCAATGATACCAGTCCAAAGAGTTCTTTAAATTAAGTATTTTCCGTAGTTCTTTTTAGAAACGGATCATGGCTGAATTGTTAGGGGGCTCCCTTCCAGTAACGAAATCCCCGGTTCGAATCCCGCTACTGATACGAATTTGTAACCTTTAGGAATCGATAGATCCCGATTTAGCAAATACTGTGATCGTCGAACACTTATATTCTTAGTTATATTGTTACGAAGACTCGAATGAACACATCGTTTAACTTAACAGAAGAATTTATTGAAGCTAAGTAGCAACTTGCAACTTTACAAGATCGAGAAGTTACCTCCAACTAGTGGGTATCAGCTTTTATACCCGAACAGAATATTCGAGAAATAACTAATTTACATATTAAAGAAAGATCTAGAATGTTCAAGAACCTTAGGAAACAATAACATTTTTAAATTAAAAATCCGTACTTTGGATAAACCGCCATGGCAAGCATCGAACCCACATTCTTCGGGTCTGGATCGCGTGCTTTGACCATTCGGCCACTGAGCTTATCGCCTAAGCTGCTTTATGCGCAATATTATATTCTTAGTTATGTTAAAATTAGTAAAAATATTTATGTTTAATACGTATTGCTGGTCATCTAAAAGTACTATATAATACAAAATAATCTAAAATGTTTTGTAAAAACTATTTTTTTATTTGAAAATTGTTGTATTTTTGTGTTTACTAAGATTATTTTGTGTCCCTTTTGTGTTGGTTCTACGTTTTACTCCATGCGGTATGAGCTGTTTTGGAGGTCAGCGGGGGTTGGAGGAAGGACTAAAATATGTCCAGTCATAAAAATTGTGGCCTGTCTATTTGATGCAGGTGGTTTTAGGCGAACTCAGTGAATATCAAGCACTCCCTACACCTCATTTTTAGAGGGGGAGTGGTTAGTCCAGCTTAGTTTCTCACAGCATTCTTTCTTAATGAGTGTTATGTGGTGAAAGAACTGTGAGATAAGTAGGGTCTTGCTGACCACCAAATACGTATGTCCAAGTTGTATTTTGATGGCGACCTCCAAAACAGGCCGAGGAGATTAAATTTAAATCATGATTGAAAAATTAATAGGATCTTATATTTAGACATTGATTTATTGTAACTTATCTAAATATAACAAATGAAATATTTTTTATGTTTAAATTCTGTATGAGTAGTAATATTCTCTATGTTTTTATCTTCCATTTTACAACTGGGTCATTCTATATGGTTGGTTGGTTGGTTGATTGAAGTTTAATGGCACTAAATCCTCTAGGGACAAACTGCGCCAAACAAGATGAAGAAATAAACTAAAGACGAAATTTAGAAAAATTTTTTTGACTAAAGAATAAAAAATGACAGGTTCTAAAACAGATTAAAGTAACAATAAAAATATAACATTCAACAAAAAACATGAATAAAAATTGAGTTATATACAAATTAACAAGAATTGAAAATTGAGTAAATTGAAAATTGGAAGATTGAAAATTAAAAGATTAAAAATTGAAAATTAGAAAATTGAATCAAAATCAAAAATTATATTTCAGTATAAAAGCCAGCTCGACGAAGAAAGGGGAACAAGTTTGGATGTGGAGTTTCCCCGATGATTAAATTAAGATTAGGCGGTGGATTACCAAAAAATTTTATATACATTGATTTTAAACAAACACAAGAGGTTAAAATATGTGCGAATGTGTAAGGTATCTTGCAATACGCACACTCTGCAGGAGCTTCACCTAGCAAAAGATGGGCATGGGTGAGTCTGCAATGACCCACTCGTAAACGAGTGAGTATTACGTCATGTCTCCTAGAAGGGAGTTGAGGCCATTCAATTATCTTGGTTTTAATTTCCCGCAGTTTATTTGAAGGAATGTTTTCCCAGGAGATCTGCCATTTATTGTGTAAAAGATCTTTGATGTAATTTTTCAAGTCAGGATAAGGAAGACCAGTGTTGAGAAAGTCACTTGCAGACCTGGTAGCCATGTCCACAAGTTCATTGCCTTTAATGCCGACATGAGAGGCAACCCAACTAAAAACTAGCGAGATTCCCATGGAAGTAAGGTTAATTATGTTCATTCTATATGAAATGAGCAAAAATAAAGAATAAACTATTGCTATATAGTGACCAATTTTAACTTAATGTATGTTTTAACTTGAGTATAAATAATGATACCTAAAATATTTTGATTCAAAATTAAACTCTGCGCTTTTAGGCATTTGAAGGTTTTGAAACAAAATGATACTTTTTACAAAGGCCGAATGCTGAATATTTTGATGACCGTTATATTTAACATTACTTTACAAAGAGTTTACATAACTGCATGCTTCTGAAAACTGGTTTTCGTGTTTATAACATAATGACAATTTTAAAACATAATAGTTAATCTTGATACGACTGAAAAAAATGAAAATTTTGTAAATCTTGAATAAATAAAAATGTTTTGATGACTAAAAGTTTTTAATACATCTTTGATTTTAATATCAGATAGACCAGTGGTGAGCAAAATTAGGGGTCGCGACCCCTGTGGGGGTCGCCAAATTTTTATGAAATGCATTATCCCTGCATGTTTCATACCATACAGTGTACATATAAAAAGTGAAGCGCCGTCATTGAAGAGTTAAACAAAAAAATTTCGAGAAGATTCGAGGGTTTTCCTGAAAACGATCTTGGTTGGATTCGTGATCCATTTTCTTTTGACATATGCAGTTCAACTCTTCAAATTAGTGGGAAAGAGCAATTGATAGATCTAATTAGTGATTATACTCTCCGAAATCAAGACTCAGCCTTGCCAAAAATTTTGGCTATCCGTGGAAAAACAATATCCCGTTTTATGCAAGAATGCCATCAGAGTGTTAAAACAATTTGCATCAACTGGATTTAGCAAACTAGTTTCAATAAAAACTAAATACCGCTCGCGTTTAAACCCTGAAGATGATATGCGAATTGCAATTAGCAACAACATCAATGAGATAATTAGAAACTTGCAGCCACATACATCTCATTAAAGGGCAATTTAGTAATTTTTGTGTTATACAAAAAGCATTTTCTTAAAATTATAAATAAAATTAATATGAGTCAAATATGATGATATTTTTATTCGATTAAACGAAAGAAATGCGAGAAATATACATCGTATTTATGAACATTTATCTCTAGGGGTCGCCAAAAATTTTCTCTCTACAAAAGGAAACAGTTTTTGCTCTCGAAAACAGTTTGCGCACCAATGAGATAGACTATTAAGTATGACAAAGTATGACTGGAGTTCGTATGATGCTTTTTATTTCTTTCATCTTCTAAATAATTCATAATACAATAATTTTCTTCTTTATGGTAGGAAAAATCAAATGCTACAAATATCAGACACAAATGATGTTTTTACTTATATGTAGGTCAATATATCGTATTTTATGCAAGAAAAAAAAGTTGGGAACTGTCTTTTAACCAGCGAGGACGCGTTATAAAAACATTCCACACAAAATCACCCATTAGAAATAAACTTCCCAAATTTTCAGAAACTGTCTGATAAGTCTTCTAGACACCATTAACATGCATTTCCGCAATTTTCTATGAATGTCTCAAAAAGAGATACTCTTAATTTATTCGGGTACCAGAGACCTAGTGAGTGCGCATACACTTTTGCATTTTTATTTAGTCTCTGTGGTCGGAGGAGAAATATTATCAAAAACACATCGTTATTTGATTAAAATGATGAAATATAAAAATGCAATTTATGTTTTTAACTTGTGTGTCTTATGTTTGTACTTCCGGAATACTAATAAAAAAAGATCTACAGTCCAAAATAATTTAAAGAATTAACATTTCAAATAATCCGAAATATATATATATATATATATTAAACTTATAATAAACTTATAATTTTGTATATTTGGCAACACAAATTTTCTGTCCATTATAAAAAGCAATTTTATTGGTATTTTGCTCAGAAAAGTTGCACCGGACCTCTCCAAAAAGCTCGCGTCCTCGAGACGCGGAGAAGAGATGCTGCCAAAAATACATCGTTATACGTTATACGATGCTTTACGAATAATAAATCTTTGTGTTTGTGATTAAGAACTCTTTCAGTCCAATCTAATTTTTACAAGGCTGATATTAAATCAACCTTATATGGCGCAGCCGATATCTTAAGGACTTGCAAAGTGGAATTTCAAGTAATATTTTATAAAATATCATCGCACTCATTAAGCCTTCATTGGAATTTTCAAGCTCCTCGCCAAGGATAATAATCTCGCCAAGATTGATTTTGCCTGAACGCATTCCAAAAAACGCTCATGCATAGTACGTGAAGTTTATGAGAATTTTAATACACTTCTATTTTACTTGTGATAAAACCTTGTACAAATCAGTGCGAGTATATTAACGAATGTTGAATATTCATTTCGCGTGACCTTCAAAAATTATTATATTTGCAGAAGTTATCGTTTGCTTAAACATCGCCAAGAAATCTTCGCCTACTTTTTTCTTTCGCCAAGAACAGTGAACGGAAATAAAAAAAAAAAAATGTCAACAGACGATAATATCATTTTTAATTCTTTAGAATCGCAACCTCTACAAACTTTAACGATTATTCAACTGAAAAAAGAATTACGTTTCAGAAATCTTTCGCTAACTGGAAATAAGACTGATCAAATTTTGCGTATTGTAGAGAAAAAAAAATAGCGAAGGAACTTTGGAAGATTTAAAACTGTGTCTCATTTTTATGCTTTCGAAATGGTAATAAAAAAGATCTACATTCCAAAATACTTTTAAAAGTTGATATTTCAAATAATCCGAAATATATGTTAAACTTTTAATAAAGTATATTTGGCAATACAAATTTTCTATTCATCACCAAAAGCAATATTGTTGGTATTTTGTTCAAAAAAGTTGTACTCGGCGCGCGTTCTCTGGTAACTCGGGAAGCGCACGCCCTCGCGGGTTAAGTTCCACAGTAAAAATAAATTGAAATTTTTAATATTTGCTTCATGTGCCTTTGAAATAATTATAACAATTTGAAAGAAGCACTAAATGATACCCAATTTTTATTTTTAACTTATAACAATAATCTAGGAGTTTACATAATCGAATTTATGAAATCTTATAGTATTAAAAATAAATTTATTAATAGAAAAACGTAAACAAAAGCCAGTTTTAATACATTCATGGACGATGACACACTTCTATTTGGTTCTCTTTTCAAATTTTTTTTTAAATTTTCCTAAAAGGCTGTTGTTTAATTTTGTAGAATCTTTGATGTCAATAGAATAAAGACTATTAAAATATCAGTAGTATCCAACAAACTTCTCCATAAGATCTGAGATATTTAGATTGTGGGAATGAATAACGTAGCAGTCGCAAATCGCAATCTCCACAGGCTTCCTCATGAACCGTAACCATACTGATGATCTTCGATCTTTATGCAAATGTTTCTTCACTATATATACTTCGGCACACGAAAAGTGTTACCTGTACATGCATATTCATTATTTAAGTTTTGTTATTTAAATAAATTGTTATTGTTAATGTAATTCGTCACTTTACTGCCTTGATACCTGCACCAGTCACTAAAAGATAAATAAAATATAAATTAAGTAAAAATATTTTAAAACTATATTTATGAGGGATGCTTGACATGTACCTTTTCATTTATTCCAAATTGTGGGAACATAACATATGCAAATCTACACAAACTGATTCTTCCATAGAAGCAGACATAACTTATTTCAATGAATACATATTATGACATATCCATTCAAAAAATTTGTCTTCTTTATTTCCTACATACAAACACACATTGTCCTTGAAATATAAATGTTGTCATTCATTTTCAAATGAGTTTAATATCATTGTATATTTCAGAAATGAAGAACTAACATTTAGATTCCAGTATATTCAGAAGTTTTTACACCTTATAAAATTACTAATTTTAAATATTCCAACCATTTTCTATTAATCCTATTCGGATATCTAAAGTGGAAGGAATCTTATGGTATTGGGGCACCTTTAGAGCACTTCCGTTGTTGATCACTCCCTACGGTTTTTTAGGGTTGCTATTTCTTATTTTGGTGTTGCCAATTTCGTTTTTTTTTTTTTTAGCTTTTAGGTGTTTGCTGTTGCCAAATTTAGTATTTTCTTGTATTTTGTACCATTTTATGAGTTTTTTTAAAAGTTTTGTGGGAACAATTTTTGGATTTCATATATGTTTTACCGCCATTTCTTTGTGAAGTGATCAAACGGATTTCTGACTTGCTGTATTTTGCTGCAAATCTGGTTGTATTTTCCAATTATATTTTTTTTCTATTAATTATTTTTACCTTTTATCATGTTTAGCGGCTAATGTCGATTGTTTCAATAAATTTATTGAAATTGCTGCTGGGGTAAATTGGGAGGAATTCAAAATTTCTGTATAAATAATTCTTTTTCTTAGATTGCCGACACGTATTTTCAATTGTATTTGTTAAAAGTTTTGTGTGAATTGCATATATGTTACTCAGTGTTTTTATTGTATTTTTTAGGTATTCTTTTTTGGTATTTAATGATTCCGTATTTTTTATGTATTAATTATTTGTATTTAGCGAGAATCTATCTTGGCGAGGAAAAAAAAGGCGTCAAAAACAGGTATTTTGCTTGGTGATAAAAAAAGTCGCCAAATTTCCGATTTTGGGGGTTAATCAAAGTAGTTCCGTTTTTCCTTGTTCTTTACTTTTGATTGTAAGTTAGGAAATAAATACTTGTATTAAAATACTATCTCCTAATATCTGGTGCCCAAAACCCAGGAAATGGTTCCAACCAGTAAAGCTGATAGAATGACTCAACTCCAGCGAAGACGGCAAACCGTGCGGAGCAATATTTCTCCCTTTTTTACAGAAATTACTTTGAAAGATGATTTTTCAGTTGAGGACGTTGAATATATATGTAATCGCTTAACAACTGCTTTAGGTGATATGAAACTCATAGATAACGAAATTCATAATTTTCTTTCTGACGAAGAATTTGAAAAGGATAATAAGCAGTGTGAAAAACTACATAAATACTGTTGAATCTGCAATTTTCAAAGCACGAAAAATTATTCAAAATAAATTATCGCCAAATACAAATAATGTTACTGTTTCGAATAATGAAACCAAAAACTTGGCGATCCTTTTACTACAGCACCTGTTACTCAATCGTATACAGTTAAATTACCAGCGGTTAAACTCCAATCATTTACAGGAGAAATAGAACAATGGCAATGTTTTTGGGAACAGTTTAAATCTTCCAATCCACATCTTTCTGTTATTGATAAGCAGGTTTTTCTTAGAGGTTATTTAGATGGTGAAGCTAAACGCCTTGTTGATGGAATCAATGTAATAGGAGACACCTATGAAACAACAAAAAAAATTGTTGGAGGAAGATACGGAAATAAAGATCGAATAATTCAGTCACACTTAGATTTCTTAGAACATTTAAATGTTATTCAAGACCCATCTCCTACACATCTAAATGATCTTTATATAGAATGTAACAGAAGAATACAAGCTTTAACTGCTCTTGGCGAAACTATTGAAGAATACGGTAGAATTCTAGTGCCAAAAATTATACGTGCTTTCCCCCAATGATATTTGTTGCCGTTGGATTATCTATGCCAAGCGTGAAAAAACTAAACTAAGGTAATATTACTAGATTGATGCAGTTCTTGCCAGAAGTGGAAAGTGCAGATACAGCACAAAAAGTTAAAGGTACGTCTTTTTCTGTTCACACCGTAAAGTGCACAGTAGAAAATTTTAATATAAATTCCAAATTAGCAAACAAAAGAAAGAAGATTTCATCATTTTGCTCATTTTGCGATACTACGGGACATTGGCAAAAAAATTGTGAAACTGTTACAGATTATGATACTCGTGTTCAGAAGCTTAAAAGTTCAAATCGCTGATTTCTGTGTACTAATTGGGTACTAATTTACTTTTTCCACCTGCTCGCTTTCTTATAGAAAATGTGTGAATGGTAAACATTTGGTCTATTTCTTCTTCTAATTTCTTATCTGAACATTTTACATTACACATAAATTGAAATGGCTTCTTTCATTTTTGATCAACATTTGCCAATTTATGATTTTTCTTTCGAAAATATTCAAAATTATATATTGAAAATAAATGACGAAAATGATTCAGATGAACAACCCACTTTACTAAAGCAGAGTATACTTGGCACAAAGTTATTCAAGTTGAATTTTGGAAAGAGTTTAAATTTTTACAGGTAAACAGTCAAATCCTTGTTATTCCAAGCTCAGTTAAAGCAGAATACAAGAAAGTTACCTATAATGTAACTATTGCTGTTACAAATAAAAACGAAGTAAGTTGCTTGTTATATTTTACTATAACTTATGATGCTTTAGTTTAATTATTACTTTATTTTGTTCTAATTTTAATGCAAAATATCCTTTTTTATCAACCCTTTTGCCTGTCCTGTAAACTACATGTTCTAAACACCTCTAAGGTACAGATGCATTATAGACGCCGTGTTTTTTTTGTCGCCAAATATGGCAATCTTTTGGCGATTTTATGGGGCGATGATTAGTGTGTTTGCCTTGACTTTAGTGGTGGTGTATGACAGCTCTAATGTGTTCTTGCACTCCATTGGTGCACGTGATTTCTGACGTCAGTACTCGTCAGTATTCGAGAAATTTGCATCTTAGCTGTTCTTTTGTTTTACAGTCGCCTAGGTCAGATTGTATTTTTTTTTGTTCTTATCATTCTCTGGGATTTAGTAAGTAATTTTGTTTTTGTTCTTATCATTTTCTGGGATTTAGTTAATTTATTTATGACGAGTGAAGTTAGTTGGGTTCTTACAATTTTTGAAATTGTTAAAAAGTATCAAGATATTCTAAATTAAACAAGATGCTTTGGTTTGGAACATTTTTGTTTTGTTCTTATTTTCTGGGATTTAGTTATGACGGGTGAAGTTATTTCGGTTTTTACCATTTTTGAAACTGTTAAAAAGTATCTGGATATTCTAAATCAAACAGGATGCTTTGGTTTGGAACATTTTCGTTTTGTTCTTATTTTCTGGGATTTAGTAATTTAATTATGACGGGTGTAGTTATTTCGGTTCTTACTATTTTTGAAACTGTTAAAAAGTATCTGGATATTCTAAGTGTGAGGCGAGTGTTGCATTTCATTCTAAACTCCAAGTGTGTGAAATCAACGGTATTACGAATCTGATTTTTTTTTTTTTTTTAAGTTTTTTTTTTTTAAGGGAAGTAGAGTGTTGAAGAATATTTGTGGCGCTACCCTTTCCAATTTTCATCTGTTATGAAATTTATTTTGCATTTCTTTTATTACGAGGGGGGAACCCCCTGTAGTAGAATAATGTATTTTGTTTCCTGTGGCAACATTTGTTTTAATAATTACATTTGGCAACACTTCTGTACTGTTTGCATTGATGCAACTATGTAGCCTTTACACCTCGTTGTTTTCTAGTTGATTAAAGCCTAAATCTAGGGTATTATGTTGTTAGATTATTTTTCGCTTCACTACAATTTAATCAACTAATAATTCGCGCATCCCCACATTCCTGGATTCTTCAAAATGGAGCAACTTCTGAAACCAGAAAGATTTGATACTGATCCCACGTGCACGGTGGCTGAATCGAAATGGAAACACTGGAAAAGAACTTTCAATAATTTTCTTGGCCGAGTTACTGGAATTACAGAAGATGGTAAGCTACAATTATTGTGTAATTATATCTCTGCTAATGTTTTTCGTTACATAAGTGACTCTGAAAACTACTCCAACGCTATCGAAGTACTAGATGCATTATACATTACAAAACGAAACGAAATTTTTGCAAGACACTGCCTAGCGTCTAGAGCTCAACAAACAGGAGAATCCATCAACAAATACCTCCAGATATTGAAGCAAATGAGTAAAGACTGCGAATTCAAAGCTGTAACAGCAGACATATACAAAGATGAATATATAAGGGATGGCTTTATACGAGGTCTCAAAAGCTCACGTATCCGCGAAAGACTTTTGGAAAATGCAACTATTACATTAGATAAGGCTTATGACCAGGCTAGATCACTTGAGCTAGCTGAGTTACACTCCGTCATATTCAAATACGACGAATTCTATTCCAGTTTCCGCTATGGAACAAAGAAATAGTGATGTGGAGGAGACCCCATCGACTTCAGCTGCCTTGGTACGCTCAGAAAAGTGCTTTTTCTGTGGTAATGAACGTCATCCAAGAATTTCTTGTCCTGCTAGAGAAACTATGTTTAGAGGATGCGGCAAAAAAGGACATTATCAACGAGTTTGTAAATCTCGATCTACTCGCTCTTCTACTAATGCTACAGCTTCTGCACTGCTTCTGGCTTAACAACTCCTCAATGCCTCCATAAATCCATAACCAAAGTGTTAGTGAATGATGTGGAACTAAATGCATTAATTGATACAGGTAGTTCTCTCAGCTTTCTGAACGAAAATTTCGTAAAAAGGTGTAGAATAAATGTAAAACCATACTTTGGGAAAATAACCATGGCCAACTCATCCTTGAGTTCGGATGTTATGGGATGTGGTTCATTAACTCTAAAGATGCAGTCTCATATATATCACAATATAGAGGTATTAAACATGAAGAATCTGTGTACAGATTTCCTCATAGGACACGATCTTCTAAATAGTCACTCTTCAGTAGAAATCAAATTCTATGGTGACAGATTGCCTCTTAAAATCTGCTCATTGGCCACTGCCAGAGTTCCAGCTGCATCTTTATTTGCCAATCTCACACCAGATTGCAAACCAGTCGTCACAAAATCCAGACGGCAGACTGAAGCAGATAAAATTTTCATTGCTGCTGAAGTAGAGAAATTACTCAAGGAAGGTGTGATTGAACCTAGCAACTCACCATGGCGGGCACAGGTTTTTTGTAGTTAAAGGAGAAAATCACAAGCCTAGAATGGTAGTTGATTACTCCCAAACTATTAATAAATTTACAATGCTGGATGCCTACCCACTCCCAAAGATTGAAGAGATGATTCATAACATATCCCAATTCTAAGTGTTTAGCACCATTGACCTCAAGAGTGCTTATCACCAAGTACCTATCTTAGAGTCAGACAAGCAATATACAGCCTTTGAAGCTTCAGGAAAACTCTTTCAATTCCAACGAATCCCTTTTGGAGTTACTAATGGTGTCCCAGCTTTTCAAAGAAATATTGACAATATTATCAAGGAAGAAAAACTCAAAGGTGTTTTTTCATACTTAGATGATGTAACAGTTTGTGGTAGGGACCAACAAGAGCATGATCAAAATTTGCAGAAATTCCTGAATGCTGTTAAAAAATATAACCTCACACTGAAACCAGATAAATGTCAATACTCAACAAAATGTGTCAGAATACTAGGATATCCTTATTGAAAATAGAGTTATTAAACCTGATCCTGACAGGCTAGCACCACTTATGAATTTACCCATCCCTAATGACATGGCAACCTTACAAAGAACTTTTGGTATGTTTGCACATTACTGTCGCTCGATTTCAAGATTCTCATAAAAAATTCGCCCTCTCCTGACAAAAGCATTCCCACTCTCTGAAGAAGCTGTGAGAACATTCAACTCCATCAAGGAAGATGTTGCGGAAGCTTCTTTGTCTGCAATTGAAAACAACATCCCATTTAGAGTTGAAACTGATGCTTCAGAATTTGCCATTGGGACAACTCTCAGCCAAGCAGAACGTCCCATAGCCTTCTTTTCAAGAACACTTAATGCTGCTGAGCAAAGGCACTCTTCTCTTGAGAAAGAGGCTTATGCTGTGAAAAAGGGAAGAGAGAGGGGGCTGATGATCAGCGTCCGTTTGGTAAGTGTTGTTGGTTGGCAGGCGAGCGATGTGAAGCGTACCACGCTAATAATATGGTACCGATTGAAGGTGGCCTACCTTATAATAAGGCAGCTGTAAATATTGTATAAAGTGTGTGTTTAAAAGAACCACCGACTGCCGTTCTTAATAGTGGAGCATCGGCCGAAAAAGAAAGAATTGCCAGAAGTGCGCTTGACGGAGATAAAGTTTCGGTTTCGGATCATGCCTCAGCGAGAACCGGAATAGCGGTAAGTGTTTAAAGAGAATTTATTTGTGAGAATTTATAGCATTCATTTGATAATTTTGTGCAGTCTTGGGTACATTATATATAATTTAGAAATGGCAGAAAATTTTCAAAGATTAAAAGGTAAACGAACTGCTTTAAGAACTGTAGTTTCGAAACTTTTAAAGAAAATGGATGATACTTTAAAATCAGAAAACAAAGATGACTTGAAGGAGTCATATGACCTAATAATCGAAAAGAAAGGAAATTTAAAACTATTAGATGAGGAAATTCATAATTTAATTGAATTAGAATCACTAGAATTAGACGTAATTACTTCCGAAGAGTACCAGGAAAAGTGTTCGCGAGTTATTAAAAGAACAAATTTAATGTTACAAAGCTTAAGTACAACAGATAAATACTGATCAAAATAGATCTACTCTTCAAGTTGCTCAGAGTTCGATAAAACTTCCGAAATTACTATTAGAAAAATATTCAGGTGATCCTACGAAATTCACTGATTTTTGGAATAATTTTGAAAACACAATTAATAATAACGAAACTCTAAACAAAATTGAAAAATTTGCATATTTGAAAACGTTGCTTGTAGGCCCAGCTAGTAATGTAGTAGCTGGTTTAGAATTAAATGAAGTAAATTATGATGCAAGTTTAAAAGCACTCAAAGATAGGTTTGGAAAAAAGAATATAATAGTAAGTCAATTTATGAACAAACTTTTAAATTTAGAACCTGTCAGGAGTTCACGCAATGTTAAGGGCTTAAGAAAGTTGTACGATGATATAGAAATTGCCGTTCGGAATTTAGAGGCACAGAATGTAACAAAAGGTTCTTTCGAGCAATTATTAATTCCTGTTTTGTTAAAATCAATTCCAGAAGATTTAGTGCTAGAATTTAATAGAAGTAAAAAATCTAAAGAGGAAATAAAAGTGTCAGATTTATTGAATTTTATTAAAACTGAAGTTGAATGTCGCGAAGTTTCTAATTTCTTGATGCACGAAAGGAAGAATACCGTGCCTCCACGTTCTGAAAATTCACAGCTTGAGAGTAAAAAATACTTCAGAAATGTACCCACGGCTGCTAGTTTTAATACTGTTGATAATCGTACATGCATCTTCTGTGACAAATTTCACGACTCATTTTCGTGTGATAAGAGTGTCAAAGAAAAACTGTGTAAATTACGCGATGAAAGCCGTTGTTATTTGTGTTTTAAAAGGTTTCATATGAGCAGGGTTTGTAAAAATAAAAGAAGTTGTAAGTGCGGGTTTAAATCACACCACGAATCTCTGTGTACTAATCATCAAAATCGAAATAAAACGCGATGGGATTCTAAGGAGAGAAAAAATGAGTTATCTGAATCTAAGCAAAACGAAATTGTACAGTCTGGAAGCACTCCAGATGAGCAAACACTTTCGGTTTCAAACAGTGTTTCGAGTAACAATTTATTACAAACTTGTTCGGTTTTGGCCTACTCTAATGGAAAATCAGAAATAACTAATTTAATTTTAGATAGCGGATCAACACGGAGTGTTGTACATATTGATCTAGTTAAAAGACTTGGGTTAAAAATTATAGGTGAAGAAAAACTGTCTCTGTTCTGTTTCGGGATGAAAAACGCTACCCCCAAAACATTCCCAGTTGTGGAATTCTTCGTTTCCAATAAACAGAAAAGCAATAAATTGAGAGTCAAGTGCTTGGTAAGTGACGTAATCACGGCGGCACCTCTCAGCGTTGTGTCAAAACAAACGTTTGAGAGAATGAACAGTTTAGGGTTGGAAATCGCAGATATGTGCGATTCTTCGGCAAATGTAGAGGTACTGGTAGGCGTGGATTACTTTTGGCAGATAGTAGGGGGGAAAATTTCCATCTCAAGGGAGATTTATGCAGTTTCGACTATGTTCGGGTACATACCAGTCGGTATACAGTTCAATGAAAACGGCGTTATAGCTCAGAATTGCGTACTTGCAAACTTGGCTTCTTGTTTACAAGACTCTTTGAGATCACTGTGGAGTCTGGAATTTATGGGTATAAACGATGACACGTCAGTGTCTAGTGAGGAAAAGGAACAGGTTGAGCGTTTTGAGAAGGAAATAAAAAAAGAAACGTGATAGATACTCTGTAAATTTATTGTGGAAATCAGACGCAAAAGAGTTAGAGAATAGTTTTTCGGTGGCATTGAGACGATTCGAAAATCTCAAAAATAGATTGTTCAGAAATCCTTCTATTTTTGAACAATATAAAACTGTTATAGAGGAACAGATAAAAGAAGGTATAGTTGAGGAATGTTCGCAAGAAACAAAGTCCTCATATTTCATGCCTCACAGAGAAGTTATTAAACCCACCGAAACTACTCGTTGTAGGGTTATGTATGACGCTAGCTCTTCTAGAGCTAAGGGCGTGAAATCACTAAACGAACTACTAGACATTGGACCTAGTCTAAATTCACTGGTATTACACGTAATTTTAAAATTTCGGAAATTTGAAATTGCTTTTAACGGCGACATTGCTAAAGCCTTTTTGATGATAGAGATTTCGGAAGAGGACAGAGATTATTTGAAATTTATTTG
>CM063507.1:55837980-55860650 GCA_032207245.1 Pardosa pseudoannulata | reverse complement strand
TTAAAAAAGGAAATTTTAAATATTTTTTATATTTTGGTATATATTTTTAAAGGGAAACTTTTACTGAAGTATCTAATTATAATTTCCTCTCAAGATGTTTAGAATAATTTTTAACCAATAAACTTTATACTGAACCATATTATACTATATTAATAGTCAGACATTATACAAAATTGTTGCTGTATATTTTAACAAAATATTTATATGCTTAATCCTTTGCTTGTATATCACATGTAATACACAATGTTGTTTTTTGATATGCCTTAGTTCAGTGCTAACAGTACATCTATATATTTTTTTCACCAAGTCAATATCATGATAAGAAAAATTTAGAAAGATGAAAATAATAGGTATCCTATTTTGTAGAAAGAAATTTTTTTAATGGTGGATAAAGTTATGCAGGCATATGTTGACCACTGAATAATCTAAAATGGTTAAAAATTTTGATGAATGACCAGAGATATTTTATACATTTTGGAAGTTTATAGAAATTAAAAACAAACTTCAGCTATTTTTGAAATTATTCTGTTTTCAAATTGTAATAACTAAAAGAATGATTCAAATAAAAACTATAATTAAGTGCCATATATATTAAGCCACTTAAAAATTGTGCTATGTTCACAATTTTTAGGTAGTGTATGCTTGTTGGGGGGGGGGGAGGACACACACACTCTCTAGTATTAGTCTCAAAGGGAAAAAAATTGCACATTGGTTATACTAAAATTTTATACAGTTAAAACTTAAAAACTAATTAAATATAAAACCTCATTTTCAAACTAACATTTAAAATTATAAAGCATTTTTATGACTATTTTAGTATTTTATTTCACAAATCTTACAATTTTAATAATCATTAACTACTTTTATAGACTGGCCGATTGTTTAAGGTGCTGTCCTTTGGTACCGGATTTCTTGGGTTGGAATCCCACTGTGGCATGGATGTTCGTAGCTGTTCGGAATCGGCTTTAAGCTGTAGGTCCCAGTCTCATTAGCTCTCTTGTTGCAAAAAGTAGACCGTAGCACTCCAAACCAAACCAAACATTTATAGACTGAGATTAACATATTTATATGCATTTATGATCACTGATATCTTCCACATATGATATAAAAAAATACACCAGAATGTATGACTTACTCAAATATGACTTATTTTATTTCAGTGATTATAGCTGAACACACTAATTTTCCAATACTAAATTTGTCATAATCTGTTATAGCTTTCAAAGAGAAACATAGAGTAGAAAAAATGGTATATGTGTATAAGGTTTAACCATATTGGGTTGAAGTAATGAAACTCAAAGATAATATATATATAAACTTGTTTGAATGTAATAAACAACCATACTTTATAAATTATCATTCTTCTATCAAATATAAGTCTCAAATTTCATCAATATAGTTTGGCTGATACAGGAATATTGGACAATTTGTGTGTGTTGTGCATATGAAAAACTAAATTATTTTAGAATTATTCAAAATAGATTGAAAGGGGAAAGAATCTTATATTAATTCTGAAAGATACTTATCAGTTATAAGGACCATGTATTTATGGCTGCTGTTAAGTAATCGTTAACATAAACAGTGCAATATTATCCTGTATCAAAAATTCGTTACAAACACAATACTAAAAAGTGGAATTATAATGAGGTGGATCACCTTTACTTAGCAAAAATTCTATCAGCTGTTGTGGAAAAAAAAAAGAAATTTAGTACAAACATTTTAATAGAGACCATTATGTAACAAATATTATATTGCAGAGATTTGTTGTACTCAGAACTACACTATTGATAATTGAGAATAAACTGTTCTTTAATTTTATAATTGCAAACAAATATGTAGCATTATCTTCACTCATCTGCAAATTCACGATTCCAAGACAAAAAAATAGCTAACATAACAGGAATAAAATGGCATTAAATTCAGATAACTGCTAGGCTGGAAATATTTGAAAATTATTGAAATATAACATATTCAACATTTTCATAATTGAAAATATATTGAAAAATAACAATATTAAGACATACAACATTGTGGAAAATGTTGACCATTTTATTATAGGAGTAGCAAGTAGGCAGCCAACATTATTTCCTTTTTGTTAGCCTAATTTTTGTTCTCATCAATTACTCATTTAATGTCTAATCTTCAGTTAAATGTGTTAACCGAAATCTCGGTCACATTTAACTGTCTGTTATTTTTCCATTTAAGAAGATAGTGTGCGATACAAATGGTATATGCCTGTCACATGATTAGTGGATGTTTCCCATTTCGGAAGATATAAGCCGCATGCTATTGCTTTCGAGTGGCTTGGAACGAGATATTCGGACTCCGTAGAAGAATAGATAAGGACCGTACTTTCAATTAAGCACGCCGAAGTTTTGTTTAGCCACCCAGCATATTTTATAGTTTGTTAGTTATATCTGGTTTTACTTATCTTTATTTTTTGTATGAAGCTTTTTTTAATACTGAATAAACAGTATATTTATTTTTGACTCTGCTAATGCCTACTTCCTTATTTATTTCTGTCTAAACCCTCCTGGGCTGACTCTTATTTTTCCTAGCACAGCTGACAATACAGGTACTATATGCCTTTAAGCCAATTCAAGGCTGCTAAGCCGTTATCCATTTAGACCACCCGGGAAACGTGTAGCTTAAGGTGTGCTATGGATGTGAGCAACATTACCCCTGCTGGGTCCTCGTAAATTAGAAGCAGAAAACCCCTAGGCTTTGTGTGCCACCCCCAGAGGTATCAATTGAGAACTTGGAAGACATTGTATCCACAAACATCTTTTACGTACCTCAGTCACTTTCATGGTTCGTACACTTTTTTAATGGAAAAAATTAAGCACCATTCAAACTTTTTAAGCACCTCTTATCAGAAACATATCAGATAAAATAATGGTTATTACATTAGGTTCAACAAAAACATGAACAAAAGAGAGTGTGTATAAGTGAGAAATCATTGTATTTCACAGACACAGAAGTCAAAATTTTGGGGAAAAAAGGAGAAAAATAAAAAAAGAGGTAGTTGAATAACTATTAAAAATTAATGTTCTGATTTACTTAATACAAAAACAAGTGCCTAAATACGAAATACGAAAGTATCTAAATAACTTTTTATCAATATAAACAAGTACTTAAATTTCCTAGTAAAAAAAAAAAAAAATTAAAACAGATTCAAATCAGATGTTTCTTCAATTTGCCTAATTAAAAAAATAAATAAATTCACCAATACAGTTGAACTTTATTATATTAAACTTTGAGGAACCATATTGTTTGTTGGACTTAACTTAATAATTTTTACTAATATAAACAATCACTCGAGTCTCCTAATCAAAAAATGTTGAAAACAGTTTCAAATCAGAAGTTCCTCAAATATCCTAATTAAAAAAAAATTAATAATATAAATGCGCATTTTAGATATCAAATTTTTAGGAGACATTTCTATACAGAAATTTTTAATTTTGTGACTGCAGAATTTCTTAAATAGCAATAAAATCTATACCTTAATAGTTTCGAAAGATACAATAATTATCATTAAATTTAATTTTAATCAATGTCTAAAAACTCATGATTTAAATAATATATGCACTGTATAAGGCTATTTTTTTAAGTGGACAATTAAAAAAAAATTTTTTTAAATAGTAATATTTCTGGACGATGATCGAATAGGACGGGATTTTTTTCGGTATCTGAGCCAGGGGGTTCGAATTGTACTTTAGACTAACAGATTTGTAACCATTTAGTTTGGTCTGAGAGCGCTAGAGTTTTCTTTTGTGTTACCCGACGGCTAAAGACATCAGAATTTCATGCACACTGAACGATTAATCTCGAGCGACCTTATATGATTTTCATAGACGATTTCGAAATATTCAAATAAAAACTGTTGGAAAGAAAAAAAAATAAGGACTTTAGGGAAAAATTAAGCACTTTTTAAGGCCTTAAAAACGCGTTTTGAAATTAAGCAGTTTTTAAGCACTTTTAAGCACCGTACGAACCTTGACTTTTATTGAACACAGCAGATTAAAGCCAAATTCCATTACAATTATTGTATCAATTATTTTTTTTTTAAATAAAAATGGAATCTATTAACAAAGAACTCAATTACGATAATTCAGCTTGTGTAATAAGAAATACAACTGGAAAGTTACAACCATCTTAATCTTTTACTCTGATGGAAATGATTGAGTGCTGTCAACCCCCACAGCAGAATACTTTTCAATGTTCAGCAACAGGCTTTCACATAATCAAAAATGTTCTGCAGGAGATAATATTTATTTTATCATATATTTACCCTCCCACAATATTATTCCTATTGTGGTACATTTTCATCTTTACCAATATGTATAACTAAAAATATTTAATAAAACAGTGCTACCTGAAATTTAGAAAAATATTTGTATTAAAACCATGACATTAACATAGAATTTACTGTCCTGTCAATTACTTTTAATGTAAGATATTTTGAGATATCACTACGATGATAAAAATGGGACTGATAATTTGGCACAAACATTAATTCAAGTTAAGTTTTTAATAATTTTAGGACTGATCTGTATCCTGGTGGAGGTCCGTTGCAAAAAATAAACATTCTTTAATCAGTTGTCCCAATACTAATTTCATCACCATAATTTACATTATGCCTATAGGAAAATTTTTTATCGATTATTGATCCCTATGATTCGCAGATAGTTTCAGATATAGGAATAGATATAATGTGTGTTAAGAGATTGATAAATTTAGGGATCTCTGGTTTTAATTCATTTACAGCTTGCACTAATATAGCCTTCATTAAAAAAAAAAAAAAAAAAAAAAAAAACATTCTATTTTGCAGAGAATGATCACTTGCATCAAAAATCCAGTTAAGAAAAATTTGATATTAAAAAAATAATTCTTTCTTTTCTTCTTCAGAGGGTGAAATACATGGAAAATGTTTAATAAGCTCCAAAAAAAGGGGAGAGATCTAAAGCTTTGTTATGCATATTTGAACATGGGAATAATTTATAATCAAAGCAGAAAAATATTTTAACAGTTGATATTACAACATCAAGTTTCTTACTTTGGTTAAAATAAACCTGGTTTGCCGTAACAAGGAATCAACGTAATCCAATAAGTATTTTACATCCTTGAGAAAAAATGATACTTCTGATTGATTTTTAGTTGAATTTAAAGTTTTTGAGCTGACTGGAAGATCTAGTACTGGAACTTCTTTGAATGTGTTTTCCCTGAAAAGCATTTCTGAAGATAATTTTGTGTTAAAAAAAAAAAAAAAAAAAACATTTTGGGAATACTTTCATAAGTTCTATAAAATCAGAAAAATTCTCACAATTATTAATTTTTTCCAAATAAAACTTCAGGTTCATCATGAAGTCATTATATTCCCAAGTAAGGTGATCAGTTTTGCAATCAACATGTTGGACTGTTTCCCAGTTCGGTGGGGATGCCAAGCGTGGGAGATATCGCCAAATTCTAGAACCCTATTTTCTGGCAAACCTTACTCTTCTTTTCAGACTCTTCCACCACCCCCTAAAAAAGGTGGGGGTGTCAATCGGCACCTTTACTTTAGGGTATTGGGGGAAATGACATGTGATTTAAATATCTGACCCTTATTGGTTCCTGTAACTTACAATTCTCCAAGACTGCAGAATTTGGATTTTCTAGCATCCATTTCAAGTCTTTGTCTATTTCAGCTGTGCTCTGAAGGTTTGTCCATTTTGTCTGAGCTCTTGTGGTATTTTTTTTCGTTTTTTAACACGTTCGCTGCCGATCACGAGCCAGCGCGTGATCAACAACTTAGAGGAAAATGCGTATATGACGTCAGGTTCGGCAGCGAATGTGTTAAATTTAATACTGGAGCTCACACCAATACAATTGAGGGCTTGTGGAGCTCAATTAAGAGATCCCTCCAAACAGTTCGCAAGTGTGAAAATCAATTTGATTCGTACCTTTGTGAATTTATGTGGAGGAAAATGAAAGAAAATTCGCAAGATGCTTTTCAGGATTTTTTAAATCAAATCAAACATGCATATCCACCAACAACTCAGAATACTTAAATTAGGTTAGCGCTTTATTTATTTTATATTTTATGCTTAATTTTCTAATTTTCAAAGAGTAACAAGTGATGGTGTATTTCACATTTATATTTTTTTATTTACTGCTTTTTAAACTTTATTCAAAATTGTGTCTTAATTTAATACAAAATGAAGAAGCAATATTTTAAAACTATATTATTTTATAGTGTATTACATTGTTAAAAGTGATACGCTAAGTAATAAATGTAATTTTATTACGACTGTATAACATTATTTTTACGGAAGATGAAGGGCAGCTTTACCTCACTTAGATAAGAAAAATCATTTCATTCCCTTACTTTCTTCAGAATTTTAAGCTAAAAATTAGTTATTTATTTCAAACATTTACTCCGTTCTTATATTTCCATTTTAAGCTAATAATTTGTAGAAGTAATTTGTACCGTACTTTATTACTTTTTAATCTTTTGATAGCTTTAAAATAATTTCATTAAATAGTAACCGTATTTTATAAATATAACTATATATTTTATAAGCATAATTGCCTAAATATAACCAATTAATGCCTATATTTTGCTTAATTTTTATTGCAAAAATTCTGCACTTTTTAGTTTAATAAACAGTACAAAAACACCTTTAAATACATTAAAAACTCAAATTTAAATTTGTATTCATCTTAACAAAATTTCAAACCCTTTTTTTTTGTTCAAAATATGCTTTGAAATCGGGTATAAACTTAATACACAAATTGTAAACATCACTTGGCGACAATTTGGCGATCACTTGTACAAGAATAGTGCCAAAAACATGGCGGCAGGGCCCCCAGAACTTGGAATGTATCGCACGTTGCCTACATTTATAGATAAAAATTCTTGGGACATCAATGACATCTTTTGTCCCTGTACAAAAATTTAGCACTTTTATCTCGATCCACAGTAAAAAAAGAATTTTTTTTGACATCTAAAAGGAAGCAACTTATCTAACTTATAACTGAATTCATAGTTACTAAGGCATTTTGTCTAATAATGCCAAAGCTTTAGTTATGTACACATAAATTAACAATTTGGTTTATGATGAGTTATTTTACTTCCTGTAAATAAAAAATTACACTTTAAAAACTTTCAACAAACATTAAACCAAAATCCAAATAAAAGCTAAAAATTTTAAGAATAAAATCTTTATTAACATATATATATATATATTAACATTTTGTAAAAATACACACATACTATTCAAAATTGATTAAAAAATTATGATCATTGCAAAAAAGAATTATATATATTTATACACACAGAGAGAGAAAAAGTTGAACAGAATCTTAAATACAATCCAGATCTACTAAGAAAAATTGGTATAGCTTTTAGCAAGATTTTTTTTACCATTCACAATCTGATTATTAATAAATAATAATTTAATACAATGTTTCTATGAGTTCATCATTAAGTACATGCAATATCAAGATCTATATTAATCAAATAAAAAAAAATTATATAATTTCATCTAATGCATTCATGTAATAAGTAAATATACAGGAACAAACAATCATTCAATCAGATTTTTTACTAATAAACAATAATTTGAGTGGTACAGCCAAAATTTTCATCTCTAAAAATAAATTTGCACAACTTAGAATTTTTTGGATTATAATTCATAGACTTATTTCTGTAATTAAAAGGTATTGATAGACATCTCTTCATTATCACAGTATTTTATATAAATTCTAAATATATATATACACAAGTACAAAACATGTTTAAAGATATACCTTTCACCACACACACACATAATACTTATACCAAAATTAAAATTCATACAGTATTCATTACTTTACTTATTTATTTCATTATTTACAGTTTTATTTAAAATGTCTGACAAAAGACATAAAATTTCATTTGCCTTAGGATGTCCCCAATGAAATGAATGTAAATTTACAAAGTAGCTGTCAAGAATTTCAGCATCAAAAATCTTATTACTCAAGAGATTTAGAAACATTTGTGAATACAACTTACAACTAAACTCAAGATTTTTTGCTGCCAAAAGGAACTTTATATTTTGAACTCCTAAGTAATATTTCTCTAATCCAAAGTTCTTTGGGCACAAAGACCAAATCTGTAACAATTTCTCATTAAAGCTATCACTTAATTTTTCAGGATCATGGATAACAACAGCAATGAATAAATCAACAGTTAAATAAACTATAAGTTTCTTAGTGGTGGACCCAAATTGATAATCCATGATTGTTATTATCTCTGAAAGTAACATTAAAAGATCGTCTAATAAAGTATCAGAACCAGAAAGAATTTTTACAGTAAATCTCCTTAGTTTAGAAATGATCTTAAACAGACTAACATCAACATTTGCAGTATTTTCTTCCTCTCCTTTTGATAAATGATTGAGTTTATTTTTTATATCCTTAGATATATCTACAAAGATTAAATTTGTATCACACCAGTCTTTAATCTTGTCTACAGCAAGGCGAAATGAAATCTTACAACATACATTTAATATTTCAGGTTTGAGATCATCTGGGAAAAAATAAGGCATCACATGTTCGATAGCTTTAAGGCTATCAACGTGTATCAAGTTTGTAATTTTTGACTGAGATTTTTCATACTGGGTTAAAATACTAGAGTCCACAAAAGCCTTAATTTTATTTCCGTTTGTAGATTTAGAGGACAGTGTTTTGTAAGTTTCATTCTTTGTAATATAATCAATAGTTTGAAGTTTAAAATCTGTCACTTCATATCTGATTTTATTTATTATTTTAGATGCTATTCTTTCTGCAATAAATTCAACAGTCTTTTTCATTGATGGCGGGTGCAAGAAGAAAAAATTTTCTTCTAACTGTGTCTCCGTTTGGTGATTTTTCTGAGATGCTGACAGTTGAGGCTTGGTAGTAGATAAAGGAGTTATTTTACGCACTTCTCTTTTTTTGTTATTCTTAATACCATTAAGAAAATTACAAACAAGTACTTTGAATTCATTTAGGTAAGGACAGCAAGAATGTATTAATTGTTTATCAATTATAGCCAAAGTGTCTAATACTTCAGATTTTGAATTCTTCCCTAAAATTTGAGATTGAAACATAGAATAATATCCAGCAGAAAAATTTAAAACATCAAAAAGCCAACCAATCATTATGCGCAAGAACCAAAAATTTAAAGAGTTAGGAGATAAAATATATTTTCCCTGATAAATTGATACTAAAATACTTAAAGTCTCTTCCACATATGGTAGTTTTACACCCACAGAATCAATCATGCTTAAATACTCTACAATCCAAGGCACTGTTAAAATTACCCTGTTATTTTCAACAGCAGTTTTCAGTAACTTGAGTATATCTAATGGAGGGGCTGACATTTTGCGACTGCTCAACTGGTTATTTAAAAAACTAGTAGGTAAAGGTTCAGAAACTTTGTATGGTAGAAAATATAAATAGCCTAGAAATTTCCCCAGTAAACGTAATGTATGCAATACAAAAATATATTTTTCTTTAGCTGTAGTAAGTGAACTTAATTCTCCCTCAGAAAATATATCAGCATTGTTCAATTCTAAGATTTTGCTAATGAAAATGTCTTGCAATTGTTGATTCAGTGATGAAGAAGAGGCAGCTTGAATTAACTCGCAAAAAAATGCTTGTATACCATAAAATGCTGGAGGAGGACTAGGTTCACCTGCACAGAAAGGCATCATAAATCTCTGATATAGCTTCTTAAATTTGCCAGGAAAATTTTGCTGAATATTACTTAAAAATTCATCATACGCTTCATTAACCTCAAGCCCAAGGCAACTTGCAATCAACTGATTTTGAAATAATCTTGCTAAATGATGTAAATTGACAGTATTTGGTCCTAAATTGATTAAGAGCTTTGCTTTACGCGAAAAACTTTCCTGATACTTTTGATCCATACTATTTAAAGGTTGTTGTTGCCAATCCCTTAAAAGTTCATAAAATAAATCCCTTTGCTTTCTAAAGTCGGTAAAAGCTTTGCCATCGCTAAAGTTTTCTCGGCTGTCTTCTTCTTGAAGGAAAGGCACCCTATTTAAAGTCTGTTGTAGATGGGCAGATTCAGTATTCATGTTGGAACACTCCTGGAGAAAGTCGACTAACGGAAGAGAAAACTTAGATAAAAATGGAATTTCACATAATGAAGAGAGAGTGGTTTGATCTAACAAATGAAGTAAATTTTGTACTTTAGTTAAAACTGACACTCCAAAATATACAACATTATGAATAGAACAAAATATACTATCTTTGTCGGCAGGCTTATCTTCTGCTGAGACTTTAGAGGTTAGCAGCTCAAAAATAAAATATAACTCTGAAGTGACATTGGGTACAAAAGCATTTGTGATCAATATCTCATAAACAGTAGAAAATATTTCAAGCTTCTTTTTGCAGCTGACTTTTTCAGGATTTGGATCAATGTAATTAACACATCGTTTAATAGGACTAACATTCTCAATTTTTAAATCATTAAAATTATTTGTCATGACGTTAGACAGTTCGTTTCTAGTTTTTTTAAGCATGTCTCTCTCATTTTGCAAATCAGAACTATGCCTTTCCACAAGTGATGACCTGTTAAATACTTCATTCGGCACTTTTTCTGGGGGAACATTAAATATCGAAGTTCCAAAATTTGATGGGCCTTTGTGGAAAGACTGAACAGGTGTTGGTGTAATTCTTCGTTGACCTTTACGAACATAAGGTTTATTTGCACTACCTTGTTCACTGAGTGGTGGAAATGCGTCCAAACTATTGACATTTATGTCAAACACCTGTCCAGTTTTATTATGCAATATATCACTTTTAGCATCCTTTGCAGAGTAGAAATTTAAGGTTTTTTTCGCTGAGCTATGTGGCTTTACTGAATTTTTCTCATCATATCTATGTTTATGCTGATTGTTGGAAGAGAATGACTTGTTATAAACATGCACATTTGTTCGAGTATCTTCGAATTTGTTAAAACCTTTAGGGTAATAATTTGCATCATCTACGTGCTTGTCTTTCATTTGGTTATTGACAGGTAACCTCTCACTGTTTTTCTTCGGACTGTTTGATGCATTTGCATTCTTTTCAATAGCCAATACACTCTTCGGTTTATCGGACGACTTTAAAGGTGAGGATTCAACATTTTTACCATCTTTCGAAATAATCCAAGCACATTTTTCTTTGACATATATTAAAAAATGAGTAATAAAATTGGTTTTATCATTTAAATTATCCACATTATTTGAAATCAACCAAGATTTAAAATCGTCGACTATAAACTGTTTATTTAGAAGAGTTTCTACAACAGCCATTATATACAAATTCAATGAATTAATAAGTAGGAAGATGACAACTCTTCAGTAATTAAAACTACCGAAGTGAAACTGAAACTGTTTGACGGAAAGTACATATTACACAATTAAAAACACATGTTTAAAAAGTTAAAAGTCCAATCACTTTTTAAGAGATAAGTACGTTAAGCTAAAACTTTGAAAGTGTAAACATGCACATGAATTGCGAAACAGGTAATATTGCAGTTAAATTTGGGAAAACATTTTTAGGGGGGTAATAAAATAATAAATACTTTTATTATGATTTTATTCGGAGATTTAAACTTATTTTATTTATTTTCAAAAAGTTTACAGTGATTTGAAGTGTTAGTAAAAATTAACATCTTTCTAAAAACAAAAGCGCAATAAATATATACATATATATATTTTGCAATAACTGAGACCGTATCTCCAAAACTGACTAAGGAAAATTTAGTTTGTTTAACCCTCTTTTATATATACGTAAAGTATTTAAATACTTAAAAATGCCTGATTATTTAGGTGATGATATGCGGAAAACCAAAGGAGAGGAAAAAGAAGATAAGGAGGATAATATTAAAGGTATTTCTGATTGTTACCCTTTTTTTTAGATACTTTTTGACTAAATAATGTAGTTCTAAATTTCTTTTTCCCTTCGTTGATCGTAATGTTCAGTAAATATAAAGGCAAAGCATGACAGTTTGTCTTTCTTTGATTCTACCGATAATATTTTTCGTAAATAATGTTTCGTACAAAATATTTAAGCATATACATAAAGAATTATTAAAATCTGTTAAAAAATGAGAAATGACAAGTAGTCTGAATTGTAGAAGAATATTTCTTCTACAATTGTAGAAAAAATTTCTTCTACAATAGTCTGAATTGTAGAAGAATAATTTTTAACCCCACTCCTTGGATTAACAGTTCAGAATTTTTATTGTTATTAAGCTTGTTATTAAGTTATTAAGCTTTCATTTTATTTAAAGGGAAAATTAAGTAAACATAGATTAGATGTTGGTAAATATTTCGTATTCTGCTCTATTGTATTTTTTCACTGCTTTATAAAAACCCATCAAAAGTTATTTCATATTTTTGTTCAAGGCTTTATGTAATTTTTCGTTCCATTTTTAATTTACTTATTCTTTAATGTTGTTCTTAATGTAAAATTTTGTATTTTACAGCATTGGATGAGGGAGATATTGCATTATTGAAAACCTATGTAAGTAGAAACTCTTTGTTACTGTAAAATAGTTTAATCAATACAAAAATGGCATTCTGAATGAATTGATACAGCCAAGTTCATAAAAGATTGCACAGCTATTAAATATTTTTACATATTGAATTTTAATAAGTTTTCTGCCTTAGAAGTATATTTTATTCTATTATTTGTACAAATTATAGATCTAAACAATTGAATAGAAGTATATTTAAAAGTTTTATCTACAACAGGATAATACATGCTTACGATTCTGTCACTTTTCTCACCTTTAGTCACTTTTTTTACAATTGATTACTTTTAGTCACTTTTTTAAGTAAACAGTCACTTTTTTATGTGGTATCACAGCCAAAGTCTGTTGTTGAAAAAAGAAAATCTGAATCAATAACAAAATATTTTAATAAAAGACCAAAAATATGATGCTCTAATCTTATTTTTCTTATTAAAATGTAATTAGTCGTATGGTTTCCAGAATTTAGTGATTTTAAAAAGTTGTAAAGAAGTTCCTGAAATCTACATTTGTACTGAAATGTACATTTAATACATTAAAGTAATTTAAGTCAAAGCACACATTTCTTTTTTTCTTTTTCTTCACAATTTTTGTTTAGACACTCTAATCTAGCTATGTACATATTTCAAAACATCATTAATATATGCAGAAAATTGTGATTATAAAATGAATGTATTGTATGTATTCAAATCTAATTTATAGATTTTCTTGAATAAAAAGCAATGTTGAGTTGTGTTAAACAAAGCTTTTAACCATTTTTGTATTTGACGCTAAAATCATGTCTTGCAGGAATCATTTGATTTAGAGTTAAAATAAATAGAAAAATCTTAATAATAGCATCTGTAATCAAGAGGAGATATAAAAATTTTTTTTTCTTTTTTCTTTTCTTTTCTTTTTTTTTTTAGTCACTTATTCTGTATTATTTGTCACTTTTCTCACCTTTTTGAAAGTACCTCAGCAAATGCAACCCTGTATATACGATACAGCTTTTATACTGTTATATATTATTAATGTGATCAGATGCACATGGTTCAGCCGGGTGCTTAAAATCCTTAAAAAGTGCTTATTTTGTAGATCCATTTTTAAGGTCCCTAATAAGTCCTTAAAAAGTGCTTAATTTTCATTTCGTAGCCTTAAAATTTATAAATTTTTCCGAGTGCTTAAAAAGTGCTTATTTTTCCCCAAATATTGGTTGCTGAATTTTTTTTTTCCCTTGGTAATTAATCGTCAATCCATTCAACAAAGCTAAAGATTAGAAAGAAGAGTTAGACCAATTAAAAAATGTATAGAAGAAAAGAAAAATGAACTTCAAAATTAGACATATTCTCTTATTTTCCCCCCCTTCCTATATTTTTTGGTTCTCATATTCTATTATGAATGGAAACAGTTCTTCAGTTACATTTTTAAAATAGCATTGATAATTTCTTGAATCTTGTTTTGAGTATGTCATATTTAAACATTTTTTAGTGTAGATACTGCATCTTCTTTTCTCCCTGTGTGTGTGTGAATATTATATTTACCTGTTTATGATACAGAAGTACTTTTTACTATATTTTACATCTATGTTGCTGTAAAAATACTGTTGCTATGATGTGGAACTTGTTGATCTTCCACCACAGTTACTTTCTTAATTTTACAAATATTTCAGATTTTTTGGGAGGGGGGGGGTCATTTGATCAATAAGGACTATTCCTGTTCTAAAATTTATGTTTGCAAAGAAAGATGTCTTAACCTAAAGTATGAGATATCAACAATTGTGTTTTTAATAAAATTATTAAATTGATCTATATATATTATTTAATGTCATTTTACAAGTCATAAAGCTCATGAAAAGCTTCAGTTTTTAAGCTTTAGCTGTAGGTCGATCATAATACAATGTAAATTAAGGTGCTTAAAAAGTGCTTAAAAGGTGCTTAAAAAGTGCTTAATTTTTTTTCTGTGGAAAGAGTCTGAACCTTGATGCATTCTTTCAACTGTGTCATTTGATTATTGTATTTAATTTTATATTTATTATTACCATTCATTTTGATAAGTTCTCATGGTTTTTGTTTTAATACATTTTGGCTTCTACTTATGCCATTACTTATATTTACTGCATACATGCACTGATTTACTTTTGCAGTTTTATTTACTTTTCATCCCCATATAGTTCCAGGCTATCTTTATTAGTGAATAATTATTGTAATAACTTTATGAAATGCATTTTTAAAATGTCTCTTAGATTTAGTACTGTAGATATAATACTAAATTTAATAGAATATGAATATTTACTTTATCATTTTATCATCTATGGGTATGTTAGATATGAATGCAACAGTATTCTACATCTTTTAATAATTGCATTCAAGAGTTCTGGTCTTAAACATGGTTAAATCCTAGAATTAGACAAAGATAATATCTTAACAAATTAGCATTATCCCTTTTCCCTGATAGAACATTTTCTCATGATAGTGACAAAGTATTTGGGTTCTGTGAAACTACAAAATTCTAGAGAATTCATATACAGTTAAACCTGTCTATCTCGAATTTTTTCAATTTCCCTACATTTTCAATAAAAATTTAATGTATTTTCCAAACCTATCTCAAATTATTTTTTTCCGAGCCTGTCTATCTCGAATTTTCGTAAGAAACACAACATTCCAGTTTAGAGCCTTATTGCGTTGACAAATGCACAAGTTCTCATTTTCAGGAAATGCACTTCTAGTTTTCTCTCTCGAAGAGTTATTTGGTCAGGGACTCGGTTGGAATTGTACTAAAATCGGGTTCTCTGCTCTGGAATAATAAGGGATCAGGGGGGGGGTGGAATAGGAGGCTGGAGAAATTTCTTTTTGGAAATAGAACTGGTTCTCAGTCACAGCCTAATGACTAAAGTAAGACTCGCAACTTGCTGTCTCAATTTTAGAGCTAAAAATGGCAGGTGTCAAAAGAAAATTGACTGTTTTTAACCATCGAAAAAAAGAAATGGAAATTCTGTCATTTTTGAAATAAAACCCTTCTATGAAGTAAAAGGTAGTCGCTGCTAAATTTGGAATTACCAGTACTATTTTACTATTATGAAAAACAAAGATTTCGTACAAAAGAACTTCAAAAACGGCTGCAAAACAATGAAAAAGAGTCGTGCATGTAAATAAAACTAAAAGTACTTCAAATTTTCAATCTTTTGTATTGCGTACAGAAATTTTCTTAGTCTATTTTCATAAAACCTGTGTATCTCGAAGCCTGTTTATCTCGAATTTTTTTTTACTCCCAAGAGATTCGAGATAGACAGGTTTGACTGTATTTCTATATACATAGAGATAAAATAAGGATGAATTCCTCTAATACAGGCATCTATTTAAGTGAAATTTTAGGACAGATCATTTACAAATATTTTATTGTAAAATTGGATCCTTATGTATAAAGCTGTAAATCTGTAATGTGTAATATATATGTAAACCAGCTAAATTAATCTGCTGGCTGCAATTGGATTTTAGTCCCTATTATTTTAAATTGCCCAGAAAGAAAAATTCTAATTTTAGTAATTTCGTTCTTAAGATATCCATGTACGTTGAAAACGTCATTTTTTTTGCCAAAAATCATAATTTTTTTTTTATTTCTCTATTGTAAAATTTCAACTTTTAGGCTTGTAAATCTGTTTTTGTTTTGTCTCTACGGCATTTTAAAGAAAAGTGACAGCTGTCAAAACAAAACGGAAGTAGCGACTTCGGAACCAGAAGTTGTGAATTTAAAGCCTAAAGAGCATTTTTTGGACAAAACTTTTTAAATTTTCATGAAGATTAATTTAAACATTTTTCTAGCATTTTTATTAATTACCAACATGGCAATTAAAGAGTTTTGAAGCAAGAAAGTGTGGGGAAATTTAAACATGTATTTTAAATTTTTAATAGTTAAAGTTGCTTTCGTAAACTTCAAATGTGTTTTTCTCAGGACAGTATTTGTAATAAAAGGCTAAAACTTGAAATGTGATTTCTCGAAAAGTTCTTAAAATATTTTGTTGAAAATTATTATGAATGCTTTTGATAGTATTTACTAGTAAATGACCAATAAGCTTTAAATTTGGATAATTTAAAAAAAAAAAATATTGAAATAATTTATTAAAAAATAAGACCTCTTTAAAAAACCCAATTTTTTTTACTAAATTTTCATTATTTATTAGAAATTTTATAAAAACTTCAACAGGAATAAATTTTTCAAGTGCAATTCTCTATGATAATATAAAAAATAAATCTAAAAATATAAGAACATGAACTAGTTTCTGTGTTTAAAGAAAAGAGTTCTCCGAATGTAGACGGATACCATAAGATATATTTCCTTTCTGTTTTGAATATTCTTTCTCACTGTCGTTATGTGATTTACTTAATATGTTAATTTTTTATAGGGTGTTGGACAATACAGTAAAGCTATCAAGCAAGTTGAAGATGATATTCAAGGCATACTGAAGAAAGTTAATGAATTAACAGGTACTGTTATGAAGTCATTAATATATGTATTTATGTCATATCTACAGTTCTATCCAACCAGAAACAATGGTGTCTACTGATTACCTTGATTTGCAGTTATTTTCATTTTGTATTTGATTAAATTATGGTTAAATTTTTGCATCATGAGAACTGAAAAGATTAGCATGTACTGCTTAAAGCAATTCTGAACATCCATGTTAGCCTGCAGATTCCAGTACTTGGAAGCCCTACTAATTTGAACCAATTAATTTTTGGGGCTCAATACCTTTTTTATATGATTGTAAAATTTTTGTATCCTGCATTTTATCCCAGTTTCATTTCAGTGGAGAGCCAAATGGGTAAGGCATTGTTCTTCGATACTAGAGTTAATGGGTTTCAATTTTATTGTGATATAGATGTTAGTAGTAATTTGTTAGATTGATTTGGAACCCTATGGTCTCTGTTTTCTTACTAGAGTTAATGAGACAGGGATGTACTGCTTAACCTCTTGCCTTATGAATTGAGTGACGATTGTGTGTGCCACTTTCGATGAAAGCTTTTCTCATGCATCGTGACCAGAAGCAGTTTCATCACTAACTAAATTTTGCACGCGTTTTATTTTAACAGGACAAACTACAATGGTATCTTCAGATGTATCCAAATTGGTATCTGTTTCAGTTTCTATAGTGTAATTAGGACACTTTCCAGCACCGTTATTAGTATCAATTTTCCTTTTTGCTATTAGGTTAAATTTTTAGATTTTTTAAAGAATTTTTTAATCACCAACAGTTAATTATTTATTGCATATAATATAATACTCTATTGCAATTATGCCTAAGAATAAAAAATCAACTCTTATATTGCAACTGTACAAATAATAACGCAAAAGCAAAAACTTTATTGCCCAAAAACAATAACATGTCTGATACGAGCTTTTCACTTTTGGTGAAAACTTGCTGAATTTTATGTTTGAAAAATAAAAATTAATAAATGTCATATTAGAAATGTATGACTAGAATTTCCTCTTTTATTTCTGTTGTTTATTATCTATACTTTAAAAACATCAGGAATTTTTTTTTTGTTTGTTTTTAATTAACATCTTAAAGATTACAATATATTTAATTATATAAAATCCTTATAACAAGTCTATAAAGTATCATTTAATGCTGTAGAAGGAAAGAAATTTTACTGTTGTCACTTTATTTTAATAAATGAGAATTGCTGTATTTTTTTTTTTTTTTTTTTTTTTTTTTTTGAAAATATGAATAACTATACCTTCATAATTTATATTCTAGGTATTAAAGAATCTGACACTGGTTTAGCACCTCCAGCACTCTGGGATCTTGCTGCAGATAAGCAAACTCTTCAAAATGAGCAGCCATTACAGGTTGCTCGGTGCACCAAAATTATAACTACAGACTCAGATGAACCAAAATATATCATAAATGTGAAACAATTTGCCAAGTTTGTAGTTGATCTGGCAGACTCAGTTGCTCCTACTGATATTGAAGAAGGCATGCGTGTTGGGTAATAATTTTTTTCCTTTTGTCTTTTAAAATTTATGAAGCTTTACATTAGAGAAGTAAACAATTTTCAACTGACATTTTAATAACTTTTCTGGGACTATAAATGTCTTCAGTTTTGTTGATAATTTTGTTTTGATTAATGTAGCCCGGTTAGGTTATATTATTTTTACAATCCCCATAAGGGGTATTTTCATTATTTTCAAATGCAGTGGACAAAAATGTTTGCTGAAAATTTGGTTTATTATCAGAAACAACTCTCACTTCTTTGCTTAGTTCTTCATTTTATAAAACTGTAGATGTATCAAGAGTCTACATGTATAAACTAAGAGGGCTACTTCAAGCATTTTCCTTATTACCTTGTACAATCATTATACAGTTCAATTTTAATGTCATCAATTTCTTGCCCATCTTCAGACTTTTATGCCTTCTGTCTAAATCCTTGATAAAAACCATTGTTGATTATTTTTACAGTAATGAATATCTTCCAAGCATAGTCTTATCCCCTCCCATCTAAAATGATAAGTTTTGGAGTTGCTTTTTTTGCTGACTGTACTTATGAACTTCAGCCCAGTGGCTTGGGGTAGTGCTTTGTGCTCCCATGACACAGGTCCGAGGTTCAATCCCCGGGTTGGGCAAGGTTGACTCAGCCTTTCATTCCTTCAGTGGGTAGATGAACTGAGGACCAAGTGTGCTTGGGAACTAAGCACTGGGGGTTCCGTGTAAGATTAACCACCTAACTGGAACATATGCTTCGCACCCCAGGGTCCTTGGTCACATAAACGGAGATTGGCACCGTAGGCCCTGCCCTCCTAAATGCTGTTACGCTGAGGAGTAGACTTATGAACTTCTTTACAAGTTCTTTACTGTAGTTAACTTTAAACACTACTTGAAATTTGTAAACAATGGAGTTCAAATTTTGAGATATAAAGGTTTTGCAGGTAAATTTTAAATCAAAGAAAAAAGCAAGGTAAATTAACCAAGGATGCTCAAAAATGGAAAAAGATATACAAGTTTTCAAGATAGGTTTAACTGTATATATTTAAGATAACTATCACCTGCACATAAATACAGGATATATCTAGCCAGAGATTTTATTTACATTAGTTGGTTCTCATTATATGAACTTGTATAATTCTGTCATACAGCTAGTTTTACTGTTATTTTTCTCTGTGTGTGTGTTAGTTAAATATTTGTTTCAAAATTAAGTTATTATTTGTTGCAATTTTTTAACAATTATGAGAAATGTATTTTAATATCCTTAAAGTTAATTAACATTGATATCATTAGAGATTTATTAATGTGGGAATGGATTTTCTTGTTCCTTTATGGGGTGGCCAGTTAATAGGGTAACTGGGAATTTTAAGACACCTGGCAAAGTCAGGAACATTTATTTTGAAACTAGGAAACTTTTATTTTGCATAATTCCTATACACAATGAACTTCTGTAGCAATGCATCTGGCAAACAGATTTTTCCAGCAATTTTTCACTAGTAGAATGAAATTCATTTGCAACCAATGAAAAATGGGTATTTACTTCACAAGTTATTCATTCAAAGAAATTGTTGGGGGGGGATATTAAAAACTTGAAAAAATTTCCCCCTTTAGCAAAGTGTCCATTTTAACTAGAATGACTTAAAAAAGTTAGTCATATAAATTGACCTACATCTTCATAAAAAAAAAGTCATTTTATTGCTACTTGCAATCTTACAAAAAAAAAAAAAAAGTAAATAAGATAGGATATCTTGTTTTCTGAAACTAAATTGGTGTATTTTTCCATAAGTATAACGTTTTATTTGGAAAAATTAATAACCTAGATCAAGGCTTTTTAATTAAGAAAAAACATTGAAGTCCAAAAAAGATGGGAGACATTTTTTTATAAAACCTGGAAGAGTCTGAGAAAAACAAACGGCAGAAATGCTGGCCACTCTACTTTATTATTACACATTTCTGAATTATTTTTTATAAATGTTTTTGCCTGAAGTATATTTTGAACTTATATCTTAGTTAAGGAATTTCCCTTTTTTCTTTAGGGTTGATCGTAATAAATATCAAATACACATTCCTTTGCCTCCAAAAATTGACCCAACTGTGACTATGATGCAAGTAGAAGAGAAACCTGATGTAACCTATAGTGATGTAGGAGGTTGTAAAGAACAAATTGAAAAGTTGAGGGAAGTTGTTGAAACACCTCTTTTGCATGTAAGCTTTAGTTTTTATGTATTTTAGGCATTTTTTTCCTTTCATGATTGTAATTTAATACAGATTTTAACCCTTTAAAGGTCACTAAAATAAATTCATGAGAATTTAATGTAATTTGTATATAAATGTTATCTAATAAGCCTTGTATATGTAAAATATATAATTTTTTTTATACATTCATTAGAAGGGTTTGCCTTAGCGGATACCAAATTAAGGTTTGAGAAGTGGTTTAACTGACTAACCCCTACCCTTGTACAGCTTGAACATTATGCCTTTTTAAAAGTTTAACTATGCTGGAAGAACAATAAATGATAATCCTTAAACTGGTATAATAAATAAATAGCTTAACAACTTAAAGTGTTGTTTGTACAGATACTTTTATTTGAGGTCATAAGTCAGATAAATTGAGTCTAACTTCTCAAGTACAGAAAGTTTAAATACATATATTTCAATGAAAAAAGAAATAAATAAGTTAAATGTAGAACTATCATCTGTTATATATTTAAAATATCAAAAATATAATATGTATATAATGTATATGTATGTATGTATATACATACATATATACATATATATACATATATATATATATACACACACATATACATATATATACATATATATATATATATATATACACACACATACATACATACATACATAATACATACATGCATACATACACACACATATACGCACACACATACGCACACACACACACACATACATACATTATACATTATATATATATATATATATATATATATATATATATAATCGAAAACTCATCCATGTCTCCAAAAAGTTTTTTTTTTTTTTAATTGCAAAAGCTCTTGATTCTACATCATTGGCTTCCATATATCACAGATGTATGAGATTGGAGCCGTAAATAATTATAAAAAGATAAAGTAAAGTAATCCAAAAAGTAAAGTTTAAAAAAAAAAGATGTTTAATAAGTGGTTTTGCTATGAAACCACTGTCTGTTAAAGGATTAAAGAAATCAGGTTATGTAAATTTCAAATGTAAGAACTGATACATGTGTGAAGATAATGTGGTTTGTAAGATTCTATTGTTTGTCTAGTTAAATTTTACAAAAGTTTCATTAATGAACTTAGTTATTAGACTAAATTTGTATAATAGTTATTTTTTTCTATGTACTTTTGAGTAATTTCACCGTTGCTTTGCAGCTTAATTTTTCTCATTCTTAAGGTATCTGTCTACGTTGAAAACGTCATTTTTTACAAAAAAAAATCATAATTTTTTTTATTTCTCTATTGTAAAAGTTCAACTTTTAGTCTTCTTAATCAGTTTTTGTTTTGTCTCTATGGCATTTTAAAGTAAAGTTACAGCTGCCAAAACAAAACGGAAGTAGCGACTTTGGAACCGGAAGTGAATTAAAAGACTTTTAAAAAACATTTTTTTGGACAAAACTTTTTAAATTTTCATGAAGATTAATTTAAACATTTTTCTAGTATTTTTAATAATTAGCAACTTTGCGGTTAGAAAGTCTTGAAGCAAGCAAGTGTGGGGAATTTTAAAATGTATTTTAATTTTTTAATTTTATTAAAGTTACTTTGATAAACTTCAAATGTGTCTTTCTCAGAACGGTATTTTTAATAAAATGTCGAAACTTGAAATGAGATTTCTCAAAAAGTTCTTAAAATATTTTGTTGAAAATTATTATGAAGGCTTTTGATAGAAATTACTAGTGAATGACCTAAAAGCTGTAAAATTGGTTAATTTTTAATGATGTTACATTCATAGTTGGATATAAAGGTAATGAAAATTCGTTAAAAATTCAATGTGTATGATTTTGAAGGACCAAAATGTTTTACCAAATGTAAATTAAGCAGAGATTTTAGGTGATTCACTAGTCCAGTGTGTAAGAAGTGTGTTGCATCAAAAAATATTGAAATTAAAAAAATTAGACCTTTAAAAAAAACTTTTTTTTAAGTG
>CM063507.1:55802980-55832980 GCA_032207245.1 Pardosa pseudoannulata | reverse complement strand
ATATTCTTTGATGAAATTGATGCTATTGGTGGTATGTATTTTATGAAATTCATATTTAAAATTTAGAAAAAGAAATGATTTATTGTATACTTGGGTGATTGTGCTCCAGGGGTACCACAAAATTCCTAGTTTGCAAATATCTATTCGTGGTTGGAAAATTTCTACCATGATAGTTTGATTTAAAGAGGCAAAACAAAACAAAAAAAATTTAATTAATTAAAAAGGCTTCTCAACACAATTCTGAGAAGACTAATTTGTTTAATGTCTAAAAATGAGATTCTTCAAAAGATGTTTGATAAGTGTTTTATTTGAATTGTTATGAAATTAAAGCAGTCCCTACTTTAATTTAATAAAAATTTAAATCACTGCTTGAAATCTACAAACAGTACATTAAATCTAATATCAATAACATGCAGTTATTTGCAATACGTAATTAACTTTTTTTTTAGTTCTGTTTTTTTTTATTACAATTAATATATATTCAGAATATATATATTTTTAAAATTTAAATGCACAATCACTCCTGTATATTTATGTCAGACATTCTAGTGTTCATTAACCCCTTCCCTGTTTTGCCCGTACGCCATACGGGCACAGCTCTTGGGCCTTTACTGATTTGTCCATACAGCGTACGGGCAATCTGATTTCTATTTCGCTTGTATTGTTTCGGCCGTATTTTTCCAATTTTACTAACTTATTCGTCTAGTAAATGATAGTTTACAGTTTATTGTATTTTCTACTCTGGTTCAAAAGTGCTGGTATTTTCGCCTGTTTTGTATCAGAAGAAGAATTGTTATCTTTCAGTGTATAGCTTTCTGGTTATATTTTACTAACCGCCTGATAATTTTATTGATGTAAGAGTTGAATAATATATTTTTACTTTTAAATAATGGATAATTCAGAGCGTATGGAGCTAATTTCTTGCGATTCGAACTGTGACACGGAATCAGAAACTGAATTATCTGTAAATGATAGCAGAGAAAGTTTACTAGATGACCTGGATAGTAGTGACTCTGATAGTAGTACAGGTGGAATCAGTCAAGCAAAACAATTTTTTTTAAATTAATTGTGATAAGGCTTCGGATCCGCCTCCTAGATTTGCTTTCACTCTAATTTCAAAAATTAACTTGGATATCGATGAGAATAAAGGTAAACTTCAGTTCTATGATGCTTTCATAGAAAAAAAAAGTTGTAATAAATGCTTAAAAATATTAGAAATGTTAATTTTAGTAACATATCTTTAATTAAAAATGTAAAATAAACAAAAAAGTGCTATAAAAAAGTGACATTTTTTTGACCGAATTCTGGAAAAAAATGAAATTGCCAAAGGGTTAATATTGTGTATATACAAGGTGCATCCAGAAAGTAAGTTTCCCTATTTAAAAGAAAGTGAATTTCAGTGGTCAAAATTGATATTAACCAGGACAGTTAAAACCAGTAGTACAACCATGGACCTACTGCTTAAAGTCTATTCCGAATGGCTACAGATATCCATGGCACAGTGTAATTCGAACCTACAATCTCCAGTACCAAAGATCAGTACCCTAACCATTTGGAACAATGTACACATAATGATGTTAATTATATGATGACATTAAATTAGGCCGAACGATGGCCGAATGGTTAGGGTGCTGGCCTTCGGAACCGGAGTTCGTGGGTTCGAATCCCACTGTGTCATGGATGTTCGTAGCCGTTCGGAATCAGCTTAAAGCAGTAGGTCCCGGTCTCCTTAGCTCTCGTGTAGCAAAAATGTAGACCGTAGAGCTCAAACCAAACATTAAATTAGAAATTAGGTTAAGTTGGTTACAATAACAAAATAGTTGGTGATATATCAAACCAAAATAAACGTATTTTTTTTTCAAGTTCAGTTCTGGATTCTATTCCAAGCAAAATGTTTTCTGGTTTTTAATTTTTTGGTTCAGTTTTGGTTTGTAGCCCTGGATAAAGCCATTAAAAACCTAACAACCCTTTTCAATTACAATTCGTGTACTTTATAAAAAAATTCCTGTAGATCCTGTACATCAATTTATTCGTAGTAAAATTTTCAAACTGCCAAACTAGTTCAACCCAGATTGTGACCTCTTTCCGATTGAATAAAAATAATTTATCTCATGTGTGAACTTTAGAAAAAAAAATATCCTGTAGATTTGTAGTACATCAAGTTATTCATAGTAAAATTTTCAAACTGCCAAAGTAGTTCAACCCAGATTGTGACCTCTTTCCGATTGAATAAAAATAATTTATCTCATGTGTGAACTTTAGAAAAAAAAATATCCTGTAGATTTGTAGTACATCAAGTTATTCATAGTAAAATTTTCAAACTGCCAAACTAGTTCAACCCAGAATGTGACCTCTTTCCTATTGAATAAAAATAATTTATCTCATGTGTGAACTTTAGAAAAAAAAATATCCTGTAGATTTGTAGTACATCAAGAAGTTATTCATAGTAAAATTTTCAAACTGCCAAAGTAGTTCAACCCAGATTGTGACCTCTTTCCTATTGAATAAAAATAATTTATCTCATGTGTGAACTTTAGGGGAAAAAATATCCTGTAGATTTGTAGTACATCAAGAAGTTATTCATAGTAAAATTTTCAAACTGCCAAACTAGTTCAACCCAGATTGTGACCTCTTTCCTATTGAATAAAAATAATTTATCTCATGTGTGAACTTTAGGGGAAAAAAAATCCTGTAGATTTGTAATACATCAAGAAGTTATTCATAGTAAAATTTTCAAACTGCCAAACTAGTTCAACCCAGATTGTGACCTCTTTCCTATTGAATAAAAATAATTTATCTCATGTGTGAACTTTAGAAAAAAAAAATATCCTGTAGATTTGTAGTACATCAAGAAGTTATTCATAGTAAAATTTTCAAACTGCCAAACTAGTTCAACCCAGAATGTGACCTCTTTCCTATTGAATAAAAATAATTTATCTCATGTGTGAACTTTAGAAAAAAAAAATATCCTGTAGATTTGTAGTACATCAAGTTATTCATAGTAAAATTTTCAAACTGCCAAAGTAGTTCAACCCAGATTGTGACCTCTTTCCTATTGAATAAAAATAATTTATCTCATGTATGAACTTCAGGATTTATCCTGTAGATTTGTAGTATCAGGAAGTTATTCATAGTAAAATTTTCAAACTGCCAAACTAGTTCAACTCAGAGTGACCATTCCTATTGAATAAAAATTTTATTCATGTGTGAACTTTAGAAAAAAAAAATATCCTGTAGATTTGTAGTACATCAAGTTATTCATAGTAAAATTTTCAAACTGCCAAGCTAGTTCAACCCAGAATGTGACCTCTTTCCTATTGAATAAAAATGTATCTCATGTGTGAACCTTAGAAAAAAAATATCTTGTAGATTTGTAATACATCAAGAAGTTATTCATAGTAAAATTTCAAAGAAACTAGTTCAACCCAGATTGTGACCTCTTTCCCATTGAATAAAAATAATTTATCTCATGTATGAACTTTAGGGAAAAAAATAGTACATCAAGAAGTTATTCATAGTAAAATTTTCAAACTGTCAAACTAGTTCAACCCAGATTGTGACCTCTTTCCTATTGAATAAAATAATTTATCTCATTTGAACTTTAGTATCCTGTAGATTTGTAATACATCAAGAAGTTATTCATAGTAAAATTTTCAAACTGCCAAACTAGTTCAACCCAGAATGTGACCTCTTTTCTATTGAATAAAAATAATTTATCTCATGTGTGAATATTCTTTCAGGTGCTCGATTTGATGATGGTGCTGGGGGAGATAATGAAGTCCAGAGAACTATGTTGGAACTCATCAACCAGCTAGATGGATTTGATCCTAGAGGGAACATCAAAGTGCTTATGGCTACAAACAGACCAGACATCCTCGATCCAGCTCTTATGCGTCCTGGACGTTTGGATCGTAAAATTGAATTTGGTCTGCCTGATTTAGAGGTAGATTTTATTAAAAATTTTGTTTTTGTTGCACAAAAAGCAATGCTTTAAGGATGATCAAGTAAATGTTGATTCTGCTGTTATGTTTTAAATTTTCACTCTTAATGAATTTTTTGACTAAATTCGCTTAAAATTGAATTTGGTCTACCTGATTTAGAAATAGCTTTAATTAAAAAATTTTGTTTTTATTGTGCTTTTTTTTTATGTTGCAAAAAATAGCATTGCTTTAAGGAAGATCAAGTAAATGTTAATTCTGCTGTTATGTTTTAAATTTTCACTCTTAATTAAATTTTTTGACCAAATCCACTAAAAATTGAATTTGGTCTACCTGATTTAGAGGTAACTTTTATTAAAAATTTTGTTTTTGTTTTGCCTTTTTTATGATGAAAAAAAAAAAGCATTGCTTGAAGGAGTATCAAGTAAATGTTGATTTTGTTGTTATGTTTTAAATTTTCACTCTTAACACATTCGCTGCCAACTGTGTCATATACATATCCTCTATGTTGATCACGCGCTGGCGCGTGATAGGAATGTGTAATTGAATTGATCAAATACTTAAAGTGCAATTTGGCTTACCTGATTTAGAGGTAACTTTTATTAAAAATTTTGTTTTTGTTTTGCCTTTTTGTTGCAAAAAAAAAAAAAAAAAAAAAAAAATCAATGCTTTAAGGATGATTGAGTAAATGTTGATTCTGCTGTATGTTTTCAATTTTCACTCTTAATTGAATTTTGATCAAATTTACTTAAAATTGAAATTTGGTCTATTTGATTAACAGGTAGATTTTATTCATTTTGTTTTTGTTTTGCCTTTTTTATGATGAAAAAAAAAAAGCAATGCTTTAAGGAAGATCAAGTAAATGTTGATTCTGTTGTTATGTTTTAAATTTTCACTCTACTGCATTAACTTGTAAACTAATGATACTTATATATCTGAGTAAGAGTTTTCCTATGTTATAAAAGAAAGTTAGATTTGTATGATATCCACCTAAGGCAATAGACTTCATTTCAATTACATTCCTTTCACTACATCACTACAGGCTCATTTCAGTTCGAATGACCCAAAATAAAATAAAAAATCATACTGTCCTCATATCACAGATTTGTATGAATTTTTTTGTGAAGTACATTTTTTTCCTAGTATATTTAGACCAAAACTAAGGTTAGAGGTTTGTTTTGAAATTTGACTCTATTTTACAAAGCCACATACAGGGTGGTTTATAAGTTATAACTGCCATAACTTTTTAGTTTATGAACCAGTTTTGTTCATTTTTATGTCATTGGAAAGATATGTCTAAATTAAGACATAAAATCCTTAAAGTACAGGAAAACACATACTAACCATTACAAACTTGTAATAAATTCAGTTTTTAAAGTGGTTATTTATTTTGTTTATTTTAAGAATTTTTTATTGTAATAATTGAATAAATCACAAGTCTCATCACCTTAAAAAAATCTCTTTCATATAAAAAAAAATCAAAAGGAAGTCTGCTTAAAAAAATTAAAGTAAAATCAAAAAAATTTTTTTTATCTGAATGGGTAGTATATCTGAGCTAAATGTCAGAGTAAAACTATCAATACATCCATTTTAAGGATTTACTTAGAATACATTCCTATTGATGACTTTCAGGGTTTGATTTAGCCTTTGAATCACTCTGTGCACAAGTAAAATACAGCACTTTTGTGAAATGTAAGCATTTGTGACATAGTTAAGTGAGCCAATACAAGTTTCTTGGATTTTCTAGGTTTTATTCCTACACTTACAGCTATGTACATTTTTCATCAGTATTTACACATTTATATACATGTAGCATTATAAGCATTTAACAATCTCCGTTTAGCTAGACGCAAACATACCCTAAGAAAATCAAACAACGTTTTAATCTGGATCACGAACTTTTTTTTCCCTGTCCAAGAATAACCTCCTTAGACAAAGCTTTTCTAGTCAATCCCGGGCACCCTTACCTCTCTCCAGTTAGGCGCTTAACTTCGCCTCCACTCCGAGGGAGGGGGTAAGGATTTCCCTGCATTTCAGAGAGGTGAAGTATAATGTTGCAAAAGACACACCCATCATTCTCGGAGAGGGGGCTAGCTTTTGGCAGGAAAATATAGATTATTTTACAGATTCTAAAAAGAAGGTATAAGGTCCCTTTTTTACATATAGTAGCATTTGTCCAAAAATATCATAAGTGTGGTTCTTTAATTGGAACAATAACTCTTAACTTAAAATACCTTTTCCTCTTTTTTTTTAATGTTGATTGGAATATAATTCAGTTGAAACTAACCATCACTAGTTGCTTAAAGTAGTACTATTACAGTACTAGCAAATTTAAAAACCAAGTCTTTTGGTTGGTTCTTGAATATAAACTAAAGGATAGCTGGTTATAAAATATGATACTGTAAATATTAAATGATATCAGACAGATTATAACTAAAAAAGGCAAGAAAACATTTAAAAGGGGTGAGTTATTTAATTTGGTCATTTCATATATTGCCTGTCCATACTTGAAACGTGTTTCACAATCATAAACCCCTACTAAGATTTAAGTGATGCTTTCTATATATATAAATATATATATATATATATATATATATATATATATACTTATACAGACATAAGTTTTTACCTATTGGGACTATTTCATTGTTTACCATTATAAAGTTCAGTGTTCAATGAAAAATATATTTATATATTACTTAAGTAGTCCTTGAAAGTTTTGTGGTCATTGCTTTTTGAATTTAGACTTTTATTGTCTTTCAGAAACTTTTCCAGAGAATGTTTTAACTATGAAATTCTAGTAGTATTTTCTCATTTTGCTTTGGCAATTTTTGACACTTCAATTATAAAAATAGAAAAATAAATCACCTCAGTTAACAGAAACCTTGACGGATTGAAACTTGGATAATCCAAGTTTGACTGTATTTGTGCATCTTTAAATCAACCTAAATTATGTATATACTTTTTTCTGTTGTAGGGAAGGACACACATTTTTAGAATTCATGCCAGATCTATGAGTGTTGAGAGGGATATCAGATTTGAATTATTGGCCCGTTTATGTCCTAATAGCACAGGTATGTATAGTACATGAACTTAGTTTTTATGGATGTAAATTTTTTTCTTATAGATTACTAAATGGAAAATGCTATATACAGGATGTTTCTTATTGAATGGGACAAAAAGAAAACATGATTGTGAACATTGTAATTAATATACTTAGAAAATTCAAATTTACTTCAAAACGACATTTATTCAAGTTTCTACAGGTGTTCAGTATGTGCCCCTGCTGTGACACGGCAAATGTCTACACGGTAATCAAGCTCCTGCCACATTCGTGATAACATATCGCCTGTAATGGAGTTCAACACTGCAGGTATCCACTGCATCAGTTCCTCTAAGTCCTGAGGAAGTGGAAACACAAACACCTTGTCTTTAACAAAGCCCCAGAGAAAAAAATCGCAAAGCTTTAGTTCTGGTGATCTCAGCGGCCAATGAAGGCATGTCAAATCTTGTGGCCCAGCACAGCCAATCCAGCGATGGGGTAGACATTCGTTCAGGAACTTATGTAAGTTTTTATTCCAATGTGGGGGAGCACCATCTTGCTGCAAAATGAAATCAGGAACTGCTTCCTCCAACTGGGGGAGCAACCACTCAGAGAGCATGTCTTGGTAAATGTCACCATTAATCGATTTTTCAGCAAAAAAAAATGGACCCCAAACACAACTGTTTGATTAAGCACAGAAAACATTCACCTTGGGAGAATCACGCTGATGTTCTAATGTTACATGGACATTTTCCATGTCCCAAAATCACAAATTATGGTGATTTACTTGGCCACATAAGTGGAACTTGGCTTCATCGGTAAACACCAGTGTGTTCTCGAAACCATTCACGTCGAGCTTTTCTTGAAATTTCACACAGAAATTCTTTTGCAACAGTTTGTATAGCCATGTTATATACTCCAACACCATCTATGCATGCCTAGTCGTTTTTTTTTTTCGTTGGCAAGCCCATTGTTATAAATGGAGTCATAATGTAACGGCTCTTCAGTATATATTAAATAAAAAGGAAGCACTTCTTGCAACCTTTTATGGTAAAATTTGATCAAATTTTGGGCAATCACAGTTCCTTGGTCCCATCTTGTTTATCCATAGTTGTAATACACTGTCTACCAATATGTATTTGGACACCTGTGATAGAAAAGAAAAATTAACTTTATTCAAAATCAGTAGTTGGTAGAGCATCCAGGAGAGGCAATTACAGTGTAAACTCTCTGGGGCATACTTTCCACAAGTCTTTGTATTACAGCTAGTGGTACTGTCTTCCACTCAGCTTGGAGTAGACATACAAGTTCCTTCACCGATTTAGGACTGGTAGTGCACCCTTAATTCAGCTATCCAACTCGCCCCAGAGGTTCTCGGTGGGATTCAGGTCTAAGCTCTGGGCAGGCCAGTGCATTCAATGAACTGCATTGGCACCATACCAAGCCTTAGTTAACCTCGAAACATGACAACTGGCATTGTCGTCCTGAAAGTAACAGGCATCCAACCCGTAAAACTGCCACAACATAGCAAGCACATTGTCATCCAAAATAGTGCAGTATGTATCGGCGTTGAACTTACCATGAATGGGGACCAAGGGTCCCAGTCCATGCAGGAAAAACACTCCCAGACCATGATTCCACCTCTGCCGAACTTGACTGTTGGCACAATACATTCTGGCAGGAGGCGTTCTCCAGGCAGACGCCAGACCCAGACTCTGCCATCCAAACGATAAAGGGGTAACCTTGACTCGTCGCTCCAAAGAACTCATTTCCACTGATCAACGATCCAATTTCGATGTGCTTTACACCACATTAACTGAGCAGTGCGGTTGGACTTTGTAATCAAAGGCTTAGGGCAGCAGCACGACCATGAAAACCAAGATGATGTGCTTCCTTATTGAAATTCATTGAAACAATACTCCCGGATGCCTGTTGAGACTCCTCATGGATGAGGGCCATTGGTTGGGTGCAGTTCTTCCGAATTTCTCTGGACAGCACTCGTCGGTCTCTATCTCCCAGTTTCGTTTGTCTGCCGACTCGGGGCACATTCTGACAATCAACGCTCACCTTCCACTTCTCAATCACATTGGCCACTGTCGATTTTGGGTACTTCAAATCACTAGATATGACCCTTAAGGATCGGCCACATTTGTAATACCCAATAATTATACTTTTCTCGAAATCAGAGAGCTCTGAACTGCGCAGCATCTTGCATGCGGCTAATGCTGATGCTGTTTACTACCGGCAGAGGCCTTGACATACCTCAGGACCACAGATTTGAATAGGTGTCCAAATACTTATTGGTAGACAGTGTATAAGTTTCTTTACTTATCTGGAATAAAATTAAGGATTTAGTAGCCAAACTGATTAGTGCATGTAAGGTAAGGTGTAAGTTTTTAATTGTACCAATTTCATGGTCAATATATTTTATCAATTTCCTAAAAAATATGTATATGCTTTTGGAAGGAATCGGCGTTTTAGTTGAAGTAACAATCTGTACAAAATGAATCAACATTTTATACAAATGAACTATGTAGTGTACATAAACCTTAGTTCTAATTCTGCTTAATTGTTTCAGGTGCTGAAATTCGTAGTGTGTGTACAGAAGCTGGTATGTTTGCCATCAGAGCTAGGCGTAAAATTGCCACTGAAAAAGACTTTTTGGAAGCTATTAACAAAGTTATAAAATCTTATGCAAAATTCAGTGCAACTCCACGTTATATGACTTATAATTAATGTATTTATAAGTGTGCTTAATAGTTTTGTTATTTAAAGCTAAAGGATAATAAACTGGATTTTTTTTTTCCTTTTTATAATCAGTGTTCTTTTATTTATTGTGTCAGAAGATGACTTTACACAGTTAAGTTGTTGACATTCAAAACTAAAATGTGTATATATTCAAGTATCACCAAAGGGTTCTGATTGCAGAAAATAATGGGTGAGAATTTTGGACCTTTTCCCAAAAGCATATTAAAATTATAAAAATTGAAAAAACAAACCCGAATAGGCATTGGGGGGGGATAAAATATTCTCCATAACAAGATTCTCTTCATATATAAAATATGAGGCTCATCCAGAAAGTAAGTTTCCCTATTTAAAAGAAAAAAGAACTTACACTTTCACGGTCATATTTATTGGCAACAAGTGCAGCAATGTTTCAGTTATTTTTCAACATAGGCACCACCAGATTTGAGACACTTATCGTATTATGGGATCAGTTTTTGTATACCTCTGTCATAGAACTCTGCCACCTGTGAATGGAACCAGCCTTCCTGTCCCAGAACACTGTGCACATCCCTTTACGTACCAACAACATTTGTTTGGATTTTTTCCTGACCGAACATCCACTATGATGCCAATACATTGACTGCTGCTTGGTTTCCAGGGTAAAGTGCAAAATCCACGTTTCGTTGCCTGTGACGATCCTGTTGAGGAACTCTTCGCCGTCGTCATGATACGGTAGCAGAAATGTCAGTGTTGCCCCTAAACGTTGAATTTTGTGTTCGGGTGACAGTTTCGGCTCATAGACCTGACAGAGCTGACAATGAATTTAAATTGGTGCAATGTTTTGTGCATTCAAGATCACCAACCGAACCATGCAGACAGCAACAGAAGGAATTAGTTTCCATTTCGGACCACTGCTACCCTGCTACTGGAACAAATTGTGACTTGTCCAGCTGGCATATGATTAATATGTCATAGATCTGTTACACACATCCAATTGACATGGCTAATTACGTTTACTTTAAAGGGGAAATCGTTAAACTTGCTTTCTGGATGCACCTCGTAAATTTTTTGTTGCATAATTGCATCCTAGCTAAGGTGGTTGCTAAACTACATTGGGAAGTGTAACACTTGTTTCTCCTGAGACAGAATTTCTGTAAATGCTAATCTAAAATGTGTGTTATTGTTTACTGCCAGGTTCCACATCATGTTTACAGAGTAACTTCAACTACTGAAACACTTTTGAAGTGTGTCTATAGTAATAAAAGATAAATAGTAATAAGATTCTAAAAATTGAAAGAAAAAAACATGAATAGGCATTGGGGGGGGGATAAAATATTCTCCATAAAAAGATTCTCTTTATGTATAAAATAGTAAATTTCATTGTTGCATAATTGCATCCTAACTAAGGTGGTTGCTTATACTACATTGGGATGTGTGACACTTGTTTCTCCTGAGGAAGAATTTCTGTAAATGCTAATCTAAAGTGTGTGTTATTTATTGTTTTCTGCCAGATTGCACATCACGTTTACAGAGTAATATCAACCAAATTCCCCCACCAAATATTGGGGTTATTGGTAATGTCTTGCTTATTTCAGCTATGTATGAAACACTTTTTGTAGTGTGTCTATAGTAATAAAATATAAATAGTAATTAGGAAGGAAAGGAGAAACAAGAACAGAAATAAAAAGAAGTGCAAGAATTGTGCATGGAATGAAAAGATTTAAGTATTAGATAAAGATTAAGAATGTGAAAATTTCGCGTTTAACAAAACTAATATAGAAAAATGTGCAGATTTTTGAAATGCAAGAGTTTTATGTATAATAAAGCTAATTTATAGATTGTTTGAATTTCGAGCCATAGCAAATTTTTAATGGAAGAAGAAAAAATATGCAAGTTTTTCACATTTATGCACTGTAGTTAGAACACTGCAGTAGAGGTTAGGATTATGTGTCATTTGAGATGGGTGGTCAAAAAGTAAAGTTAAAAAGCCTGCAGTGAAATGGATACATGTTATGCAAGCAACTAAAGGTACATATAATTATGGCTGTAATACAGTCTCCTGTAACAGTAAGTTACATTCGGTTCAGCTCTTTTTACCTCTTCTCGTGAGTCATTGTCAAACACATACCAGAACAGGACCGGTTTGAACTAGAAAGAAACTTTGGACTTCTCCCAACCAATAGAAGGGTCCATTGGTTTGGGCAATTCTAACCCCCGCCCTTCTGGAGTGGACCCCTGTTTTTTTTTTCTTTGCAAGGCAGTCTGATTTTTTTTAGAGGACAGTAGAAGGTGAATACTCTTGGCATCTGCGGCTTGTGGGATAAACCCTTTGAGAAAAATCATCGCCATATTGTTTTTTAGGGCCAACACCGACTCGAGAGCAGTGTTCGTTATCTACAAATGATAAGTTGATTACAGTTGTATTCCATAGGCAATTATTTAATTGTATAAATTTATTTAATCAAGACTTATTTGTCCATGTGTTTATTAATGAGTATTAATTTCTTCTTTCTCAAACACTATGCCAACGTAACATTATTTTTACATTTTTGGTGCCGTGACGAGGATGCCAGCACATTCACCTTCTACTCTCCTCTGGTCACAACCTTGTCCTTTAAAAAAATCAGACTGGTTTGCGGAGGAAAAAAAACGGGTTCACTCCAGAACAGCGGGGGGTCAGAATTGCCCAAACCAACGGACCCTTCTATTAATTGGGAGAAGTCTGAAGTTTCTTTTTAGTTCAAACCTGTCCTGTTCTGGTATGTGTTTCACGATGACTCACGGGAAGAGGTAAGAACAGCTGAACTGAATGTAACTTACTGTTACATCTCCATATCAGTTTCAGCACCTGTCAGTTCATGGAATGAATTTGAATGTCATACCTGATAAAAATTCTATCTTTACATTTTCAGCCATTGCGTCTTGAACTGTTTAACCACCTCTTCTGTAATGTATTAACAGCTTAGATTCTCATATATGTAAGGAAAGGGATGAAAGTTGCTAGGAGCACTGTATAACGTCTGAGCAGTAGGGACTCTTTCTGTATCAGCCACAAACTTTCAACATAACATTTCTTCATGTAACAAGGTCAATCTCATGGGTATCTGCTCATATGGATATTCAGTGTGATGAACTAACTAGGAAGGGATACAGTATTTCTTTTACTGTCTTTAGCCTGTTCTTGGTATTGTTCCTGGGTCTATCAGGAACTCTGTTATTTATTATTTCATGCATATTCAATACATAAACTGGTGCAGTAGGGAGGGTCAAAGAGCTCAACCATGACTGCTGCAGTTTGCTGCACCATAAAGAAATTTTGATTCTTCATAGGAATGGCCTGAGCAAAGTTAGAAAAAAAATCATGATTAAAAAAAAAAAAAAAAAAATCGGATTTATTTGATTTAAATCGGATTTTTTAAATTTAAATCAGATTTTTTATATTTTTTTCTGAATACTAATTTTAATTGTTGTTTTTATGTATTTTGCAATATACATAGAATAGTTTGTTATAAGAAGTAATATCTTATCTATCTAGTATATTCTACACACTGATTACCTAAAATTAAATAAATTTTAATTGAAATACATTCCATTATTTTGTAATTAGATAGTAGTGCAAACTAAATAAGATATAAATTTAAAGAACAAATTAAATATTCTTTTAATGCTATTAAAACTATTTATTTTAAAAAACAAATCACAATTATTTCAATATTTTTTAAGCACTGAATCATGGATTTAATTGTTTCAATAAAAACACTAGCTTTGATGCTTTATCCACTCCTAATTGGTTATGAAGGCTAGAATGAACAAAACCAAAACGAGAAAACTGTCTTTCCATTCCAGCAGATGAGGCCACGGTTGTTGTTATTTGGTAGACAAACTGGATTTCAAGTTCTCTAATACTCTCTTTACCTCCCATTAGATAAAATGAATTTCACCAGTCATAATCAGTCATTGTACTACCCCTACGATATACTTTCTGATAACAACCCCTAAATTGTTGGAAAGCACATGCTATCTATTTACACTTATTTACTTATTGGTATTACTGTGCTGACTGATTCCCAATTTTATTGTCTTTGGAATATAGGTTTTAAAAGAAGTAAAAAAAAAATGATTTAAATCAATGATTTTTTCAAAAAACTCAACTGATTTAAATCATGCCAACCCTGGGCCTGAGGAAGACAATTTTTCTTCTTTCTGGTCACTGTGTTCTTAGAAGGCATCTTAATGTAATGGAGATCAGTTCTGATCTCTTGTGTTATGTTTAATTTTTACACTATGTGAATTGATACAATTAACCAGCATGTAGGATATAAACAGCGAGCCTTGGTATTGTTATCCATTATTAAAATTACATTTGATAACTGAACATTCAAGTGAATTAAATTTGCCTTCAACAAGAAGTTTCATGCAAAACTGAAACAGATAAGTATTAGTGAACATCAAAACAGGAAATGGAGATGCAATATAAATGTAATGGCGATAATTATATAGTTGACATTAAATTAAAAAATATTGATAAGTTGGTTACAATAACAAAATGACTGAAGATCGAACCGAAATAAACCAATATTTTTTACGGTTCAGTTCCAGTTTTCATTCTGACCAAAATAATTTTTCTTTTCTGGTTTTTGGTTCAGTTCTGTTTCAAATATATGGGTTTGACTACCTTGGAAGCCACCTTCTTGAACCTCGGGAATTGCAGGATATTCCTGTCAGCTGTCTGTGAAGTTTACTTCAGTCACTGGCCTCTTTTCTTAGGTGTTTTTGAGGTTGTGTTTTCTGGTTTTTGGTTCAGTTTTGTTTCGAAGTTCTGGGTTTGAGCACCTTGGAAGCCACCTTCTTGAACCTCGGTAATTGCAGGATATTCCTGTCAGCTGTCTGTGAAGTTTACTTCAGTCACTGGCCTCTTTTCTTAGGTGTTTTTGAGGTTGTGTTTTCTGGTTTTTGGTTCAGTTTTGTTTCGAAGTTCTGGGTTTGAGCACCTTGGAAGCCACTATCTTGAACCTCAGGAATTGCAGGATATTCCTGTCAGCTGTCTGTATAGGTTTGCTTCAGTCACTGGCCTCTTTTGTTAGATGTTTTTGAGGTTGTGTTTTCTGGTTTTTGGTTCAGTTCTGTTTCGAATCTCTGGGTTTAACTACCTTGGAAGCCACCTTCTTGAACCTCGGTAATTGCAGGAAATTCCTGTCAGCTGTCTGTGAAGTTTACTTCAGTCACTGGCCTCTTTTCTTAGGTGTTTTTGAGGTTGCGTTTTCTGGTTTTTGGTTCAGTTCTGTTTTGAAGCTCTGGGTTTAAACACCTTGGAAGCTACCTTCTTGAACCTCAGTAATTTCAGGATATTCCTGTCAGCTGTCTGTGAAGTTTACTTCAGTCACTGGCCTCTTTTCTTAGGTGTTTTTGAGGTTCTGTTTTCTTGTTTGTTTTTTTCCTAATTTTCAGTTCAGTTCTGTTTTGAAGCTCTGGGTTTGAGCACCTTGGAATCCACCTTCTTGAACCTCAGGAATTGCAGGATATTCCTGTCACCTCTCTGTGGAGGTTTGCTTCAGTCACTGGCCTCTTTTCTTAGGTGTTTTTGAGGTTATGTTTTCTTGGGTTTGGGTAGAATAAACCTCTGGTCACAGTGCTCTGAATTTTGGGAACCCTCTAGGAGCTACCTTAAAGGTGAATTGATTCATTCATTCAACATCATTTTGAAACATGATGACAACACATTACAGTCTCTCCATAAACTTGATTAGCTTGTGGTAAAATTCAGCTGAATTTGCATGTTTTGAGAAAAGAAAACTAATAACTGAGTGAATTTATATATGAAACCAGTTTTCTAAACAAGTCGTCATTTGTGTTAATTTTATATTTAGGGCTGTAGGTGGTGAGTGACTGAAAGTCTCGCTGTTGCTGACTGTATGTATCAGAATTACTGCATACTGCCAATGTCTGTTATAACAGTCCCAGGAACCCTATCCAACCCAATCCTGACCTTGATGAAACGACTTATATCTACAGGATAATTGACCCATTAGGTGTTTCCGAAAGGTAAGTAAAGATCATTATTTGAAAGCAGAAGTAGACCATATTGTGCAGTTGTCAGTTCGAAATGCCGGGGTCTATATTTTGCCTCAGAAGAACTCGCTGCATTAATCGGCGCCAAATGCATAACGACTACAGCCAACATAATATCCATGCCGACAATGGAATTAAACCTCAAGGAGTCTGGTAGGCAACAACCAACCGGGTCATAGGCCACCTAGAACAATACGTTAAAGAACTATCCAAGTAATGTTTTTTAAATGTGTGTCATTCAGACATTTGTGTAATAAACTTTAAATATTCAGTTGCAGGTACATAATAGTTATTGAATATTAGACGAAAAAATCCCTCCAACTTACTAATTTATCTCCCTGAAAAACAAGGGGAAATTACCATCTACGTGGTAAGTGGTAATTGACCAGATTTTCTTTAAAGCTTTAAGTAATTAGTGCTAGTTACTGAAAAAAATAAACGTGTTAAACATGTTTATTCGAGGATAAACCAGATAGTTTTTGTTTCAAGGTGGATGACTCATACGTCGTCAAAAATTTAGATACATTCTTCGTAGAAAGTTATTTTTCCTTGTATCATGTCAGCGGCTGTCTTCTTTGGGAGGTCTAACAAGGACAAGAGTCGTGAGGACGAAATCATACATTCCTTTTAAACGTAACATCGTGATTATAAGGAAACGAACGAAATGTGACCTCAAACCCTAGAAAACACGAGCTTTATGTTTAAAGAAGAAAGAAGGGAAAAAGTAAAACGGGAGTGTTCATCTATCGACTTTCTCCCACGTAAGGATGTCACTTAAATGCAGTATGTTCTTAAGTACCTCTTCCGGTAGATGGATTAGATCTAAAATGTCTAAATAAAATCCAAACTCCTTGAAATTTCATGTAAATCTAAAAGTACCTCTTCCGGTAGATGGATTAGATATAAAATGTCTAAATAAAATCCACTCTCCTTGAAATTTCACGTAAATCTAAAAGTACCTCTTCCGGTAGATGGATTAGATCTAAAATATCGAAATAAAATCCAATCTCATTGAAATTTCATGTAATTCTAAAAGTACCTCTTCCTTTAGATGGCTTAGATCTAAAATGTCTAAATGAAATCCAATCTCCTTGAAATTTCTTGTAAATCTAAAAGTACCTCTTCCGGTAGATGGATTAGATCTAAAATGTCTAAATAAAATCCAATCTCCTTGAAATTTCATGTAAATCTAAAAGTACCTCTTCCGGTAGATGGATTAGATCTAAAATGTCTAAATAAAATCCAATCTCCTTGAAATTTCATGTAATTCTAAAAGTACCTCTTCCTTTAGATGGCTTAGATCTAAAATGTCTAAATGAAATCCAATCTCCTTGAAATTTCATGTAAATCTAAAAGTACCTCTTCCGGTAGATGGATTAGATCTAAAATGTCTAAATAAAATGCAATCTCCTTGAAATTTCATGTAAATCTAAAAGTACCTCTTCCGGTAGATGGATTAGATCTAAAATATCGAAATAAAATCCAATCTCATTGAAATTTCATGTAAATCTATAAGTTGAATTTTTGTAAGCTTGAATATGTTCTCTTTGTTTACTTTACGAAAAAAAAAGGAGGGGAAACTATAAGTTACACCACACTAAGTTTATAGACTGCTAAATGGCTTGAATAGTAAACAAATTCATAAAATCAGTATAAAAGAACAGAGATCAGTTAATAGCCTCATTACATATTTTCACGAAATAGAACTTAGTTTTATTCTATTTGGTAGATCTTACAATATTCAACACCTAAAAAAAGGGATAAAAGCATTTTTAAAAAGTAAAAGTATAACTTTTTAGTTACACCTCAGTTAGTTTTAAATATTAGTTACATCACGCTATTAAGTTTTAGAGACTGCTAAATGGCATGGATTAATAAACTGATTCATAGAATCAGTATAAAAGAATAGAAATCACGTCCCTTTTGTAGCCTCATTACATTGCTTTGAGAAATATAACTTGAAATTTTATTCCAAAGGTTAGATCTAGAATATTCAACGCCCATAGGGGGAAAAAAAAAAAAGAGAAAAAGATTGTTTAAAAATAAAAGTATAATTTTATCTTTCCAAGTGTGGTGAATCGCCGTATGAGTGATAAATGAGAGCCAAAGGCTTACACAGTTTGGTAGCCTTTTATGTAACCCGGAGAACTAGGAGTTGTAGTGAGATATAGTACAGAGTGGAACGCTGAATAAAGTGTCCTAATGAAACGCATTTAACAGTGTGTAATTATTTTATATTCTATTCACAAAGGAGCAACCTTCTTCACAAGTCTGTCTGTTTTTAAAATGTAAATATTAAATTATGAGTAAAGTGAGCATTTTAAATAAGCAATATTAATTTCACATGTCATAGAACAGGGAGAAATTTCTCCAGTAATAAAGTTTTTTTTTTCGATTGGCAACTGTTGAAAATCGTCTGCAATAAATATTTCCTGATTTTTGATCTACAATTTTATGAAATTTTCAAGATTTATCGATAAAAAGTGACAGGAGAAATTCAGGAATAAATAATGTGCATTTTGCAAAAGTTATATCTCCTAGTAAAGGTCTTTAGTCGTGAAGTCATTCTGATTTAAGGTACTTAAGAGTTTGGGAGAATTAAAAATCGAAACGAATCCTGAAAACTTTAAACACTTGAATTAGGATAATTATTAGAACAATTAAGAAAAATCCAGTGTGTTTCAGTATTTACCACAGAAGTTTTGGAGTTTTGTGGAATTGCAGTTAAACCTGATACATTTCGAAGAATAATTGGCGATGCTGGATATCATAGTTAGAGTTGTGAGCAGTACAAAAAACCCGGAAAAAAAAACGGGTTTTTTGGGAAGGGAATTTTGAAAATTTCCAAAACATGGGAATTTAGAAGTATTTTGTTTATTTTTATCCTGATCGCACAAGACAATTATTACATTTCCTAAATGATTTTATATTAATAGTTATTAATATCAATGGGAATAAATATTATGCTAGTTCTTAAATAGCCACTGTTGAAAAAATAAATGTAAACATTGTTAAAATGATTTCTTCCCAAAGTTCACAAAATACCGGGTTTTTTTTCCCAAGATTCCAAGGTTTATTCCCACCTCTTCAAAATTCCGGGTTTTTTACATCTCTAGTCCATAACAGAAACAAATGACAGGAGAACAGGGAGAAATTTCTCCTGTAATAAAAAAATTTATTTTTGATTGGCTACTGTTGAAAATCGTCTGCAATAAATATTTCCTGATTTTTGATCTGCAATTTTATGAAATTTTCAAGATTTATTGATTAAAAGTGACAAGAGAAATTCAGAAATAAATAAATTATGTGCATTTTGCAAAAGTTGTATCTCCTAGTAAAGGTCTTTAGTCGTGAAGTCATTCTGATTTAAGGTACTTAAGAGTTTGGGAGAATTAAAAATCGAAACCATTCCTGAAAACCTTAAACACTTGAAGTAAGATAATTATTAGAACAATTAAGAAAAATCCAGTGGGTTTCAGTAATTACCACAGAAGTTTGGGAGTCTTGTGGAATTGCTGTTAAACCTGATACATTTCGAAGAATAATTGGCAATGCTGGATATCATAGTACGTAAGAGATAAAAACTGAGAACAAAGTCTTTCCTTCGAAGTTAAAAAAATAAACAAAAATAAAACATAACTTGTAGGATTGTGTAATGTTTTTGACGAAACTAAATTTAACATGCAAAGTTTTGGTGTAGCGACGTTCAAAGAATGTTATAGACGCACACACAGTTATATATCTGCAGTACCTCTTCAACCAGTGTTGACTTTTTGCTTTGTTGACTTATACAAAGAAAAGAAAGAGAAAATATCCTTAGTTTCCTATCCAAAATTCTTTATTACAAAAATTTTACTTATGTGAAATAGAGCGAAATGGTTTTAACTGTTTTGAATGCAAATGATAATAATAATAATAATAAAAAACTTACAAGGAAGTTAAGGAATTTTCCTCAATCCAATTAATTTTGTACTGTGGGAGGTGACTTTTAGATCGTAAAAATTAACAAAAAAGTCTATCCTTTTATTTTTTCTTTGATTCCATTCTGATATAGTTTAAAGTTATTCAATCACGTGTGTCTCAGATATACAAGTAACGTCTCTATACTAAAGTTTAAAAACTAAAGTGGGACATTCTTCCTCTCACTATGCTTCAAAGGGTTATAATGAAATCATTTTTCTTTTTGATTTCTTTTACACGAATGACGTAATAACCAGGAATAATCGTGAGGTATGGGAAAAACATTTAATTGAATTTCTATTAGAGAAAAAAATGGAGGATTAATTAAAATGGAGGAAGGAAAAATTAAAATGGAGGATAAAACAACTAACCAATATTTAATTTCTGTTCTAAAACCTTTAACTTTTTATTTATTATTCACTCACAGTTGAAGTTTTATCATCAATAAACACACCATCATAATGTCTCTAGTTCTACTATATTGGGGTCGAAATACATCAAAGTTGATTAGTGTCAAAATGAAGTCAGAAGTTGCCAAAGATGGGAATTTGGTACCATAAATTCCCCACCGGCGTCAATATTACGCAAAAATAACCAATGACATATCTCGATCGCTATGGTATCAGCCCTCATCTTTAAACTGGGGTTACAAAGTATATGCTAAGGTATCGCATTCAGTTACCAAATTTGTATATTGTTACAGATAAAATTTTCAAATCTCAATTTTTCTAGTCTCCTAAAAACATTTTAACTTTATCAACAGTAGGAATCAATTTGCATTACTCACAATGAGGAATTTGCACATGCGGTACCGAAAAAGGCAATTAAGTTGTTTGGGTCGGCTGATCTAAAGACGGCTTTCCGGCCACATATGGAAACGAAACAGCTGATCCAGGCGGGAGGTGACCGCAAGATTGCATCATCCTGGTTCTGGAAGGTTCCCGAAGATTCGCATAAGGGGAACCTGGTGCCGCTATAAAAGAAGAGTGACGGTGCTAAAAGGAGGCTTTTTCTTCTTGAGGCTTCTTCCTGTTAGAGCCTTTGTAGCTCGAGAGAAACCGCTCGTATCTCCGCTTTTGGAGTTTGCGTGATTAAAGACCGCCGGCTTCTCTGTTGCTAAGTAGTCGACCTTCGACTTGGGAATTCCATTCCCGTTATTTTGCTAATTTTCTTTTTACTTTGTGCATAGAAGTAGGTAGCCGAGAGTGACCTTTGCTCTCAATTTGGATCGTCTTGCATCCCAAGTTTCCCTTCACGAACCCCAGCGTGATACGCACTCTGAACTTTCGAACCTTGGTGTGAAAGCCGATTGTACAAATAGTCAGCCCAGAGGTGATAGTGTCAGCATTTATTACCGGCACTAATTAGCGAACAATTCCAGTGATTAGAAGCCCTAGCCATACTATATCCGGTATCCCACGCATCCTTATTGTGTTAATATCATCTCAGCACGAGATCTCAGAATATTTAGAAATCTACTAAATCTGTACATAACTGTACATAGTTTATTCGCCTGAATAAAATATTTAATCTAGATTAAACAGTTTTCTAGCCTGTTTCATTAACGGCTTCGCCTACCATGTCTCCAGTACGTTACACTATCTGACGTCATTATTACGCAGCAGTCGCCAGTGATATATCTCGATCTCAAAATGGCATCAACTGGCTTAAACTGGGGTTGAAACGTATCTGCCCAGGTATCGCGTTCAGTTACCAAATTTGCATTTTTGTTACAGATAATATTTTCATATCTCAATTTTTCTCCTCTCCTAAAAACATTTTAACTTCATCAACTGTAGGAATCCATTTCTTGCATTACCCATAATTCTAATTGATTAATTGGTCCATCATTTAAAAAATTAATTTTAAAGTCAAGCGAAAATCACGTGACATCAAAACGCTCCGTGATTGGTTGTGACGTCACCGTTTACGTTGTGCAATATTTTCTTTTTGCTTGTAAGCGCGCACTATTTTCCGATTTTGTTTTTGCAAGTTCCTGAAATTTTCTAGCTAAAATCTTCTTATTGCAATTAGTTGCTGTATTTTTAAAGAGTGGCACAATACAGTATATATAATATGCTTTTTTAATGCCAGACATAATAAAAAAAATTTCTATTATATGCGATACTTTACACAGAAACAAATTTAAAAGTCGCCTTTTAACATGTAAACAACATAGGCGGTCGGTGTTTTCCTGAACGATGGCGTCACACACTCGGCGGAGGAAAAGTATCGTTTTTGAGAGATGTTAAAGAGTCCGCTATAAAACCCATTAGAAATCACTAATTAGGCCCCCAAATGAAAGAAAAATAGGTACTGTCCTGCTTACTTTTTTGTCTTCTATTGTTTAAAATTAAAATTATAAAACGTGAAAATTCCTCATTGTCTTGTGCGATTAGGATAAAAAAAAACAAAATTCTTCAAAATTCCCATGTTTTGAAAATTTTCAAAATTCTTTTTCCAAAAAATCAGGATTTCAACCGGGATTTTTGCACTGCTCACAACTAGAAATGTAAAAAACCCGGAATTTTGAAGCGGTGAGAATAAACCCGGGAATTTTGGGGAATAAATCCGGAATTTTGGGAACTTTCAGAAGAAATCATTTTAACAATGTTTACATTTATTTTTTTAACAGTGGCTATTTAAAAACTAGCATATTATTTCTAAAAGATTTTTTTTTACTTTTGGCTGTATATATATATATATATATATATATATATATATATATATATATATGTATATAATAGCAATAAGCATTTAAATGATTTTATAGTAGTATTTATGTCATTAATGACCCTGTTAGTCTTATCAGACACATACCTGGTTGCTTCAATTTTAATTGCTAATGTAATAATTATATACATTACTTTTGATCATTATTTATTATGTAAATTGCTTTATGCTAAACATTTCCCCCTCCTTTTACAATATAAAAATATTTATCTTTAAACTTAAAATAACAGTTTATTATTTTTTGTAATGCATATATCATTTAAAGGTATAATCAAATGACACTGTTGCATTGAGTGTCCAATTCCTACACACACATTATATATATATATATATATATATATATATATATATATATATATATATATATATATATATATATATATATATATATATATATATATACATATGTACATATATATACATATATATATATATTTATATAAAAGCTGTAACGGCGGGATTTAGTGGTGTATCGTCATCAAAGAACTTTGCTTTGAGAGGTGGACTTGTGTGGACACAAAAGGATTGTTTTCCCCGGCACCACGATGTCTACACTGCTTTGCCCTATAGTAAAGGAACAATATGCCAGACAACACGGCACCTTCACTGACAGCCAAAAAGATGATCGCTGGAACGACAAAGGATTTGCCGCTAATCAGATGTAGCCGCTGAGAATTCCAGGTACCCCTGGCTTTGCGGCCGATGATTGCTTAACCCGGACCAATCCAGTTGGTCGAAGGTGAGGTCATCGCAAGGTGACCCAATAATGAAATTGTGGATGAGGCCCCTCCCCTAGAAAGAGACGAGAAAAGATTTGTTTTTTTTTTTTTAAGAGAAGTTAGTTAGCTAGCAACCAGCTAATTCAGAGGTCGCCTTGACCAGTCTCTCTACCGGAGAGTTTTTATAATCCCCGCCTTGACCAGTCTCTCTACCGGAGAGTTTTATTTAGCGAAATCCCGTCTTGGGATATATCTCTGGCTGAGATTGAAGCGATACCCTGTGCTTTGGGTTTCTTTCCTTTTTCTAATATAATCCTCTTCAGGATTGTTTGCAGTTCTTCAGAACTAATTGTGCTTAGATCTCCTACCTGTACTTCAGAGAACTTTCGAGAGAGCTACGAATTGTTTCTTTCGTCTAATCACCCGTATTTTGGCAGAGACTGATTTTAGTTTAGGTACCCGTCTCTACTCAGGCCTACGTGTGCTAACCACTTACCTGTGATCGGAAATTGTTTTTTTTTATAGTGGTGAAATGATGTATATAGCAGAAGTGTAAATAAATTCATTATTCAAGATACACTTGATTCTTCCTTGTATCACCTGAAACAGGGACCGGATACATTACAATATATATATATATATATATATATATATATATATATATATATATATATATATATATATATATATATATATATATATATATAATATATATATAATATATATATACATATATATATATATATACATATATATATATATATGTATATATATATGTATATATATATATATATATATATGTATATATAGAGAGAGATGTTATCCAAGAACAATAATGATTTATGGGTTTTGTGACACTACAGATTATTGCCTAATATTTATATAATAATAAAATTATTGGATATTTCTCAAATTGAAAATATACTCCTAGTTTCATGCTAAACACGATACCTTGCCAAATATAGTTAGTTAATCCGAATTATTCAATTTTTTTCATAGCATATAGTAGTTAAATCTTGTGAAAATATCAACTTTTGAGGTCTATAATAAAGACAGAAAAAAACGGTGGTTCTCATTGTGTCATAGGAATTAACGACTTCAAAATTCCCATGTTTTGGAAATTTTCAAAAATCCCTTCCCAAAAAAACCCGGTTTTTTTCCGGGTTTTTTCTACTGCTCACAACTCTACATTAGTGGCAAAAAGTTTGATCAACTTTTCAGTTTTGACGTAATTTATGAATCTAGCAGAAACGTTTTACGTGTCCTTCAAAACGTTGAAGGCATGTCAAAAGTAATAAAAATTTGTTCTGAAGTTTTATTTTTACGCCGGCGCAAAGCGCTTGATTCATATTCAAATTAAAGATTAAAAAAAAAATTATGTTGTCACGCGTTTCTCACCTCTTTGTCGCCTGTTTCCAACACCGAAAAGAAATCCTGCAATTGTTATGAATGAGTCCAATACGGCTCTCTCTCTAGACCATTGACCCAACATCTCGACGTAACTGTTTGGGAAAAGGTTATTCGAACGCTTTTTGTAACCTGCCGGCCCCAAATGCACAAAGAAGATTAAAAAAGAGGCGTCATTGTTTGAAACGAACAACTTTCTTAAGCGAGAATAATTTCTGTGTCAGGAGGATAAAGAAAACTTGCTCCGGGGGAATTCGGATCAGGTTTTTCGGCATTCTGTTTTGGTGTGTATCGCTCTCTCTCTTCCATGCGACAGTTAATCGAAGGAATCAACGAGATTCAGACGATATGAGGATTGCTCTGCCTTGGGTCATTGTTGTGGTTATTCTGATAGGAGCCGATATCGGTAAGTTGCCGTAATATTACTCACTTAACATTAAACATACCGATATTTTGTAAATACCTCTTTCTGCCGATGACGGTCAAATGATAGCTTTTCGAATAAACGTTCTATTCTTTATCTATGTTTCATATATACGCTTTCCGTTATCTTACAATACTCCAATCGCACCAGGAAAAACTTATTATTCTTGTTTTTTCAAAAGTTGCCACACCACAAAAGAAAAATTTAAAAAAAAGCTAATGACAAACGATAATATTTTTAAAACAAATATTAAAAACATTGATGTAAGTTGCCGTAATATTACTCACTTAACATACCGATATTTTGTAAATACCTCTTTCTGCCGATGACGGTCATGTGATTGCTTTTCAAATAAACGTTATATTCTTTTCTAGTTGATTGTAAATTATATAGCAGGCTTGTTTCCTTTTATTCACTGTATTGGCTTTTCCTATGAAATCTGAATTCCGTAATTTTTTTTATCTTACGTAAATTTCAATTTTAATGTTTTAATTTGTAATTTTTCAATATTTAATTTTTTAATTCATATTCATTGTTTTTAATATGTACACACACACACACACACATATATATATATATATATATATGTGTGTGTGTGTGTGTGTGTGTGTGTGTTCTTTTTCCTGTGTTTTTCCGTCTCTTTCTACTTTTGAAGCACGAAGCTTGCTTCCAAAACATAAGCTCAGAATATAGGCGTACATAATAGTCAAGAAACTGGACTTCTGTTCGTATTTGACAAATAGAACTATTTTGATTTCCATTTGATGGTATTTGACGGAGCACCTGACCCGGACGGGTATATCTCCAGTTAGAATGATAGCTAATTTAACATGGGAGCAGTTCAGAATGATATCAGGAGTAATCAATATGCCGGTTACATAAGATAAAATAAAAATTAGAGGATAAAAAATAAAATAAATAAAAATTGATTGAGAAGAAAAAATAACTAAATTTTAATAAAAAACACAAAAAATTGGGAGTAAATACGGTTAAATGCGATTAAATAAGGTGAAAAGATATAAATACTAGCGTAAGTACGATAAAATACGGTAGAAACCCGCTAGGAAACGTAAATCGTATCCTGTCGAAGCTCCAATGAAATTTCACTATTTTGATTGCTGAAAAAACTATTTGGTGCCCATCCGGGGGCACCAAATTTCGTTTTCTTATTCAAATACTGCATGATATAGACGGTTTCAAGACAAAAAGCACCATACGACTTCTTTTACTAATTCCATATACATGCTTTCTGTTATCTTACAATACTCCAATCTCACCAGAAAAAACTTATTATTCTTGTTTTTTCAAAAGTTGCCACACCACAAAAGAAAAATTTAAAAAAAAGCTAATGACAAACGATAATATTTTTAAAACAAATATTAAAACCATTGATGTAAGTTGCCGTAATATTACTCGCTTAACATTAAACATACCGATATTTTGTAAATACCTCTTTCTGCCGATGACGATCAAATGATTGTTTTTCAAATAGGCGTTCTATTCTTTTCTAATTGACTGTAAATTATATAGCAGGCTTATTTCTTTTCTTCACTGTACTGGTTTTTACAATGAAATCTGAATTCCGTCATTCTTTTTAATCTTATGTTAATTTTGATTTTTACTTTTTCATTTTTCAATCTTTAATTTTTAAATTTATATTCATTGTTTTTAATATGTACACACACACACATATATATGTTCTTTTTCCGTTTCTTTCTAAATTTGAAGCACGAAGCTATAGCGCAGCGCATCCAAAGAAGCATAAGCGCAGAATATAGGTGTACATAATAATCAAGAAACTGGACTTCTGTTCGTATTTGACAAATAGAACTATTTTGATTGATGAAAAAACTATTTGGTGCCCATCCGGGGGCACCAAATTTTGTTTTCTTATTCAAATACTGCATGATATAGACGGTTTTATGGAAACAAGACAAAAAGCACCATACGACTTCTTTTACTAATTCCATATACATGCTTTTCGTTATCTTACAATACTCCAATCTCACCAGAAAAAACTTATTCTTGTTTTTTAAAAAGTTGCCACACCACAAAAGAAAAATAAAAAAAAGCTAATGACAACGATAATATTTTTAAAACAAATATTAAAACCATGGATGTACGCGATAAGGAGGAAATATTAAGTATTTTATAAATTCTTAATATTTTATAGAAGCATAGTTAGGGAGAGGCATGGGGGGGGTAAAAATTTCTCCGGACAGAACATCGATGGGGCGCCAAATTGATATTACGAAATTTCATAATGTAATGTTTTCCATTTTTAAGCTCTAAAAAGTAAATAAAATACATTCGCACACCCAGTCTATCAATATGAGGATATCTGTTTCCTAATTTTTTTTTCTTTATACTTTCTAATTTTGAAGTACGAGCGCAGAATAGAGTATAGATGTACATAATAGTCTGTGGACTGTGCTTTTATTCGTATTTTACAAAAAAGAACTAATTGGACTGCTGAAAATAAACTCTAATGAAATAGTTAAATTGCTGTCAAAGAAATTTTTAAATTATGGAACGCTATTGTAAGTTGGACTGCCCATGGGCTGTGTTGTAATCTGATTGGTCAGTATTACAGTAGTCCTTTAGTCCATGTGCATATATGCATAAAAGAAGACCATTACTTGTCCCATATGCCATTCGTAGATGGACGCAAAATGGTTTATACTGCCATATGTTTTCGTACGGGGGTGCTAATTATGCTCGCTACGCCATTGATATTCTTATAACATTCTTATTGACTTTATTTCTTATATTTACTTTCATTTAATATTAATTTATTTTATATTAACTTTCATTTAATTACTCATGGGTTTTTATATCCATTATAACAGCAAATCTTTATAAATCATTTTAAGTCACGACCTAGCATCTTAATGCTGATCAATATCTATGCATGATTGCTTATTTTTATGCATTTCGCCCAAATATTCATTTTAATGCCTTAACACTTTAACTGCATTTTTTTCTACCGAATTTCGTCTGTTTGTTATATTTAATATTTTCTTTTCGACTTATTCGTTATTTTTCTAAGAAATGTTTTGACCAGATTTGGTTTGGTTTGGTTTAGACCTCTACGGTCTACTACTGTTGACTGTTTGCTACATTTTATATTTTCCTTCCGACATACCCTCATTTTTCTAAAAAATGTTTTGGCCAAATTTGGTTTGGTTTAGACCGCTATGGTCTATTATTGTTGACTGTTAGCTACATTTTATATTATCCTTCCGACATACCCTCTTTTTTTCTGAAAAATGTTTTGACAAAGTTTGGTTTGGTTTAGACCGCTAAGGTCTACTATTGTTGACTGTTTGCTACATTTTATATTTTCCTTCCGACATACCCTCTATTTTTCTAAAAAATGTTTTGACCAAGTTTGGTTTTGTTTAGACCGCTAAGGTCTACTGTTATTGACTGTTCGCTACGTGTAATATTTTCTTTAGAACCTACCCACTATTTTTCTAAAAAATTGTTTCGACCAAGTTTGGTTTGGTTTAGAGCGCTACAGTCGACTGTTGTTGACTGTTCACCACATTTTGTTTTCGAACTTACCTGCTATTTTTCTAAACAAATGTTTTGACCAGGTTCGGTTTGGTTTAGAGGCTACGCTGTACTGTTGCTGACTGTTTGTTACATTTTATATTTTCCTTCCGACATACTCTCTATTTTTCTAAAAAATGTTTTGACCAGGTATGGTTTCGTTTAGAGCTCTACACTCTACTGTTGTTGACTGTTTGCTACATTTTATATTTTTCTCCGAAATTTTGACCAGATTTGGTATAGAATGCCACGGTCTACTGTTTTGCTACTCCATGTTTAATTTAACCCCGACCTACTGCTTAAAGCCAATTCCGAATGGTTGCAAACATTCGTGTTAGCAGTGGGATTCGAACTCATGAACTCCGGTTCTGAAGAACAGTGCCCTACAGCTATCCTTAGGGGATTTGACAAAGTTTCTAGTCAAGAAGTTAAAAAAAAGGGGTCACTGCTGCTTTTTAAAATTCAATTTACTAGAAATAGCGTACTAGTAATTAGATTGCTACTGTGACACTGTTTTAAATGTAAATATTTTTTATCACTTAAAATACTGGAAAATGATGTAATAAAATTTTAATCAGTATCACACTTCTGTCCTGAAATTTTAAAGATTTTGTTTCAGCATCATCATAGATGGCTAGAAATCCCAGTTATGGGGCAATGTCTGTGGTGTTATTCTATTCTATTTTAGAATAGTACAGTGCATGTGGAGTGTAAGAAGCGTAAATAAACAGGCAAGGTTGTATTAGCACTCATCCATTGAATTACAGTTCTAAGCGGCCACAATACAGAACATACATCTTATCTCCTTCTGTTACATAGCGCGTTCCATCACCTACGGTTTCTCGTCTGTCTGTCCGTTGCGGTTGCCGTCAAAGATTATTGACACCACAATGCCTTCCTCTTATGGATCCTCCATAACGACTTCGGATTGATCTTAAATCTCCAGTTCTTTTTATTAATTGAGAGAAAATCAGATTCTACCGAATTATACCATCTCAACAGTGGTATGATTGATGAACAACATTGTGGTCTTTCCCGCCTTCTGGCTCCAATGGTTCTAAAAACCAATACCTTTTTTATTGTGTTGTGATCATGAATTCGAATCACGTGGACCATCCAGTTCATTCTATTTATTTTTATGTATTTAATAACATCAGTTTGTTTATATATCCTGTATAGCTCAAAACTGAATCTAAAGAGAGCCATCTAAATCCAATTATCATCCATCTCCATCTAAAGAGAGCTATAGAGCTATTAAAAAAGAATCGTTAAAATTTTTTAAAATTTATCTATTTTTGAAAAATGATAGGGTATTTCATTAGAATTTCTGTCTAGGAGATGGGGAAGGTGGTGATATAACTGTACTTTTAAATGTGTAGTGTGACTGCCGATGGGGCCGTTAGGTTGATCTTAAATATATTATTT
>CM063507.1:55770480-55790480 GCA_032207245.1 Pardosa pseudoannulata | reverse complement strand
TCATCATGCAAAGCCTCTACTAAATAAAAACCACTCGATCCCCTGGGCAAGATGTCTAAGCGAGAGAAAGCACAGACTTGTTTATACCCTGTATCTTTATTTCTTTTTCACTTTTCTTTCCCAGGGATCCTTCATTCTAATTGCTTTCACTTGGATGCTGAGTCTAGTTCAATGTCATCTTGACCCACTAACTCCAGCCGTTGCATTCTTTAGTTCTGCCGATCGTTTGAGTTAATTTTCCAAGCATATTTCGGCACGATTTTTTTGTAATCGTTTTTTTTTCTCCCGTTTTAAGCGGAAAGGGATTTCCCCATATTAGCTTTAACACGTTGATGAACTTTCATAATCGTTCCTGGGTTGGAGTTGAGTTGCTCCTGTAAAATTCAAATATTTTTTTTTTTCATCCTTGCTCTCACAATCTTTAAAAGGGATGGAAAATTCCTGCAATCTTAATTAATCACGCGGAACTCAAGTGCCTGCGCATATGTTTTTCTTTTCTCACTATTTATCTATCTAAAATTCTATAAATAAACAAGTTTCTGTGTGCATTTATGACTTGTTTGAAACAGGAAATTTATGATTTTTTATGAGTTAGGGTTAGCATTCAAAGCGAATAAAGTCTTTTCTTAAACTATAGTCTTTCTAAAATAATTATGAATAGCTTCGTATCACAGCTCACTGCCTTTAAATGTTAATATTTTTCGAGTGTTTAAGCATTATATAAACTTTTAAGACAGCGATTAATTTCAATTTTCACTTATAAATAGGTTTTAATAATTTTTTTTAGCATTATAAGTCAATTTTTTACCATCTCATTTAATCTTTATTTGTTATTTAAATATCGTCTGCATTTTCCATACGTTTTATCACTATTTATTTATAAAAGTTTTTTTATATTTCTTTTTTAAAATATAAATAATTTAAAATTATCTTGATAATCTTTAAATATGTGAAATTTTAATCGTTATTCTTGTTAATAATCACCAAACCATTTTTTTTAACTCCCATATTTTACAATTCTGGAAAATTAAAAAATTTATCTATCTCATATGACCTATATATATATTAACATTTCGTGCGGGCAACGTATTTTTACGTTTTTGCAGTCTGTCACTGGAGCGCGGGTCACGTAAAAATACGTATTTGGTAGATTTGTGGTGGATACCCGCTAACCACCACAAATCTACGAAATACGTATAATTATGCCTATGTGTGACATTATAATGTTGTTTGCGTTGCTTATGCAACTTTGTTTTTTTGTTTAAAAGTTATGATTTCGATACGCTTTTGTTGCGTTATTTCGTCTTCAATCGAATTCTAACTAGAATACAACTTTTTCTCAATTTGAGCTTTTTTTTTTATTTGTTAATACAAGAAAAACCTTTACATAGTGATAAATATAACTGACAGATTATAATTTAATTTTTTAAAATCGATTATTTTTTGATTCTTAAAATATCTTTTTTTTTTAAATAATCAAACAGTATATATTAGTGTAAAATAAAAAAAGTTTCATTAAAAAACAAAGTAGTTTCCGATTTACTGTAATTTTTGAATACTAAACTTTCAATTCAGAAAAAACGCAGCTCTTAATTAGAATGCATGAAAATATATGCATGCCAAATGTTATTAAAAAAATAAAAGAGAATAAAATTTAAAAAAAATGGTTATCTCTTTAAAAGAAATTTGAGTAAGCCTTTTAAATTATTTTATTCATGAAATTTCCATAAGAGTACAAGTAAAAAAAAGACAATATTATATACATTATACAAAATAAAATATAAACTAAGTAAAAAATTAAAAAATAACAATAATATTTTTAATTAAAAAATGTCACAAGGATTTATTCAATATCAATTAAAAAATTCACTAAAAAAACTTATTACTTTGTACACTAGAGCCAAAATTTTTATGTCGATAACAGTTACTTTAGCGACATACAGTAAACCGCCTTTAGCATAACATTTTAAAAAAGTACCAGATTTTAATTTTAAAACCAAAATATTAATTTTCTTTAAACGATCATGACTAAATCTGTTATCGGATTGACATGTATTACAAATAAACTTGATAAGGAACCACTAAAATTTTATTGTGAAATTTTGTTGGAAATTATTGATGGAAAAAAGAGGCCATGTAATGCAATTTGCAATGATGTTCAGATATTTAGCATTATGTTGCTCTAAAACTATTGAGGCGAAGAGAATAAAGTAATGAAATATTAATGCTACTGAAATTGAGAAGCAATTTCTGAAAGAATTTGAAAATCCTATAATAATACCGTGATTCATATGAAAAGTACTGATCCATTTACCAGTCGCGATGCAATTAGAGATTATTTTAAAAAGTGGCTTTCTGCGTAATATAAAGTGTCCGCTACAGTGTTTCCGATAAATATTGCTCATTGTATTTTTATTTGAGTATTTTTTTTTTCACAAATTTTCAATCTCCGACATTTTATTTGATTCTGTAAGTTAAAATGTCGTCTATCTTTCACGTCATTATTCTTTATAGATCAACTGTAGATGAACAAACGAGTCGTTTTTCGAAATATTGTTCAATTCGAGATAAATCTGCATTTAAAATCGCTTAGATTCAGTTTATTACACACAAGTAATGATTCTTCATTCTTTGAGTTAAATACTTATTATATTTATTTCTATTTAGGCGAGTTATTGCAAAATGTATGATCAAATTTTTTCTAGTGTATGTTTTATATAAAAAGTCCTAATTTAAAAAAACTGTATCTCACTTTACATTTATTATATTTTGTTTTCATTAAATATATCATTTATAATAACCATATTAGTTAAACATGGAAATAAAATTTTTCACAATTACAGATTTTTCCTAACAAATAATTTATATCGAAATTTTTTGCATGATATATTAAAATAAATATGTAAAAAATAGTCTTAAAATAAGTTCTAATATTCCTAATATTTATATCGAAATATTATTTGCATAATTCTGAGGTACAAACTATTATTATAAATATCACTAAAATAAAATTATATTACAGCCAAATTTCACGATTCATTTTTGCGTCTTAGTTGTTAGCAGTTTTCACTATAAAGCAATTGTCGCAACGTCACAAGTATGTAATGCCTTCCCATTCATTTTCATTTAACAGCGCATAATAAACGTTCTTTTTCGTTTGAAACTTAAAAAGAATTGTAATAATTTGAGATTTGCCCTACTTTAAATCGTATTTGTCGCAACTAGAAAACTACTATTATCTTATTCATTTTATGTTTACGCCAATATGGACAACATAACTGTTTATTTGAAAAAACCAGAATTATAAATAAAATTTTACTGCATGAAATTTTTGTAAATACAAATGAAACAGATGAAAAATATTTCCATCATAAACCGGTTTAAAAAACTCAAAAACATTGAAAAATTGTGTCAAAAATTCAGTAATCTTTTTCAAATAAATGCACAAAGTGAGTTTTGGACTTAGTTTTACGAAAATACATCAGGATGTCACTAACGTCAGACTACAGCAGAGGCGAGCAAACGATCAATGAGTCAAATGACGTCACAACAATGTCCGATCGAAAATCCAGAATAAGGCAATTTGACGCGCACCAATTACTATAATGCCCTTCCATTCATTTTAATTTACAACAGCCAATAGACAAACAGTAAACTGCCCTTTCCGTTTGAAACTAAAACCAGAATTGTCATAATTGGAGAATTTGCCCTACTGCGTGAAATCGCCTTATGGTGAAATTTAGCTGTTGAAAGAAATCTATTCACTAGCATGCTTTGTACGTGCTATGCAACAAAAATGCAAACTTTAGTTTAACTTTTTTCTAAACGCTGATTAATGCTAATTCTTTTCATAAAAACGAACGTTTGCATGGTTATGAACTAGTATATTTTACTAAAACCCAAAAAGACTTATGCATACTTTCTTTTCCTTCGCTATTTCAGTCATTAATCTCTCCAGCTTTCTCATAATTTATTCTTAAATGAGAATCTAAGGATCTTTTCTTTCAATCAAACAAACGAACAAAAAACCTTCTATTGTGATAGAAGTAAAACCAACAGAGTAACATAATTAGAATGCACAGTACAGCACATCTTGTTTAATATTAGACAAAGCGAATTCTGATTGTCATTATAATTGCAAAGCATACTAACTGACCTAATCAGAATGCAAAGTACAGCACAGCTTGTTCAATTTTAGAATGCATGACATAATGTTGATATATCACAACATGGTTTTAAAAAAGTACATGTGGAGAATCTATTTAGAGAATAAAATTTAAAAAAAAAATGGTTATCTCTTTTAAAAAGATATGAAATTTGAGTAAGCCTTGAAAATTAGATTAATTCTTCATTTTACGTGCATATAGCATTCACATTAGAGTGCGTATTAATATTCTAGAAAGCTTTTGAAAAGTCAGAATTGAATATAAAATAAAGTAAAATAATAGCTGTATGAATCAAGATAGACAGTTCATATATATTATCTTCTGACTGGCATTATTTATAATTTTAGTTGTAACAATTATGTGCAGAGATTTCAAAATGGAGTTAAAATTGTTTTTGTAGAAATTTAGCATATTCGCACTACATATTTCATTTACCGCTAACCTATTCTTAGCCGTAGAAAGTGGACTTTTTGTATAGTAGACGTTATGTACAGTAGGACCTCCTTTTAACGACCGCACGATACAATTACCCCTTCGTTAGAACGGCCATCATAAAAAGTCCCAACTATTTTACCATAGGAATAATGTTAATTTTGAATCATTACAACGACCCCAAGCGTATTATTTTTCGTTAGAACGACCCCCAATTTTAGTCCGCAGAACTCATGAGCAAGTGGACTAGTTCAAAATTATTGTACTGTGGTGCAACTTCAAGGAACCTGTACTCCTCTCTTTGTGTTTGCTTAAAGGAGGGGAAGAGGCGTGACGAAAAGGAGAGAACTAAATCTTCAATTATCTTTTGATGAGTTTGTTGCGGTAGACGAAACTTTACAGTGTTGCGAAGAAAATTTGAATGAGCACGATTTTATTGCTCGTATTACCGGAAATGAAGAAATCTGCGATTCCGATGAGAGAAGAAATAGTCCAAGCTTTTGAAAAAGCGAATGAAAAAGAAGCCTTCAATGCCATCAATGCCTTGCGTCAATATTTTGAAGAACAATTTAATTCTGAAGATTTCCTTCAAAATCTAACGCATATGGAATCAGTGATAATGAAAAATTCCGAAATGAAATTGAAACAGGCGTCAATCAAAGACTTTTTTTCAAAAATTCAGTAATACAAATAAATAGTAGTGTTCTCTAGGTATGTACTGTTGCATCATTTCTTTGCTCAATCTTTTTTTTTATTATATTTTCAATTCGTTACAACGCTCTTTCGTTACAACGATTATATGTTGTTCCCACATGGGTCGTTATACCGAGGTTCTACTGTATATTCAAAATTTCAACAATCTACAGCTTATTCTTTATGAGTACTGCCTAATAGCGCTAATATACGTTATATCGATTTTTTTTCGTAGATTTTAATCAAAACAGAAGGAAAACTATGTATTATAATAGTCTTAAATATAAGATTTTACGACTAATCGTTGAGTTATTCCCTACTGCGTAATAACTTTATATTGAATTATTTCGTTATATAGAGTAGATATTACGATCAAAAGGGGAGATACAAAACTAGACGTTATAAAAAAGTCCCAAATAAAATACAAACTTTCTAAGATTCATTTTTTTGGTTATACGCCCGTAAATAAGTCAGGAGTTAACTAACATAACCAGTTCATATATGGTCAAACTGGAAATTCAAAATTTCAACAATCTATAGCTTATTCTTTATGAATCCTGCCTAACAGCGCTAATAAACGTTATATTGAAATTTTTTCGTAGATTGTAATTAAAAGTGAAGGAAAACTATGTATTAAAATAGTCTTAAATATAAGATTTACGACTAATCGTTGAGTTGTTCCCTACTGAGTAATAACTTTATATTGAAATATTTCGTTATATAGAGTAGATATTGCGATCAAAACGGGAGGTACAAAACTAGACGTTATAAAAAAGTCCTAAATAAAATATCAACTTTCTACGATTCATTTTTTTGGTTATACGTCCGTAAATATGTCAGAACCAGTTCAGATGTAGTCAAAATTGAAATTCAGTCAGACATGATGAAAATAAGTTTCGTCGCTGAAATTTGAGCACTGAAATTTATCGTGGTTTTGACACTGTAAATCAACAAATACCCATGTTTATATTCTACAGTGGACTCCGCTTAATGTGATCGCGGTTAATGTTATCAATCGATTATTGTTATCGAAATCCCTTAATCCCGATTTTCTCTACAGTTGCATTTTAAAATTATCGCTTTATGTGATTGTTACATCGGTTAACGGTTATCAGTTTACGAACCTCATTTTAACTGGCAAAGGAATATTCACTAAGGCTGCTACCATATTACAGTCGACATAAGTCACTGGTGACTTTCACGTCATAATGACTTCAGAAATCGCCAGAGGAAGGAATTTGGTACCATAAATTTCCCTCTCTAACATCATTATGACGCAGAAGTCACCAGTGACATTTGTCGATCGTAATATGATAGCAGCCAATAAGGCAATTTGTCTCAACATCAAGACCTACTGACCAACATCAAGACCTTGTTGTAAAAAGAATATTCAGAGTGGGAAGAAAAAAAATATATATGGGCAATGTTTATATCCTTATATAACTGTATATCTTGTTTACTTTTATTCTGCGCTGTTTTGTCTATGTTCTTTTCTCTTTTCCTTCCCCTCTCCTCTTTCCTTTTCTATATATATTATCCAAATATCAGCCAAAGGATTAGTTGTAATGTTGATCACATATATATGTCCAATACTGGGGATAAAGGGCCCTCAGCCCTAGGCGCCCCAAATTGTTTTTTCCAGTGTCCATTCATTTTCATGTTTACAACAGCCAATAGACAAACAGTAAACTGCCCTTCCGTTTGAAACTAAAGCCAGAATTGTCATAATTGGGGAATTTGCCCTACTGCGTGAAATCGCCTTATGTATTCAGATGGAACCCGTTCTTTTCTTTCCCTTCGCTGTTGTTTGAATTTCCCAGAATTCTCCCTCTTCCACCTAGGGAAATGGGGAAGGATCAAAGGAGTGGGGCATTACAAGTTCCTGGAATTTTTCAGAAATACTCACAGCCTCCTGGTGGTCAGTGGTTGTCAGATAAGCAGAAGGCAACACGTTCTTATCGGAACTGAGAAGGAGCGTATTCACATTTTATGCCTTATTCTCTTACATGCATCTTGTCGAAATGGAAGCCAGAAATCGAAATGATTTAACATTAAAACAAAAGATCGAAATTTTAAATCGTTATGACAGTTTACCAAATATGAGTCAGCGCAATGCTCCAGAAGAGTTAAACATTTCTCAGCCTTTGAATTGCATTGAAAGTGTCGAGACGGAGAGTTCAACACCGCTTCGATGACTTTAAAAAACATTATGATTATGATCGATTTATCAAGGAGCTTCTTAGAAAAAATTGTAGACTGTCAACAATTGATCAATTATTTTTATTATTTAAGCAATTCTTATGTTTTAAAGAATAATATACAGTACATAAATATAAGGTGAGTTTTTTCATTTTATTTTGAAATTTAATACGTGTGATTTAAAGGTAGGGGGGTTAAATTTATCTAATTTTTCATATCGTTTATTGTTATCAATCGGTTATTATCATCAAAATCAAGTTGTCCCAAACGGATCACATTAAGCGAGATCCACTGTATTACTTATATATTTTAAAATACAAAATTATCTTTATACATTTTACCGTAACATATTTCGCTTAGAGTTTTATCAAAAATTTCATCTCTAGAAGAAATATTGTTAAAAAAACAGAAGAAAAAAGAGCACTTAAACTATAAAGTTTGTAGTAAAAAATACTTTCTACACATCTTCAAATGCTGTTGTTTGATAACTTTTTTAATTGCTTCTCGTTTTTTCTTAGAATAATATATCATCTAGAGATAAATTTTTTGATATAAATCTAAGCGAAATATGTTACGGTATAATGTAAAAAGATAATTTCATGTTCTAAAATATATAATAAAATATAAAAACTGGTATTTATTGGTTTGCAGTCACAAAAAAGTAAGAGTAATATTTCCTCAACCTGCTGTTATTTTATAACTTTTTTAATTGCTTCTTGTTTTTTCTTAGAACAATATATCATCTAGAGATGAATGTTATGATATAAATCTAAGCGAAATATGTTACGGTATAATGTAAAAAGATAATTTCATGTTCTAAAATATATAATAAAATATAAAAACTGGTATTTATTGGTTTGCAGTCACAAAAAAGTAAGAGTAATATTTCCTCAACCTGCTGTTGTTTTATAACTTTTTTAATTGCTTCTCGTTTTTTCCTAGAACAATATATCATCTAGAGATGAATTTTATGATATAAATCTAAGTGAAATATCTTACGTTAAAATGTAAAAAGATAATTTAATATTCTAAAATATATAATAGAATATAAAAACAGGTATTTATTGATTTGCAGTTACAAAAGTAACAGTAATAATTCCTCATCTTGCTGTTATTTTATAACTTTTTTAATTGCTTCTTGTTTTTTCTTAGAACAATATATCATCTAGAGATGAATGTTATGATATAAATATAATCGAAATATGTTATGGTAAAATGTAAAAAGATAATTTAAGATTCTAAAATATAAAATAGAATATAAAAACAGGTATTTATTGATTTGCAGTCACAAAAGTAAGAGTAATAATTCCTCATACTGCTGTTGTTTTATAACTTTTTTTAATTGCTTCTCGTTTTTTCCTAGAACAATATATCACCTAGAGATGAATTTTATGATATAAATCTAAGCGAAATATGTTACGGTAAAATGTAAAAAGATAATTTAACATTCTAAAATATATAATAGAATATAAAAACAGGTATTTATTGATTTGCAGTCACAAAAGTAAGAATAATAATTCCTCATCCTGCTGTTGTTTTATAACTTTTTTAATTGCTTCTCGTTTTTTCCTAGAACAAAATATCATCTAGAGATAAATTTTATGATATAATTCTAAGCTAAATATATTACGGTAAAATGTAAAAAGATAATTTAACATTCTAAAATATGTAATAGAATATAAAAATAGGTACCTATTGATTTGCAGTCACAAAAGTAAGAGTAATAATTCCTCATCCTGCTGTTGTTTTATAACTTTTTTCAATTGCTTCTCGTTTTTTCCTAGAACAATATATCATCTAGGGATGAATTTTATGATATAATTCTAAGCGAAATATGTTACGGTAAAATGTAAAAAGATAATTTAATATTCTAAAATATATAATAGAATATAAAAACAGGTACTTATTGATTTGCAGTCACAAAAGTAAGAATAATAATTCCTCATCCTTTAATAAGGATATTTCAGGCCTACAGTGCCAATTTATGTATTTTCTTGTATGTCGAAATTCGGAGCATGTGGAATCCTGAGAGAACATTTAGAGCGTAACGACAGAAAAAAGCCATTTTCGCGCCAAAATTTCTAAAAATCGTTTGATGTCTTACTGTCGTTATAGAAAGTAATAACATAATCCCTCGAGGGGACGCCTCAAATTGAAAAGAAATTATCGAGTTTCCAAATAAGTGACTCATGTTATGAATATGCATTCATTTTATTTTTATTTTCGTAAAGAACAAAAAAGTCATGGTAATCACAGCTATTATTAGGAAATGACTGTTTTTAATTTATATTTCATATTTTTTTCATAAATTTCTCATAAATATTTATGTTCCGAGATCTTGAAATTTTGTTTTCTTTTGCTTAGAAAATAATTTTTTTCTTTTAAAATTAATGTAATTGGGAATTGAAGGTAAAAACAGACAAGTTTTAAATTGAATACTGAGAAAATGTGCTATCAGTGTACAGAACAAATCGATTTTAAAAATTAATACATAGGTACTAATTAGTAAATAAATATCAGAAGATTATCAAGTGATGTTAAGGACCGGTCTCACCAAAGTGATTTAACGCTAACTGCTTTTAATCTTTGTTTAAACAGAGAATTACGTCCCACCATTGTTTGGCTCCGTGAGTTAATCGTGGTTAGCCGTTAAACGACTTTGGTGAAACTGGCCCTAAGTATAGAACACGTATCGAACCGAATATTATGGTGCTACCATATTACTGTAGAGATATGTCACAGGCGACTTCGTATCATAATGATGTCATAATTCGTCATAATGACGCCAGAGAGGTGAATGTATAACACCAAACTCCCATCTCTGGTGACTTCTGACGTCATTATGACGCGAAGTCGCCTGTGACATACCTCGACCGTAATATGGTTGCACCCTTACACAATTTTCCAATTTCGTTATTCTAGAGTCCAGCTCTGGCTTTCGTTCCGACCAAAATAACTTTTTTATTCGTTTATTGGTTTAGTTTAGATTTAAAGCTGTGGTATAAATACACTAATGTCCTACTGTTTGTAACATTACAGGAATTATGTATCGATCCTCCAAACGAGAGAATTATTATCGTTCTAGTTGAGAAATAAAAATAAGGAACTGAACTGAAGAGATATGTATGTGATGTAAATAGAGTACACAGAACAATACAATAATAAAAGGTGTACCCAGTTAGTTGGGGGTTACTGTTTAAAAAAAGTACACAACATTAATATTATTGTTAACTAGCATATAGCCCATCATATGACGGGATCAGTAAAATTTTTAATATTCCAGAACTGTTAAGTACCCAATGAGGCAGGTAATAAAATGGTTTGTTTTTTGGCTGAGAATTATCTGGTTCACTCTCAATAGTTTATTTATCGTCATACTCCTCTAGAGTCTCCCGATCCTGTAATGCAGTTTAGAATCACATGGAATTCATTGAGTCAAACCATGTGGTTATGTATAACAAACAAACAAACTTCTTAATTTCCAAATATATATAAATTAAAAGTTAGATATTTAGTAGTCCTCGACTTATATGAAAAGAATTTATTGTTAATACCGATGATAAAATTTTCATTACAACAAAATATAATCGATGATTGAATTTAAAATTATCACTTATATACTTAATCTATTATTTAAGTCAAATATAAAAGAAAATTATTTGCTTAATATGTAAGTTCAGCGATAAAACGTATGAAAATAATGCACGCGATATTTAAATAATTTAAAACAAGAAATGATTATATGAGATGGTTAAAGGAATGACGTCATAATGCTAGAAAAAAAATGTTATTTTTACCTTTTTTATTATTACGTGAATAAATTGATAAATTTAATCGCCTGCCCTTAGCCGAGGAATCCATTCCAGGTACAACCGCTTCAAAAATTTGCCGACAGACACCTTAGGCTATTATTATATAGGGGATATGCTAGCTAAAGAATTTTTCACTGGAAAATGTAGCATGGCATTTCCCACACAAAAGACAATCAGTTATTTCCAAATGTTCCAGCACATGTTTTAAACCAATATCCTCAAAAATAATTCTCTTCCTATAAAACAAAACTGATATCTGGTGGAATTCTTTGAGAAAGTAAAAAATAATCCTCTTTCCCATGAGATAATAAATCTAGTAAGAACAAAAAATCTCACGAGAAAATGAAAGTCAATATGAATATCGTGACATGTTCTTTTATGTTTGTTCTTTGTGCTTTATCTGTATTTAGAGTTCGGGTGAATCTCTGCATGGCATCAACAATACTGAACGATATTCAGTGCATGCAAAGAGGGATATCTTTCAAGTATCCTAACAAAATAAGCTTAGGTATTGCATAATGTAAGAGATTAAGTAACGTTTTATTGTCTTTAATGGTATGTATATTGAATATCTTTTATTGTATACAGGATATTTAATCCGATAGAGGTTATGAAAAACATAAAGTTATGGGGGAAAACTACCCTAGTAAAAACCTAAAATCTGATAGATCCATAAATTCATGAAAAAAAAATTCTTTTAATGTTTGACATTTAATAAATATATTATTTCCAGTGGCATGCGGTCCATATGTGCAGGGTGCACTGCACACCCTGGCAAAATTATGAGGGACAATAATTTTCTGCACCTATGTCTACCCATCTTTATATGATATATAATAAATATTATTTATACCATATTCAAATATTATGTTGATTTGCTTGCTTGTATTCCTGCAGTGCGTGCGGTACTGGGTGCTGCACCACGTAGCGCGCAAACGAACATAGGAAGTTCTGATGTGCACACACTGCGCACTTAATTGAAAATCACGCTTTATATGTATGGTCTACTGCAGAAGAAGAACATACTAAGGCACTGAGGCAAGTGCAGCTATTTTTCCTGCACTTGGCATTCAGAATCATCCGAAGGTACGGTTTATTAAGCGTTGTATTAGAGCGGGGACTTACGTGCTGAAACGATTTTGGTTTTTTAACTGATTAACTGGCCATACGAGTTTGCAGACGGTTAATGTTTAAATTTATATATTGTAAGATTTTGTTTTCATAGAAATATAAAAGAAGTATTTCATCAATCTGTTTGAAATTAAACTCAGAATCGTCATAAGTTGAGATGTGCACTGCTGCATGAAATCGCCCTGTACTTTATGGTTGCTATATATAAACGTACACATAAAGCGATTTCTCTCAACGTATGACAATTCTGGCTTTAGTTTCAAACGGAAGGGCAGTTTATTGTTTGCCTATAGGCTGTTGTAAACATGAAAATGAGTGGGAAGGGCATTGTAGTAGTTCGTGACGTTGCGACAAATTGCCTTATTGCACTGAACATGCTCAAGCTTCCAGACTTAACGCTCATGTGAAAAAAATGTAATTTTATTTGCAAATTACCGCAAAACATTTAGATGCGTATTTATATGCACAAATTCATAAATTAAAAGTACAACTTAAGACAGTATCAGCATATGATGCAATTATACATCTGACACAATGATACAATTCAAGAAAGTATTCATTTACTTATGTTGTCTTTTAAAAATCACAAATATATATTTTTTCCTGCATCAACATTCAGAAATTTATTTCAACATTTTCGTGATTTATTTAACCGCATGACAAATCAAGATGAAAACTTTATGCTATAAATAAAAATTTTGAATTTCTAAACCGAAATCATCATTACCTGCATTTCTAATGTCAAGGAAAACGTTTATTAATTATTTATGGCGTGCTGAAATAAGGAGTTAAATTTCATATTTATAACGAATTAAAAGTTGTACCAGATGAAAGGAAGCTTACTTTAGGAAATTTAAAAGCGTTCAGAAATGAAAACATTTATTATGTTCAGAGTTTATTTTTGTCTGTTGACCCAAATGATTTCTTTCCCATTCTTGCTATTTAAAAATGTAACACAGTTAAGAAATTTTGTTTTTAGAATATTTAATGGGAGACTATAAAAGAGCTGGCTATAAATTTTCAAAGCGAATTTTGAAAAACTGATTTAAATATAAACTGAAAAGTAACATTACATGCGAATATTCCAAAATTAGCTGAGAACACGAAATGTTTTAAAATCGTCTGTGTTGCCAAAAATAGTTTAATGACTGTAAAAATTATAAAAACGAAATATAATGTAAAACAAAATGCAAAATGGTGACAGCATTTTAAGAATATATTTTATAATGTATTTATTGTTTGATAACTTAAAAGAAAAATCTTTTTTTTAACAGGAAATTAGAATATCGTCTTTTTATATATAATCTGGGTCTTAGCTTGAACTTGAGCTCTCTGTGAAGTTAATCTTTATAGAGGATGAGTCTAAATTATTTTTTTAAAAATAAGAGGTGTAATAGCAATGGCGTCTCCTCTATTTGTTCACATGAAAGTGAATGCCTAAAGAAAAACGAAGAAAGAGATCATTTAGAAATAAAATAAAATAATATTGTTAGGAAATAATTGTCTTTACTTTATATTTAACATTTTCGTTTCATAAATATCTATAAATTATGAGATATTGTAAAATTGTTTTCATTTACCTTACTATACTATAGTTCTTTACTATACTGAGTGTCAATAAATATTGCTAGTTTAACAAGTCTTGAAATTCAAAACAACCTATTCTAGTCCATTATATTAAGTCAGTAAAGTTTTAAAATGTGCGTATGCCTGTTAGTGTCTTAAATCCCCGATTAAGTCACCAAAGATATTTTCGGATTCAGATTTCGGAATAAGAAATATTTGAATTCTAGTTGGTGTTATCAATTGCTCAATTAAAACCCTTTCTACAACAAAAACAGTTTATTACAGTACTAATATGTATACTCTTTGTTTTAAATCATAAAATAACACTCATGAAATTTATAACGTAAATAATACTTCCCAATTTTCTGTAGATATACGAAGAGTAAATCAAGAGCCATTTTCTTCCTACTTACTAAAACATGACGGAATAGGGTGTCTCTTGGTAAATTTGGCGAAATTAATAGCAACGTTTACTAAAACACAAAAGTATTCTATCCGAACATTGAGCTTTCTTTTTGGGATGCTATAATTGCTGTAGAGTGCGCCATAGTAATAGAATTATAAACCTTTACTTAATTAACCGAAACCACTTAAACCGGACATTTATATTTATAGGAATTTATATGGGCAATTAATCCATCGACAATTTATACAGCCAATAGCTTCAAATTACTAAAAATTAGCATTAGTAAATTAGCCATTAATTTCCCATTAATGGTTCATTACATCTCATTTTTTAGCATTACGAGAATTTACTATATAAGAAATGGGTTCCACAAGAAGATCTGAATACAAATATAATATATATATATATATATATATATATATATATATATATATATATATATATATATATATATATATATATATATACAGATTGTTTGAACACGGCTAGATCAGGGAAAATGTTAGGTTACCATGCTCAGAGCTTTATCGCCAAGTTGGCGGGGGCACCCTGTTCTTCAGTGAAGCCAAAAATGACAACAACAACAAGAACAAAAATAAAATCTCTCCGTTGCCATTCGTAACTTAACAAAATAAAAAAATAGGTAGCGTATCAATCCGACAAAGGAATCAGCAATAATATCGCAAATAAATGGATTTACAATAAAGCGATTTCACGCAGTAGGGCAAATTCTCAAACGATGGCAATTCTGGCTTTAGTTTCAGACGGAAGGGCAGTTTATTGTTTGTCTATTGGCTGTTGTAAATACGAAAATGAATGGGAAGGGCATTATAGTAGTCGTGACGTTGCGACAAATTGCCTTATTATAAATATGAGAGACTCGCTGAACTCGGATAGGCGCATTTACCCACCGTTGATATAAAGTATTTTTTTAATTTTCGAAAATTAATTATTTTAGTTCTTATTTATGTTAACTCTATGCCAATAGAAAAAACATCATCCACATATTTTGTGGTTATTTATTAATTCATTCTTTTAAATTCTGTTGCGTATTTAAAACCACTGACCGCATCCGAAATGTAGGTTGAGCCCAGTCACCTTTGCCTTTGCTCCCGATACTCAGCATGACTTCTAAGAATTTTTTTAAAAAAAGCAAATTGCTTTCAGAGGTCATTTTTTTCAATCCTGAAAGGAAATCGCGATCTTTAGTAAACGAAGATCTTTTAAAGATTCGCCAATGAAGCAAAGAAAATGCTTTCTTTCTTTCATTCCATTTTATCGAGATAATAAATAGAAGTCTGTCTTGTTTTTGAAGCATACTGCAAAGGTGATTGAGGAAAGTTACGTAACAAAGGAAAGGTTAATAACTGTGGAAAATTGGACAAAAATGTTGCATTCTTTTATGCTATTATTGCCGCTTTTGATCATCTCTATAATCCTTTAAATACTTGGAGTTTACCATCTCGAGATCGATGCATACAGATAATAGTCAACTAAACATTGCTGCTTAAAACGAAGAAATTAAGCAGTATCATTCGAAGCAGGAAATTTTGATTTTGTAAGTTGCATCCCACAAACATCTGAACACACGCACTTGCGTGTTCTAAAAATTTTGAAATTACAGTTTTTATCGCAAATTTAGACAGAATTTTTTTCATACGTAGCGAATTTTGTAATGGCAGGTTAGAAGCAGTCTGTTGTTCTTTTATTCAAAAACAGTTCACAAGGAAATTGAGTCTGTAAAGATGATACCAGAAAAATATGAACAGATACACGTTCGTTTTCTCAAAATTTTGAAATTACAGTTTTTCGTGCAAATTTAGATACATTTTGTTTTGTTGTAGAGATTTTAGTAACTACAGGCTGTATTTTGTTTTGTTTATTCTAAAATTTCAGAAAATTTTAAATGTGCAAAATTTGTACCATAAAACTCTGAACACAGACATGAGTGTCCTCAAATTTTAAAATTACAGTTTCTATCGCATATTTACGAAGATTTCGTTTTGTTGTAACGAATTTTCTAAAGGCAGACTATCAATTTTTTGTTTATTCAAACCTTTCAGAAAGTTTTAAAACAGCAAGCTATCATTTTTTGTTTATTCAAACATTTCAAAAGATTTTAAATCTGTAAAATTTATACCACAAAAATTTAAACATACATGAGTGTTCTCGAATTTTGAAATTCCAGTTTTTAATGTAAATTTAGATACGTTTTAGTAACTATCGGTTGTTATTTTTTTGTTTATTCTAAAATTTCAGGAAATTTCAAATCTGTAAAATTTGCACCACAAAAATCTGAACACAAACATGAGTGTCCTCAAATTTCAAAATTACAGTTTCTATCGCATATTTACGAAGATTTTGTTTTGTTGTAACGAATTTTCTAAAGGCAGGCTATCAATTTTTTGTTTATTCAAACCTTTCAGAAAGTTTTAAAACAGCAAGCTATCATTTTTTGTTTATTCAAACATTTCAAAAGATTTTAAATCTGTAAAATTTATATCACAAAAATTGAAACATACATGAGTGTTCTCAAATTTTGAAATTCCAGTTTTTAACGTAAATTTAGGTACATTTTGTTTCATTGTACAGATTTTAGTAACTACAGGTTGTCAATTTTGTTTATTCTAAAATTTCAGGAAATTTTAAATCTGTAAAATTAGTACCACAAAAATCTGAACACAGATATGAGTGTTCTCAAATTTTAAAATTACAGTTTCTATCGCATATTTACAAAGATTTTGTTTTGTTGTAGCGAATTTTCTAACAGCAGGCTATCAATTTTTTGTTCATTCAAACCTTTCAGAAAGTTTTAAATCTGTAAAATTTCTACCACAAAAATTTAAACATACATGAGAGTTCTCAAATTTTGAAATTACAGATTTCATCGGAAATTTAGATAAGCTTTGTGCTGTGGTAAAGAAATTTTTAAAACAGATTATATAATTGTTTTTTCTGTTACCTTAATCTATCAGTTCGTGAAATTTAGAATCTATGAAGTTTATACCACAAAAAACTGAACGCTACACATGCAAATTTTATCTAATACATATACATTTTTTCCTGTTTTAGATAATTTCTTAATAGAACACCATCAAATAAAGATTGTTCAGGAAATGTTTACCACTTAAAGTTTATAAAAAGTATATAAATAAATAAAAATATACACATTCGTGTTCTCAAAATTTTGAAATTTTAGTTTTTATTGCAAATTTAAATAAAATTTCTTATGTTGTAGAAAGCTTTGTAATGGCAATCCATCAGTGACTTATTAAAACTTTTTAGAAAATTTTTAATCTGTAAAGATTATACCCTAAAAATATAGATTCACATACATGCATTTTCTCAAAAGTTTTAAACTGCATATTTTATTGTAAATTTAGATAACATTTTATACGTTAGGAATAATTTCGTAATGGCAGCCTGTCAATGGTTTGCTTATTCTAACGAGAAAATTTTCAATTTGTAAATTTTATACTAAAATATCTGGACCTGTACACAAGTACGTTCTCAAAATTTTGAAATTATAGTTTTTATTGCAAATGTATAAATATTCGTCACGTTGCAGAGAATTTTGTAATGGCTTATCGTCTGCGTTTGCTGTCATTTAAACTCCAAAAAAGCTTGATATAAATATTTAGCTACCTATTTCTTTCCAGAAGCCGAGAATTTTCACGTTCCAGAATCCTGAATACGATAAACCTACATTAGTCATATGCAAAATCTAAAAAGTGACAAGATTTATTTTTTTTTATCAAATTCCAGAAGATTCTTTCCCACCCGTCTTTGACCTTTAGCTCCATGGTTCTAAAGATTTCACCATTTTTACTCCCGGTCGCGAAGAAGCCAAGTTTAAAAGGCCACTTGGCAAAACCTTGCAGGAACGCGTTCTTGCATCACGCCAGTTAACGGCAACGTGTTTACTTCCTCTAAACACGAAGGTCGTCGTAATGTTCAGTTTTTCGGAGGGGAAAAATGCCGTTAAGTTAAATCCGCTTGTGATTTCATGTTTTACACAAGTTATTTTTTTTTTTTCCACTCTGTGTGAAGCACGGAAGGTGGCATATCTTGGAAATGAGGGAAGCGAGATTAAAATCATCGGAGTTCAAGGAAAAATCAAAGCAAGAGGAAAAATAGTTACGGATTCTTCTTGTAGCGACGTATTAGCAAGAAGAATGCATACACATCCTAATGGAAATAATAAAATTAAAAGATTACAAATTATTCTGGCATTCCATACAAGCAACATGCAAATTCTTTATTAAGTATCGAAATAAAGGAAGGATAAATTACGTTATCTACCTAACATACAATTATTTTAGACATTTTTTCCCATTCACTACCGTTTCTACTATTTTGGGTAACAAAGTTATTACAGATATTCTTATCAACTATTCGTATCAGCTATTCTGGTATAACTAACTTGACGCTGACCTGCTTTCGTACCTGCTTTTTGTTAAGCCTTGACAAACGAAACGCTTTTGTGTTGATTTAGCAACTAACAACTTGGTCTTCGTTACGTCTTTCGGTATATCTTTATAAACTGGTCGAGGTTTATAATGAGTATCACTCATTCGGGACAATCGAACGTTTACAGTGCTTCCACAAACCTGTATGGAACATTTTCTGAATCCCCTGTTAATCTCTCTCTGCAGGCTCCTGCAGATCATTCGAGAAGTTGAAAAGGACGAAGCGTCAAGAGGAGATAGATTTCAAATGCCCGCATCCGGATGGTCTTTTCGCAGATCCAGAGACATGCAAGAAATTCTACATCTGCTCTGGGTTCTACCCCTTCTCGCAGAACTGCCCGGCCTCACTTTACTTCGATGATATCAAGAAGTTCTGCACTCGAAAAACGAAGCAGCTGGCCTGCGGACCTGTCGACACTCGTAAGTATTGCAAAATATTCTAAGAAAGTTCACCGAATTTCTTCACTTACTAGTTCAAACATAAACCAAAGATAGCAGTAAATGAATTCTTGATTTTATAAAGCAAATAAAAGGGGTTTATTAAAACCAATATCTCATGTTTCATATACATACTAAGGGACACATAAATCTTGCTTGTTTACGTTGCACTGTTGTGGGTCTAGCACAAAAATTATTTACTATTAATGTTTTTTTTTTAAGTAATAATAAAAACATCTTTAACACGCCATAAAGGTGTTCAGTAAGATAAAATGGATGTTTTATCTGCCATCTCTAATTGAAAATGGAACGAATCTTATTTCCAAAGCAACAAGCTAAACGATGGCCGAATGGGTCGGGCTTTGCATTCGGAACCGGAGTTCATGGGTTTTAACCACACTTCTGGAATGGACTTTCATAGTCTTTCGGAATCGGATTTAAGCAGAAAGTCCAAATCCCATTAGCCCCCCTGAAGCAAAAGAGTAGACCTTTGAACTCTAACTAACGATCCATGGCAACAGACTGACACAGACATGTCAGTTGGAGCTATCTTTGGGATCAACAGACAGTGATTATACATGATTGATTAACGATAGACGTCTTCTTTGACAGACTGTTGCCAAAAAGATAGACAAAAATTTGATCATGATATCGATTGGTCAGTGGGAAAAGTGAAGCGATTGTGCAC
>CM063507.1:55692980-55765480 GCA_032207245.1 Pardosa pseudoannulata | reverse complement strand
AAAGTTAATAGCATAGGATAAATTGAGAGCTGGTCTCGTGTCTCGAGACTTTGCGGCGTACGTCTTTACATCAGCAACTCTCTCTCGCTCGCTCCGTCGCCTATATGTGGGATTTTCATAAGTCCGTTAGGATGAGACTGCGCATGTGTGGAAATGGATCACTTGACAGAGGGGTGTTGGGAGGTTCGGATGGCGTTCTCTGCCTTGACATCTATATATGTCAGGATTAAAAATGGGGGTTAAGAATTAAGCAAGTTATAATTAAAAATAGTTAGAACTCATTAACGACAACATAAGAGGAGAAAGACACACCTATATTCTAAAAGAACTATACAGAGTGAAGAAGCTGAGGCGGAAATAGACATAGGAATTTTCATGTGCGTGGGCATACATATATGCCTATGATGCTTACGAAAAATAGGTATCGTGAAGAAGACAGGTACCTTGAAGTAGACCAGAATGTCCACAAAGAGGCTTAGGATTATAAAACCTCCTCTTATTTTTAGCTACTCTATTCCCAACATTTAAAGGCAGCGATGTCCACCATAAACTTTCACAAAATTAAAGAAAAGTTAGAGAATGTTTGAAACTGGAGTTGTATCAAAAACCACCGGTGAAATACTTGCTTAGAGCAACTAATCTTAATTACTTACAAAGTGGACCGCTCTTTTCCATCCATCCTCAGATATGTCCGCAAAAAAATACGGTCAGACTGTAACCAGGCCGTCTTCGTGATGTGACACTTGTGTGCATGGAGTACTGACTGCATTCCTTTCTGTCCAGGTTCCCATCTGGCCGTACACCTTGGACTACCGTATCCCTCACCGCTGCATGAAAGACAACTGCCCTACGCGGTCATTCCCGGGCCTCTGGGAAATCCCCTTGAACACCCTGTACAGCGAGGACGGCACCGGGGGCATGTGCACACTTGCCGACCAGTGCGTCTTCCAGGAGAACGATGACGAGTCAGTGTTGCAGTTCCTGGAGGACAACTTCAACAGGCACTACAAGAGCAACAGGTGCGTCCATCTCTCTCTTTTCATAAAACCAGATAAGAAACTCATGTATCTGATTACTGTTAAAGGGCACACATAAATATCTTCTTTCTATTTTTAAGGCTCGACTCTATCTTTTTAAGGACACAAATAAACCTCTTCCTATCTATTTTTTATGACACGCACAATCAACAATCTGTCTCTCTATGTATTGTTACTAACTTCAAAACTGGGTTTGGGGATTGAATGGACTTTCAGTAAGACTACAGCAAGAAAACAATGATTTATTGGCAATCACTTCAAAAATACAATGCCATCGCGGAACAACTCGAGCACAATGCCGCGGGCTCATGTCCCTTTTTCCGCATCAAACAACAATCACCGGTGAAACACAAGACACCGTGCGGCGTACTACTTATACCGAGAGATCCACTCAACGACTCTACTCGTTTGGGACTCAACCTGCCTTATATAGGCCCGAAGAAACTGCTGGAATATTCCAGAAACCAAAACCGGAAGTTGTCACTTGCCTCAACATTTGGCGATGAAATTGGCGATAAAAATAGGTTGACAAAACTGTCGCCAACGAGCAGAGATCTCGCCAATTTGGCGAGATACCCATAGAGTCCCATACTAATTTACGGTTCACTGAACAAATTAGTAACAGTATTTATGCAGGATGTCCCAATACGACCGCATAAACTCTGCATAGCTAGATTCCTCGTTAGGGAGTACATAAAAACTTCCCCAAAAAGCGTTCCTGTACGATCCATAGTTTACGAGGAAAACAAGAAAAACAAAATATGACGTCATTTCCTGTGCAAGAAAAACACTTTATTGAACATGTCAACAGCAGTAATGCACGGTCACACATCCTAGCAGTTCGTAAGGCATTTCCATTACATCGGCCGTACATCAGGTACATGTCGCCATAGTTACGAACGGAATACATGGCCACCATAGTAGCTGCAAGGTGCAGCCTTTTAAATACCAGTTCAACGGCTGCTTAACGTCAATCCATGGCGCACGCTCATGCATAATGCAATATGCGCGGCGAACGTTTCAAACATTATCGTCTGGAATGATATGCAAATACTGTTGTTGATATGTTCAATAAAGTGTTTTTTCTTGCACCGGCAGTGACGTCATACTTTGTGTTTCGTATTTTTCTCGTAAACTATGAATCGTACACGAACGTTTCTTTGGGCAGTTGTTATGTACTCCCAACGAGAAACCTAGCTGTGCGGAGATTATGCGGTCATTTTGGGACACCCTGTATATCTTTTTGATAGCATGCACAAAGAACGTTCTAGGTATGCATATGTACGTGTGCTATACATATACACACATGTATTTATATCTTTTTAAGAGCACACATCCAGATTTGCAGCTATGTATTTATCTTTTTAGAGGCACACACTTCTTCCTTTATATCTGTCATATTTTTAAGGGTACACACAACTAACCAACCAACGGAATGTCTAGTTATGCAGCTTTTATCTCCTTATCTGTTAAAAGACACGCGATCTTTTTGTTTCTTTTTTAAGAGCGCACACAAACAACTTTTTAATTATAGGTGCATTTATCTATCTTTTTAAGGATATGCACAACTTTATTAAATTATATCTTTTTAAAACACATAGACCTTCTCTAAATGTCTGTGTATCATCCATCTTTTTTTATGGAAACACAAAATTATTTTCCCTTCTGTCTTTTTAAGAGCGCACACTGAATTTTATATTCTTGACCATGCCGATGAGTTTCGCTCCAATAAGGTTTAAATATCATTTTAAATCACATCTCTTTGTTTTCCTTTAGGGCTCCCCTTGGTCTCTACTTCCACGTAAACTGGTTTACGGACCGCAATAAGACCAAGACCCTGCTCAACTTCGTGGACGACCTCCTTACCAAGAACAAAAACGTCTGGTTCGTGACCATGCAGGAGATGGTGTCCTGGATGCGACAACCCACCAAGATCACCAACCTCAACTCCTTCGCTCCGTGGGCTTGCGAGAAGCGGGAGAATTCCTGCAACCTGCCCAACAACTGCCCGGTTCCCCTCATGATGGAGGACGGATTCCAGGAGATGAGGTACATGCAAACGTGCCAAAAGTGCCCTAAGAAGTACCCCTGGGTCGGGAATTTCGAAGGGGCGCAAGAAGGCCACAGGATAATCGATCTCACGAAGGAAAACGACGAAGGCGGAGAATCCAGGAGGTGAGGTGTTCCCTCCTTCACCAGCTCTTCTGGACGCCTATGATGAAGAATTATAATCACGAAATACTTATTCTATGGTGCAGCCGACTTTATTACCGGCGATTTGTACATTTCTTTTTTTTTTTTTTATCATGTTCTCTTTTTTTAGTGATGTCACGTTGTCTATGTCCCTCCTCATCAGTTGTCATTTGAATCGACACTTTTGTCACTTTTTTTAGAGGAAGAGAGTTGCATCAGGTTAATTCATCTGCAGAAATCTGAAATTGTAGATCAAAGCAGGCAATAAAAAAAGTCTATAGGTTTCTGTAAAGTGGGTTAAAATAAAGAAAAAGAGAAGGTATAACAATTAACTGATAATTTAATTGGCTTTCCAGATCGGTATCATGGCAGTACAATGAAAATTCACCTATTTGTTAATCTTTTAATCCCTTCCTCCAAAAGCCGATTAGAGTTAATCGTAGATTAAAGTTTGTATTTAGTAGTTACGTAATAGTTCATTAATTCTAATCAAAGAGGCTAGCCATAAGTCTTTTTAATTCAAAAAGAGCTTACGAACACCTTTTATTGTAGTGATTAATAATTCAAGTGATTACAGATTTATATTAGAGTTAATCCCTGGTCAGTTGTAACGAGGAATGATTAAATTGCTTTTAGTTCCCCAAACAAAATATTGCAAATTTAACACGTCTTTTTTTTTAATAAAAACCTACTGACTAATAAAAGATTGAAAAACTTTTACAGTTTTTAAAAGCTCTTGGTAAGGTTTAATTACAAATTATTTTATTTGCAAATTTAATCTCCCATTCTTTGCTTCTGTGAGGATTAAGAACGTCAAAGAACAGGAAGCTGTGAATCACAAATTGTTTCTCCATGTACAAATGAGATATAACCATGATCGTTGGATGAATTGTCGTCTGGATATTACATCTGACAGTTTATTAATGAATTACTTCAGTAAGTTGTTAATAGGCAGTGGTATTAATGCTTTGATGTAATTAGCTTAAAGCTGCGAACACTGATTTATTATCTGCTTGCTGATAGTATATCAAGTAATCAACACAAGATGGCGTTAAGACATATATTTAGAATTTTAATTTTTTTAGTTTGCTTGTCTATGCTTGTCTATATCTATGACAGCGATTTTGTAATCCTTAATAGAACATATTGCTTTAAAGGCTTTATTTAAGCATAATTTGAACGCTGTTATGTTAGGTTGCATTTTGCAGAATGCATAAATACCAAGATTAAATAAATTCCTTTTCGTACGTTAGAGTAATATTGCTTGAAAAGTAAAAAATTTATATTCTTACCAGTTCACATGAAATTTAAAATAAGAAAATATGCCTTTATAAAATGCTTTAAGATTTATTATGTGAAGTTTCATTACTAATTTTGTTTCATTTCGAATTTTGTTTTGTTGTGATTTTTGTTTGTTCGGAAGCTACAACTGCATTTTACGGGAATGACATTAAAATTGGTGTATAAGTCTATAGATTCCCTTACTTTTTTCTCAAATAGTTATACATATATAATTAAATTTATGGGACTACTGAAGAACTGGGTTCCCCCTCCTACTTTTGGCGATTTTTTAATGGCGCCAACCGCGCCAACCACTTCGGGTGGAGTTACCGGAAGGCTGATGTTTTGAGCGGGAGCGGATTTTCGGCTTGAATAAAATAGCTGACTTACGTTATTTTATGGTGAAATAATATACTAATGTTGCAATTAATGGCAAAAACGGGTAAAATTGCGTAAAATTATATTTATATTATTACAAATTTTGTTTATTCACATTATTTTTCTGAATATTAATTGGTTGTTAATTTTAAAACATTAAAAATTCATTATTTTTGTTTTTTAATATTCTTAAAATATTTCCTGATTTTAAACACACAAAACAATTACAAAATTTCATTTTAAAAGATAAACCAGGGGACTACTTAAGAAATGGGTTCTCCTTGGCAAATTTGGCGAAATTATTGGTGATGTTTACCAAAACACAAAGATAATTCATTCACACATTATATTTCTTGATTTTTATGGCGACTTTAATTAATGCACATTACGCAATCGTAATAAATTATATACTCTTACTTAATTAAACAAAACGACTTAGAAACCGGACTTTATATTTATGAGCAAATTAATCCCTTAACAGCTTAGTACGGCAACAGCTCCAAAATATTAAAAATCAGCTATAGTGAACCATTAATGGTTTGTTATATCTAATTTTTTTAAGCAGTGCGCGCTGGATTTTCTGATATATAAGAAAATAATTACACAAGGAGAGGTTGATGTAAATATCATATGAATTATAATATAGATAAATTGTTTGGACACGATGAGATCAGGAGAAAATGTTAGGCGACAATTGTCCTGTTTGGCGTTTAAATAATAAATACAAAAACAATAAAACATATACTAGTTGGCTCAAAATACTCATAAAACAGATTACCGTGTCAAAATTAAATAAATAAATTAGCAGCATCAGTGTATAAACTTGACGATACTCGGTTAATTTATGGCCGAATGACAGAGGCACCGTTTTCCTTATTGAAACCTTATTAAACACTTTTAAAACAAATAAAGCACCATTTTAATAATTACAGCAATAAAACATCTCAATCTACCATAGTTGCACTGATTTTCAAATGAGGCGACTAGAATTTGTCGATTATCGCCAAGTATTTTTCATGTACCCCTAAACTTGAATTCAACCAGAGGATTGAACAAATGATTATTTTGATGTATATAAGACATGGTATTTTTGCCTATTAAGATCTATTACAGTCTTTTACCCAATAACTTTGATTTCCTGTTTTGAATGCTTACATTACTGGTGTATTTCTGACCTTTGAAAGTTCAGAAAAGTTTTTGCAAATAAACGAATCGCTTAAAACCAACTGTCTCCGTTGTTTTATTCTACATTTATTTTATATCCGAGTACATTCTAAATTGCTCCAAGTGTTCACCTAATTTTTAATTACTCTGAAAGTGTGTCTGTTATGGCTGAACTTCTGAAAAAATTTAAAATCACAGTTAATATTTTTTTTTTTTTTTTTTTGGTTAGGTAATGGCAACAAAAATATTTATTTTCAGTTACTGTTGTTTGAAAGATATCAATTGTCTACGGTTGTTAAGAGTTGTAATAAAAGTTTTTTCTGACGTAAAATGTGGATTTAAATTAAAGAAACGGTGTTCTAATTACTAAGATCCCTTTGACAGTTTCATTTTTTTCTAGAATTCGGTCAAAAGAATGCCACATTTTTTTGTTCATTTTACATTAAGTAAAGATATGTTATTAACATTAAAATTTCTAATATTTTTAAGCATTTATTACAATTTTTTTCTTTTTATGAAAGCATCATAGAACTGAAGTTTACCGTTAGTCTCATCGACATCCAAGTTAATCTTTGGAATTCCATTAAAAGCAAATCTAGAAGGCGGATCCGAAGGATTATCACAATTAATTTCAAAAAATTGTCTTGCTTGACTGATTCCATCTGTACTACCATCAGAGTCACTAGAGAAAATAGCTGGTATGCAGTCCAATAGATGGCTAACACATTTTCACACACAAAATAAAATGTTTCAGTTTCTTTACTGTGTTAGAAAAATACTTGCATGTGTTAGAAAAATACTTTTAATTTCTTAAAGGTAATTAATTCTATTAAAAAAAAAATATACAAATATACATTACATTAAATAAATATCATTTAAAAAATGATAAAAAATAATATTTCTATTTAAAATAAATAATTTCTTCTATCAATACATTGTGTCAAAAACAAAAAAAAATTAAAAAGAATAATATCTTCTCAATCACACGGGCCACTAATGAGAACAAGTAAGTATTGTCCTATAAAATATTACAATTACAATTTTTTTTCACCATTTATTCCTTGAGATCTCATTTGTAGATGGAAAATAGCTAGTATGCAGTCCAATAGATTGCTAACACATTATCACACACAAAATAAAATGTTTCAGTTCTTAAACTGTATAAGAACAATCCATGCATCAGAGAGTTAAATCTTTTTAATTTCTCAAACTTGATTCCATTACTCATGGAAACGGAATAGATTGCAGTGTTTCAGAATGGAAAAATAAAATTAAAAAGAATGAAATCCTCTCAGTCATACGGGCCATTAATGAGAACAGAGAAGTATTGTCCTATAAAATATTAGAATTACAATTTTTCTTCACAATTTATTCATGGAGATCTCATTTGTGGACAGAAAATAGCTAGTATGCAGCCCAATAGATGGATAACACATTTTCACACACAAAATAAAATGTTTCAGTTCTTTAACAGTGTTAGAACAATTCATGCATCAGAGAGTTAAATGCTTTTAATTTCTGAAAGGTAATTCTATTACCCGTGGCAACAGAATATATTACAATGTGTCAAAATGGCAAAATAAAATTAAAAAGAGTGAAATCCTATCAATCACATGGGCTATTAATATTTTCCTATAAAATAATAGAATTATAATTTTTTTCCACCAATCCTTCATAGAGACCTCATTTGTAGACAAAAAAAAAAATAGCTTGTATGTAGTCCAATATTTGGTTAACACATTTTCCCACACAAAGTGTTTCGGTTTTTTAACTGTGTTTGAACATTTCATGCATCAGAAAGTTAAATCTTTTTAATTTCTCATACTTGATTCTATTACCCATGGAAACAGAATAAATTGCAGTGTTTAAGAATGGCAAAATAAAATTAAAAAGTACGATATCTTATCATACACAATGGCCATTAAGGAGAACAGATAAGTATTGTCCTATAAAATTTTAGAATTACAATTTTTCTTCACCATTTATTCATAGACACCTCATTTGTGAATGGAAAATAGCTAGTATGTAGTCCAATATTTGGTTAACACATTTTCCCACACAAAATGTTTAAGTTTTTTAACTGTGTTAGAACGTATTTCATGCATCAGAGAGTTAAATCTTTTTAATTTCTCAAACTTGATTCTATTACCCATGGAAACGGAATATATTGCAGTGTTTCAGAATGGCAAATTAAAATTAAACAGAATAATATCCTCTCATTCACACGAGCCTTTATTGAGAACAGATAAGTATTGTCCTATAAAATATTAGAATTACAATTTTTTTTTCACCATTTATTCCTTGAGATCTCATTATGGACAGAAAATAGCTATCCCGAAGCCCAATAGATGGCTAACACATATTCGTACACAAAATAAAATGTTTCAGTTTTTTTAACTATGTTAGAACAGTTTATGCATAAAAGAGTTAAATACTTTTAATTGCTTAAAGGTAATTCTATTACCCGTGGCAACGGAATACATTACAATGTGTCAAAATGGCAAACTAAAATTAAAAAGAATGAAACTGTCTAATTCAGAGGTCTAATTTAATTAATGGGAACAGATAATTATTGTCCTATAAAATATTACAATTACAATTTTTTTCACCATTTATTCATAGAGACCTCATTTGTGGACGGAAAATAGTTAGTATGCAGCCCATTAGATGGCTAACACATATTCGCACACAAAATAAAATGTTTCAGTTCTTTAACTTTGTTAGAAAAATTCAAGCATCAGAGAGTTAAATACTTTTAATTTCTCAAAGGTGATTGGATTATAAATGGTAACGGAATATATTGCATTGTATCAAAATGGCAAAACGAAATTAAAAAGAATGAAATCCTCTCAATCACACGGGCCATTAATGAGAACAGATAATTATTGTCCTATAAAATATTACAATTACAATTTTTTTCACCATTTATTCATAGAGACCTCATTTGTGGACTGAAAATAGCTAGTATGAAGCCCAAGATTGCTAACACATTTTCACACACGAAATAAATATTTCAGTTTTTTTTAAAGGTGTTAGAACAATTCATGCATCAGAGTTAAATGCTTATAATTTCTCAAAGGTGATTATGCATTACAATGTAAAAATGGCAAAATAAAACTAAAAAGAAATGAAATCCTCTCAGTCACACGGGCCATTAATGGGAACAGATAAGTACTGTCCTATAAGTTATTAAAATTACAATTTTTCTTCACCATTTATTCTTAGGGACCTCATTTGTGGACGGAAAATAGCTAATATGCAGCCCAATAGATAGCTAACACATTTTCACACACACACAAAAGTTTCAGTTTTTTAACTGTGTTAGAACAATTCATGCATCAGAGAGTTAAATGCTTATAATTTCTCAAAGGTGATTCTATTACCCGTGGTAACGGAATGCATTACAATGTGTCAAAATGGCAAAATAAAATTAAAAAGAATGAAATCCTCTCAGTCACACGGGCCATTAATGAGAACAGAGAAGTACTGTCATATAAAATATAACAATTACAGTTTTTCTTCAACATTTATTAATTTAGATCTCATTTGTTGACGGAAAATAGCTAGTATGCAGCCCAATAGATGACTAGCATATTTTCACACACAAAATAAAATGTTTCAGTTCTTCAACTGTGTTAGAACAAGTCATGCATCATAGAGTTAAATGCTTTTAATTTCTCAAAGGTGATTCTATTATCCGTGGAAAAGAAATGAATTAAAATGTGTCAAAATGGCAAAACAAAATTTAAAAGAATGAAATTCTCTCATTCCGACGAGGCATTAATGAAGACAGATAAATATTGTCCTATAAAATATTAGAATAACAATTTTTCTTCATCATTTATTCATGGAGACCTCGTTTGTGGATGGAAAATAGCTAGTATGCAGTCCGATAGATGGCTAACACATTTTCACACACACAAAATGTTTCAGTTTTTTAACTCAGTTGGAATAATTCATGCATCAGAGAGTAAAATGTTTTTAATTTCTCAAAGGAAATCCTATTACTCATGGCAACGGGATAAATTGCAATGAGTCAAAATGGTAAAGTAAAATTAAAAAGAATGAAATTTTATCATTATTCACACAGGTCTCATATGAGGATAAATAAGTATTGCTCAACAAAATATTAGAGTACAATTCGTTTTCAACATTTAGCCATAGAAACCTCGTTTGTGGACGAGAAATAGCTAGTATGCAGCCCAATATATTGCTAACACATTTTCACACACGAAATAAAATATTTCAGTTTTTTAACTGTTTTATAACAATTCATGCATCAGAGAGTTAAATACTTTAATTGCTCAAAGGTGATTAATTATTCATGGTAATGGAATAGATTGCAATGTCAAAATGGCAAAAAAAAATTAAAAAGTGAAATCCTCTCATCACATCCATAAAAAACAGATAATATTGTCCTATAAAATATTGAATTACAATTTTTCTTCATCATTTATCCCTGAAATCTCATTGTGGACAGAAAATAGCTATCATAAGCCCAATAGATGGCTAACACATATTTGCACACAAAATAAAATGTTTCAGTTTTTTTAACTATGTTAGACCAATTCATGTATCAGAGACTTAAATACTTTTATTTTTTTAAATGTGATTCTATTACCCGTGGCAACGGAATACATTACAATGTGTAAAAATGGAAAATAAAATTAAAAAGCATGAAATCCTCTCAATCACACAGGCCATTAAAGAGAACAAATAAGTATTGTCCTATAAAATATTAGAATAACAATTTTTCTTCGCCATTTATTCATAAAGACCTCATTTGTGGATGAAAAATAGCTAGTATGCAGCCTAATAGATGGTTAACACATTTTCACACACGAAATAAAATATTTCAGTTTTTTAACTGTTTTATAACAATTCATGCATCAGAGAGTTAAATACTTTTAATTACTTAAAGGTAATTCTATTACCCGTGGCAACAGAATACATTACAATGTGTGAAAATGGCAAAGTAAAATAAAAAAGAATGAAATCCTCTGAAACACACGGGCCATTAATGATGACAAATAAGTATTTTCCTATAAAATATTAGAATTACAATTTTTCTTCACCATTTATTCATGTAGGCCTAGTTTGTGGACAGAAAATAGCTAGCATGCAGCCCAATAGATGGCTAACACATTTTCACACACACAAGTTTCAGTTTTTTAACTGCTTTAGAACAATTCATGCATCAGAGAGTTAAATACTTTTAACTTCTCAAAGATGATTCAATTATCCGTGGCAACGGAATAAATTGCAATGTGTCAAAATGGCAAAATAAAATTAAAAAGAATGGAAATTTCTCCTTATTCACACTGGCCTGATATAAGAATAAATAAGTACTGCTCATATAATATTAATGACTGATATAATATTAGAGTTAAAATTCATTTGTGACTCCATTTGTGAGGAAAAATAACTAGCATGTATCCCAATACATAGCTATCACATTTAAAAAAAATATTTCTTTTTTTACTGTTCAAAGACAATTTATTCATGAGAGCGTTGAATATACTCAATGTCAGAAAAGAATAATCTGTTACCCATGGCAACGGAATAGACTGCATCGTGGCAAAATGACAAAATAAAATTAGAATGAATGAAACCATTTCATTCATACTGGTTTCGCGTGAGGCAATCTTTAACCGAAAGAATTGACCTTCAAACTTGAACGTTATCGATACATTCGAATGAAAATGAACAAAATAATACTTAAAACAAAAGACAGTTCTATAGAATGGGACGTTTCAAATTCCCCTCTTATTTTTGAGTAGCTTTGTCTCCTGTGGTATGTTTGGAATGCAATTGTCACTGTGCCAACCGACAGTCATATTGTCATGGTTCATTTTTTGCTCAAGGCCACTGATGAATTTCACGGAGATCCTAACGGTAAGAGGGAAGATTTTAGATTTAATCGCTTTGGCAACTTTTAGCTTGGTGCTATTGGATAGAATAGTTAATGAATTTAGAATTTTAATAGTCACAAATCTTGACTTTCATTTAAGAATTTTCTTGAGGTAAAATGATATGTAAATGTTCAATATTACTGAAGAAGTAAATAAGGTAACTGCTTACCTTTTGTTTATTCTGGGATTCTCATGACTGTATAAATCCAAAACACGGCTGTTGAACACAAACACCTTTTATTACACAACACGATCAATAGAGAATAAACTGTGAACTGAATACAGAATTATGAATTATGTTACGCTTTAAATCCGTTTCATATATGAATAAGAATAAAATACAGGAATAACATTTTAAAACCGACGTCGAATGTCCAACGGTTTTTTCTCTTAGCCAAAGTTTGTTTTTCCCACCGCTCAATAGCGCCATCTATCTTTCGGTGGCGAAATTAATCTAACAGCTATGAGAATGACTAACCAATGCTCGTTTAACCTTCATTCTAGGCATTTAACACTAGATTTACGGATGTTGATCATATACCTATTTTTACTGAAGTGAGCCAATTTGACATACAAGAAAATTGAAGGTTTTTGCAAAGAAAGTAGTTCTAAATTAATTTAAATAAAATGTTTATTATCAAAAAATTAATGGAAAACATTTTTTACACATAAAATCTGTTTTGGAAACACATTCTCCGCAAACATTTCTATTACATTTAGTACAATGGTTTCTACATCTGTTTCTTTTGCATGATTAGTTGAACTTGACAATTCTTCCGTACGTCAGTGGTATGAATTTCTGTCATTGTAATGGAAGTGTTCTCGACTTTTTCTCTATATTTACTTCTTAGCTCCTCAGCCAATTGGAAAATAAAATCTTTTTGTGAAATATTTACTTGAGTCGTCTCTTTATACAGAATCCAAGCATTGATAGCTGCTAAATCTAAAATGTTGAAGAAAACTTGTAGAGGTCATCTTCGTGAACGAGAAGAGAAACAAATCACGTGCGACTTGACTGTTGCCCAGGCCTGATAGGACCAATAAATTTAATGTTATGCGATTAACTGCTAAACCATTGTGACGTCGCTACACCCCATTGGCTTCACAAAGGGGTTTTGTTAAAGCCCAGGGAAGGGCGACACTCTGTCTGGGCTTTTGACACTACACCACAAAGGGTTGTATCTTCGACCACGCCTTTAGATGTCCAGGTGAATCGGAAGGACGAACTGGGACAACGAAATGTCAGACAGTGAGGCGCCAACGAAGCAGCCAATCAGAGGCGACGATGTGAAAAGAAAAATCCAATGGAAAGAGGCGAAAGGTGACGTCAGGCGGCCCGAGTTTTTCACCGGAGAGTCCCCAGAAAAAGAGAACGGACAGCGGTGCAATTGGCGAAGGTTGGTTTGTTTTGGAGAGCTTTTCTCCAGCTTTTTTGGGGACTCAAGGAGACCCAGTTGTACCCCTGTACAACGATATCTGTCGGCACCTGTCCGCAGATTGCTTTTTTAGGTTCGCCTTGAACCTGGGACTTTTAGGTCCGCGCCAACCAGCCTGAGCTCTGGGATTTCCATTTGGAAAATTTGTACATATTCCATTTTAATCAAGAATAAACGTTGTTATTGTTTCTAGGATTACGTCGTGTCATAACCACTTCGAAACCCACGCACTATCCGAGGATCCCGTGACGTTACACCATTCTATGAGTCAAATTGGCTCACAATCGTGAAAATAGGTATACCACATTTGATAACGCGATATAAAGGGTTTTCGAGGAAGAGGAATGAAAGTTTACATATATTTTATTACTTAACTAAAAACCAACGTATGTTTTTGAAAAGTGATATTAAAGTCTTATACATATATAGTGATCAAATTTTTAATGAATCAAATTGGCTTGGTCTGTAAATTTAGTGTTAAGGTTACGAACATAACGAAATGTTGTGTTTATTTAAACATTTAAATTATTTTTTAGAATAAAGCACATCATCATTTTGTTAATGAAAAAGAAAATATGATTCCTCAATTTCAGAATCGCATCTAATTGGCTAAAATAACGTTCTTTGGACTTTGTCAGGAAATGACTGTGTTTACTTTATATTTCATGTTTTCTCTTTATTTGCTTCATAAGTATAAGTCACGTGATATTGCAAAATCGTTTTCTTTTTCCAACCAAAGGTTAAACCAACTTTCTACCTGATTATACTGAAACGTATGTCTAAAATGTAAAATGTCACTAAGTGTAACTTACTATCAGGAATCTGACAGCAATTCTTTTTGTTGTTTTTCCATGGAAAGCAAAATAGTAAGGTATCGTTAATGGAATCTAGGGTTTGGCATCAGAACAGGGTGCCCCGGCTAATTTCGAGATAAAGTTCTAAGCATGGCAATTGAATTTCTCCAGAATCCACATCTATATTTTGATTTATATTATTTTGGTATCCAGCTCTTGGTAATACTTAAGAAAAGGGTATCCCTTAGCAAATGTAGCGAAATTATTGGCGATGTTTACTAAAAAAAAAAAAAAAAATGATAAACTAAACTAACTATTAATGGTTAACTATATCTAATTGTTTTAAGCATTAAGGTATCCGTCTACGTTCGGAGAACTTTTTTCTTTAAACGTAGAAACTAGTTCATGTTTTTACATTTTTAGATTTATTTTTTATATTATCATAGAGAATTGCACTTAAAAAATTTATTCCTGAAGAAGTTTTTATAAAATTTCTAGTAAATGAAGAAAATTTAGTAACAAAATCGGGTTTTTTCAAAAGGTCTAATTTTTTAATAAATTAAATTATTTCAATATTTTGTGATGCAACACATTTCTTATACACTAGACTAGTGAATCCCCTAAAATCTTTGCTTCATTTGCATTTAGTAAAAAGTTTTGGTCCTTCAAAATCATACACATTGAATTTTTAACGAATTTTCACTATCTTTATATCTAACTATGAGTGTAACATCATTAAAAATTATCCAAATTTAAAGCTTTTAGGTCATTTACTAGTAAATACTATCAAAAGCATTCATAACAATTTTCAACACAATATTTTAAGATTTTTTTGAGAAATCCCATTTCAAGTTTCAACATTTTATTAAAAATACCGTTCTGAGAAAAACGCATTTGAAGTTTATGAAAGCAACTTTAACTATTAAAAATTTAAAATACATGTTTAAAATTCCCCACACTTTTTTTGCTTCAAAACTTTCTAATTGCCAAGTTACTAATTATTAAAAATACTAGAAAAACGTTTAAACTAATCATCATGAAAATTTAAAAAGTTTTGTCCAAAAAACGCTCTTTAAAAGGCTTTAAATTTACAACTTCTGGTTCCGAATTTGCTACTTCCGTTTTGCTTTGACAGCTGTCACTGATGTATAAACAGCTATAGCTTTTCTTTAAAATGCCGTAGAGACAAAACAAACACAGATTTAGAAGCCTAAAAATTGAAATTTTACAACAGAGAAATAAAAAAATATTATGATTTTTGGCAAAAAATGACGTTTTCATGTAGACGGATACCTTAATAGAGCATCTTAAAATTGTGAATAAGAAATAACAGTTTATTTCTTTATATTTCTTGTATTCGTGATGAATATTAAATTTAAATGGATGTGTTATTCATTTTAAGAAAATAGATTGTTTTAATTTTGAAATCATTTAGACTTTTAGGGTAATTAATTTAAAGAGTAATTTGAATTTTGAAATAAATATAACTTTCATCCGGGAAACTTGAATTACCCAGATCGAAGATGTTAATTTGTAAATAATACTATTCCACATGTTATTACTAGTGTATGTTAGTACTTATCTCCGGTTCTGCAAATATTTTTTTTTATTATTATTATTATCTCAGCAAACTTTCTATCAGGGGCAAAAAGTTGCTACTAGGAGTATATACCTCGACGAAATCAGCTAAATTCAGTCCGATTGATGAGCAAGAATAAAGTGTAGTGCTGCCATCTATTGGCTATTATTTACACTAAAAGAATTAATTAAACAGCTTTGAAATCGAAAGCAAGAGAAAGAATGAAACTTACTTTGCTTTTCTTTTATAATTACAAATGCAGCATATAGAAAGCATATTTACTTTTTCCCCATACATAGATTAAACTTTGTAGCTGTTAAAAAGTTTCACGCAATTTATTTTTTTTATAAATATCAATGTTCCAGATCCTATAACTCGAGAATTATTTTTACAATTATTTCTCTGTGCATATATGTATTTGTTTATAAAATATGGATAACCTATAAACTGAATGAAGTAGATTATAATATTTGACTATATTATGGAAGGATAATAGTAATTTTAGTAAGTAGTTTAGTATCAATATGACTACTATTTTGGTGTACATATATCAAAAATCACTCTAAACGATCTGTGGATCTGTTTATATACATGGCATGCAAAAGTATATTAATAAATAACTACTGCGGGTTATAAATACTCAAATTACATAGTATTTAGGTTACCAGGTTTGCACCCAAAATATCTCCCTGTATGAATGGGATAAGTACAAAATAAATCTGCGTATCCGAAATTCCTAAAGACTTACAAGAAGAATAAATAAATTTGTAATCGATACTTAGGGAACTCTTTAGGAGGGGTATAATAAACCCCTTAACACAAGTTGTTTCAAATTCACGGGACTAAATATCTTAAAAAGAAAAATCGAAATTTTTCATTTAGTTTCTTGGGTGAAATTCATTCAAAATCTATTCTACTTCCAAATTCGTCCTTGTTCGAAACATCTGATATTACCATTAATAGTTGATGCAATCAACCATCTATAATACTCTATCTAAATCCTCCCTTTTTTAAAGCTGTATTTAGATTATACAGTAGAACCTCTTTTTAACGACCCCACGATACAACGACTCCTTCGTTAGAACGACCATCTTAAAAAGTTTCAATTATTTTACTTTAGGAATAATGTTAATTTTGAACCATTACAACGACCCCAAGCTTATTTTTTCTTGTTAGAGCGACCGCCAGTTTTAGTCCGCAGAACTCATGAGCAAGTGGGCTATTTCAAAATTATTCTACTCTGGTGCAACTTCAATTCGATTTCGAAGACGGAGAAAGAAATCATCCAAGCTTTTGAAAAAGTGAACGAAAAAGAAGCCATCAATGCAATCAATGCCTTGCGTCAATATTTTGAAGGACAATTTAATTCTGAAGATTTCCTTCAAAATCTAACGGATATGGAATCAGTGATAATGAAAAATTCCCAAATGAACTTGAAACAGGCGTCAATCAAAGACTTTTTTTCAAAAATCTAACGGATATGGAATCAGTGATAATGAAAAATTCCCAAATGAACTTGAAACAGGCGTCAATCAAAGACTTTTTTCAAAAATCTAACGGATATGGAATCAGTGATAATGAAAAATTCCCAAATGAACTTGAAACAGGCGTCAATCAAAGACTTTTTTCAAAAATCTAACGGATATGGAATCAGTGATAATGAAAAATTCCCAAATGAACTTGAAACAGGCGTCAATCAAAGACTTTTTTTTCAAAAATCTAACGGATATGGAATCAGTGATAATGAAAAATTCCCAAATGAACTTGAAACAGGCGTCAATCAAAGACTTTTTTTCAAAAATCTAACGAATATGGAATCAGTGATAATGAAAAATTCAAAAATGAACTTGAAACAGGCGTCAATCAAAGACTTTTTTTCAAAAATCTAACGGATATGGAATCAGTGATAATGAAAAATTCCCAAATGAACTTGAAACAGGCGTCAATCAAAGACTTTTTTTCAAAAATTAACGAATATGGAATCAGTGATAATGAAAAAATCCCAAATGAACTTGAAACAGGCGTCAATCAAAGACTTTTTTTCAAAAATCTAACGGATATGGAATCAGTGATAATGAAAAATTCCCAAATGAACTTGAAACAGGCGTCAATCAAAGACTTTTTTTCAAAAATCTAACGGATATGGAATCAGTGATAATGAAAAATTCCCAAATGAACTTGAAACAGGCGTCAATCAAAGACTTTTTTTCAAAAATCTAACGAATATGGAATCAGTGATAATGAAAAATTTCCAAATGAACTTGAAACAGGCGTCAAAGACTTTTTATCAAAAATCTAACGGATATGGAATCAGTGATAATGAAAAATTCCCAAATGAACTTGAAACAGGTGTCAATCAAAGACTTTTTTCATCTAACGAATATTCAGTGATATGAAAAATTCAAAAATGAACTTCAGTCAATCAAAGACTTTTTTTCAAAAATCTAACGGATATGGAATCAGTGATAATGAAAAATTCCCAAACGAACTTGAAAAAGGCGTCAATCAAAGACTTTTTTTTTGAAAAATTCAGTAATGGAAATACAAATAAACAGAAGTGTTCTCTAGGTATGTACTGTTGCATCATTTCTTTGCTGAAATTTTTTTTTATTATTTTTTCCATTCGTTACAGCGACTTTTCGTTACAATGACCATATGATATTGGTCCCACAGGGGGTCGTTATACCGAATTTCTACTGTATTAACTTCAGTTTTTCGCTAATTATTTTTTCTTTTTGACATTTGTCCATATCATTTCACATAAACTGATATTGACAAGTGATAATCTTCAAACTTCAATTCTATGTATGTAACAGGCCTTTTTTTTAATTTCACTCTTTTATGCAGTTGTAATACAATTACAGTTATAAACTATAATTGTTTTGTCAATCGAAAATAAGATTATCAGTAGCAGAAAATCATGACTGAAAAATGTTCTTAATACAATGCTTGTTTATGAGCATTCAAAATAAAATAATTTTAAACTGCTATCTAATCATTTTAACTGCTGTTGTAAGTTACTAAAACTAAATGAGTTTATTATTTTCTCTGCCATTTCTAAATCAAAACTATCTTGATTATTTATAATTATATTATTTTCAATCTGTCATCACCATTTACCACGTTTAATAAAATAAAGACAGCGGAAATCTTTTGGCATTCAAAGACATTGCATTTCCTCAAAAGATTCCGTAACTGTAATTTTTTAATAAAATTATTCGATCTGAAAAATACAGATAGTGACGCCATCTGTTAAGTAAAAAAATCAATAAAATTGCAATGATGTTTTATTACTTACATACATTGAAGTATATAACCTGGTAAATAGTATTTTTTAATAAAATTATTCGATCTGAAAAATACAGATAGTGACGCCATCTGTTAGGTAAAAAAATCATTAAAATTGCAATGATGTTTTATTACTTACATTGAAGTATTTAACCTGGTAAATAGTAATGGGTGAATAGTAATAAATAGAAATGGAATAGAAATATAAGGGTTAAACATTACATTTTACATATATAATGCAATTAATGCATATATCATTTTACTCATGTTAAAAATTAAGAAAATTTGCATATTTTCTGAAAAGAACTAATCGAAATATAAGACCACTGCTTCAAAACAAAAGTACGTCGAATGTATACGCGTACACTGTATGGGAGCAGCCAGTAGAGGAACAAGCTTTATAAGCAAGTTTGACAAAACACATTGTTTGTTCACAAGCACAACGCTGGTTTTTTTTTTTTTTTCTTACTAGTAAAATGAGTAATCACCAATGCTTAGATCAGGGATGGACAAACTTTTTCAGCCGCGGGCCAAAAATCGAAAGAAAATAAGTTTGACGGGCCCAGATAAGTTTTTCTAAAATTTTAAAAACAATATACAAGTACCTCACGGTTTAAATACGTTAATGAGATGAATGAAATTGCGATTACATTTTTAAAAGTTCCTTATACTGAGGTTCGAAGTGAGATGTACCGATTTTAAGGAACGATGCTAAATGCTCATCTGTTAGTCTACTTCTGAAATTATTCTTTCTGAGGTTTAAAGTTGAAAACACGTGTTCACATATAAGAAACAAATATACCGCTGATCTTCTTGGAGTGAGATAATAAATTCGGGATATAATATTTAAGCAAAGTAGAAATATAAGTAGATGAAAAAAAACATTTTTTTTCTAGCATTATGACGCCATTCCTTTAACCATCTCGTTTAATCACTTCTTATTTTAAATTATTTAAATATCGTCTGCATTATTTTTATGCATTTTATTATGGAACTTAGATATTACGTACATAATTTTCTTTTATATTTGGCTTAAATAATAGATTAGGTGCATATGGGATAGTTTTAAATTTAATCATTGATTATTTTTTGTTGCAATGGAAATTTTATCACCGGTATTAACAACAAATTCTTTTCACAAAATCTAGGAGTCTATTTCACGGACTAATAAATATCTAGCACTTAAGTTATATATGTTTGAAAATTAAGAAGTTTTTATGTTTGTCTTTTATACCACACAGTTTGCAATCGATTCTCTAAATTTTGGACATCATTCATATATACCGCCAAATAATCACTGCCAATATTAAAAGCTCTGCTGTTTATCCTATCACGTAATATGACAATATAAATTAAGCTTGGCAACTAACATGCGGTCAGTAAAGATAAACAAATTATTCAGCGTGTACCAGATAGTTCTCAGCCAAAAACCAATCCATTTTTTTACATGCCTTATAGGGTACTTTACAATTTTGGAAAATTAAAAATTTTACTGATCCCGTCATATGACGGGCTATATGCTAGTATAATATATATATACATATATATATATATATATATATATATATATAAATATATATATATATTATATATATATATATAATATATATATATATATATATATATATATATATATATATATATATATATATATATATATATATAGAGAGAGAGAGAGAGAGAGAGAGAGAGAGAAAGATTAATGACTGAGCCTTTTTTTCACCTGCATTAAGAAAATCATGTAATGAAAATGCGTAAAACATACCTGAAATAAGTGCAAATAACATCACCAAAAATAACGCCAAATTTGGCGCTAAAATTTAGTGTCAATTTTGTCTTCCTGTTGATCAAATAAATGTAAATGAAAAAGAATAAAAAAATTCAAATCTGTATACGGATGTCTGTTCATTTATTTTTTTTAGTTTGATATATTTAAAACGGCATATTCGACGAGAATACCCTATCCTATACAGGGAATAGAAAAAAAAAATTTAGGAGGTGTCGTAGAGCTGTAGAATAACTGCTTTCTGCCGAGGAACGTAGTACGAAGTACATTTATATATAACGTTGATTTTCATAAAAAGTTTCACAAATTAATTTTTAACTACAAAATTTTAAATATATCTTTCAATTCAGTAAAATGTTACAATACTCATTCGTAGTTTACTACATATAGCAGTATCTGTAGTTTTATTAAACTATTTTTCTCACAAAACGGCAATCTTCGTTGATCCTTCCTCGAAAAAAATTTCAGGTAAGGGTCTTTGCGTAAATAGCTGACACAATTTTCTGTGCGATTGGTTACTGGTTATTATCGATGTGTCTTATTCTAACCACATCGATTTACATTTTTTTACACAAATCCTTTCTTTTAACACCTCCACACAGAAGTACACTTGTAATGTTAGATTTTTCTTTCCAGAACCAAAAAAAGTTTCCAGTTTTAATAGATCCAGAAAAGAATTTCTTATTTAAAAACAAAAGGAAAATACAGTAGAACCTCGGTATAACGACCACCTGTGGAACCAACATCATATGGTCTTTGTAACGAAAGGTCGTTGTAGCGAATTGAAAAAAATTGAGCAAACAAATCATGGAACAGTACATACCTAGAGAACAACACTTCTATTTATTTGTATTTCCATTACAGAATTTTTGAAAAAAAGTCTTTGATTGACGCCTGTTTCAAGTTCATTTGGGAATTTTTCATTATCACTGATTCCATATCCGTTAGATTTTGAAGGAAATCTTCAGAACTAAATTGTCCTTCAAAATATTGACGCGAGGCATTGATTGCATTGAAGGCTTCTTTTTCATTCACTTTTTCAAAAGCTTGAACGATTTCTTCTCCGTCGTCGGAATCGAAGATTTCTTTTTTTCCGGTAATACGGGCAATAAAATCGTCCTCATTCAAATTTTCTTCGCAGCATTGTAAAGTATCGTCTACCGCAACAAATTCATCGAAAGATAATTGAAGATTTAGTTTTCCACTTTTCGTCAAGCCCCCTCCCCTCCTTTAAGCAAACACAAAGAGAGGCGTACAAGTTTCTTGAAGTTGCACCACAGTACAATAATTTTGAAATAGCCCACTTGCTCATGAATTCTGCCGACTAAAATTAGCAGTCGCTCTAACGAAAAATAATACGCTTGGGATCGTTGTAATGATTCAAAATTACCATTACACCTATGGTAAAATAATTGGGACTTTTTAAGATGGTCGTTCTAACGAAGGGGTCGTTGTATCGTGGGGTCGTTAAAAAGAGGTTCTACTGTACTTAATTTGTTCTTCAGAAAAAAGCAATCAGACCAAATAAATTATCTGTTTTTATGCGTTTATAATCGTGGTTTGCATTTAAAGAAAGAAAACTTGCAAAAAACATGTGTTTTCTTTTATTTACATACTATTACTTAAAATAATATGAGAACACCTGAACCTTTTTCCACAACGTTTCTTGGAACAATAAATACTTTGAATAAATCTTATAGTAACCACAAAGAATATTTTCATGGTCACTGATTTAAAAAAAAAAGGTTGTTAAACATTGATTATATGCTATGCTTTTATTTATATACCTTTTGACAAGCGCAAACCCTCCCTTGAGAATTTTAGAGTGAATAATTTTATGATTTTAGTTTATCATTAATTTTAGATCGCTTGTAACGATGTAATCTCCAGAAAAACGATTTTTAGAAAAATCCTCAGAAAACATTAACGAATCACCAAAGCAAACGATTTTTTAAATTTCTCTTTATTATTATTCTCGTTTATTTTATCCCCCTAAACGTACATTCAGGGATAATAAATGGGTTTTCGCTACGTTCATTCATTGAAACATCAATCCAAGATAAATTTAAAAAAAAAAAGATGAGATTAAATAAAAAATTAACCGAACTTCTAAAAACGCATTATTTCTGGGAATTTAGTTTATACAGTATGTTCAGGATCGTTTTTCCAAAGTAAACTGTTGTATGTTCTGCTATTTGAATTTCTCTTTTGCGATAGGTTAATTTTCCCAGAACTGAAGAAAAAATAAAAGTAATTCAAGGGAGAAAAGTGTATCATTAAAATGGTATTTTTCGGAACTTCAGATTTGCAAGTCTTTTCGCGAAGTTCAATATTATATTTGTAGGAAAATACTGCGTATCTCGGATAGAAAAAAAGAGTTAATAAAACTTGAATGTTTTTCGCATACTGAGGAATTTTCCCGTTTTCTAATTTTATTTTTAAACAACAGAAAACAAAAAAGTAAGCAGGACGATTCCTTTTTTTATTTCATTTGTGGCACTAATTAGTGACTAGCATATAGCCCGTCATATGAAGCGATCAGTAAAATTTTCAATTTTTCAAAATGAGGAATTTGCACATGTGGGGGATTCGAACAACTTAGTTTTTTTTTTTTTTTTTTTTTTTTTATAACTTCAGACTCGTAGATTCCAAAAATGTTCTCAAAAATGTAAAAAACTGGGTATATCATTTAAAAAATTAATTTTAAAGTTAAGCGAAAATCACGTGACATCAAAACGCTCCGTGATTGGTTGTGACGTCATCGTTCAGGTTCTCCAATATTTTCTTATTGCTTGCAAGCTCGCACTATTTTAATATTTTGTTTTTGCAAGTTCCAGAAATTTTCTAGCTATCAAAATTAATTTTAATTTTAGCCTGAAGGTTTATTTTATCGACTTAGATAGCTTAGTTATCTCAATTTGTCATAAATGTCTCTTCTACCTGGATTTACAAAGGACAGTCAGACAACCTCCCGAAAATTGACTGTTTCTTGGGAAAAAAAAAACCGGATTTTATGGGAGCAGAAATACGGGGAATCAAAACCCAAAGGTATGTAAAATCATTTATATATTTATACAATTTTACTTAACATGTATTAATATTTTATTCATGCTAATCACAGCTCTTTTGTTTGTAGACATAGACAAGTCAAATAAATATACATATATCATATACACATATTTGTAGTAGTATCGCTTTTTATAAATAGAGATAGATGTAATATATTAAAATAAAAATTAGAGGAGGTATTTATTGTGAGGCCGGGACCTTTAGCCCTCGTGTTGCAAAAAGTAGACCGTAGCGCTCCAAAACCAAACCAATTCTTAAGTATTTTAAATTTGATGAAAAGAAATTTAAAATCTTTAAAAGGCTTTACTTAATTATTTATACTTTTTTAAATAGCAATACAATTTTATTGCCTTTAATATTAATGTTAAATTAAAAAATGTATAAAGTTTCTGAAATTAAATTTAATTTTTAAAGTAATATCATTATTAAGTATTTTAAAAATATTATACTTTTTTCAAATTAGTCGCCAATTTAATCGAAAAATATCACTGTGAATTGATACACTTAAGAAAGTATACATCACTGAAGAAAATATTTATAATACCTTGAAAATACATAACCTTTCCCTCCCCCGAGTTATTTATTAGATAATTATATGCTTTAGACTTTTATATGTTTTACGATATTTATATGATTTATTAAATATTTATTGCAGTTGAACTCTGTGATAATACTCGAAAATTAGCAGTTTTAAAAGTTAAATAGCACTGGTTAATCAACAGTCCTTTTAAAGGTATAGATGTATTTTTATATACTTTAATTGTTCTAAATTAGTAATATTTAAACAAAAGCAGGCATTTAATTACCGAAAAATGGTCTTCACAATCCCATAGAGATTATTTATATGATTATTTGGGGTTTCATTTCTCATCCCTTTTCATCTCATTTGTCCAGATTTTACGTGTATGTGGATCTTTGGGAACGCTGAAAATTATCTTCTCATTGCAATTAGTTGTATTTTTACAGAGTGGCACAATACAATATTTATAATATGATTTTTAATGCCATACATAATAAAACAATTCTATTATATGCGATACTTTACACAGAAATAAATTTAAAAGTCGCCTTTTAACATGTAAACAGCATAGGCGGTCGGTGTTTCCGTGAACGATGACGTCACAGACTCGGCGGAGGAAAAGTATCGTTTTTTAGAGACGTTAAAGAGTCCGCTATAAAACCCATTAGAAATCACTAATTAGGCCCCTAAATGAAAGAAAAATAGGTACTGGCCTGCTTATTTTTTTGCCTTCTATTGTTTAAAATTAAAATTAGAAAACATGAAAATTCCTTATTTCAGTAATGATTTAAGAAATTCGGATATTTTTTCTATTCAACTCTTGACAGTGAATAAACATGTACAGTAAAAAAAAATTTTTTTTTTGTCACATTTTGTCTCCTTTTTTTCCACGAGACAAATGGTTTCTTTTCCTTTCGTTTTCTTTTCTTCTTTCTCTCATATCCCTTCCCCCTCTTAATCATTGATTTCACCGTCTGTTTGTTTTTTTTTTTCTTCGCTTTCACTCATTTTTGTTCGTGTTTCTTTCGTAACATAATCTATTTATTTCTCGTTCACTTGAATCACTATTTCTCGCCTGCAGTACCTTAAATTTTATAGCAGAAATATTTTTAAAGTTCAACATTCTTTATTAATTTTCATCTGTTTAATAAAATACATAACATTGTTTCATTTGTTTTATGGGAACAATGAGAGTTTTATTGTGGTTGCAACACACGTGTCGTGCAAAGATAGAACTTTATACCAATGGTTTTTAACTTTTATCAGAATCACAAAATACTCAGGATTTTATATGATTTTTCCTAGTAGTTCAATAAAACAGCCTTTATATGTGTGGGGAATCTTCACCCCACATAAAAGGCTGTTTTATTGAACTACTAGGAAAAAATCATATAAAATCCCATATATATATATATATATATATATATATATATATATATATATATATATATATATATATATATATATATATATATATATATATATATATATATATATATATATATATAATATGTATATATAATATATATATATATATATATATATCTTGTTAAAATTTTCAGTCGTTAGTAAAATTCTTTTTATTTATCCACTCAACTTAAAATACATTTTTTTTTTTAATTTGTAGTGGATGGCACTTGATGTTAATACAGTTTTTTCAAATATTAATTCATTAATTAAATTTAATTAATCTAGTTTTATCAGAAAACTAGCACCAAGCTCTTGGCTCTTGTCTTCTGATTTCGCCAATGCGTTGCCATTCATTTTACAGTAAACCTCAGAATCGGGATTTTAAATGCTTACACGAGAATTTTTTTTCTCATTTCACATGCAATCATATAATTTAATAAAAAGCGACTAAAGTAAAATTTATCTTCGTTGACCTAAGTAGGAATTGACTTTAAAATTTTTTTTATATGTTGCTTGTTTTTGTTCTTTTTCTTACATTGCACAGTACCAAGAAAAAATTTATTGTATAGATCATATATAATCTTAACAATAAATAAAGATGTGCAAATAATCAAAGGGCTAATAAATAAGCATGTGCTTTTTGAGTCATGCCTGATATTTGAGGTATACAGATTCCAAATTCAAACCGGATTTAAAAAAAAAAAATTCACACTAAAAGCTAATTGATAAAAGGAAAATTATTGAACCGGATGCGACACGTGATTGTGTTGTGAAAATACCTTAATAACATCAGATCCACTTCTGAGAAAGAAAGCAAAGACATGAAGGTATCCGTCTACGTTAAAAACGTCATTTTTTGCCAAAAATCATATTTTTTTTATTTCCCTATTGTAAAATTTCAACTTTTAGGCTTCTAAATCTGTTTTTGTTTTGCATTTACGGTATTTTAAAGAAAATTTACAGTGTTTAAACATCAGTGACAGCAGTCAAAACATAACGAAAGTAGCGACTTCGCAACCGGAAGTTGTGAATTTAAAGCCTTTTAAGGAGCATTTTTTGGACAAAACTTTTTAAATTTTCATGAAGATTAGTTTAAACATTTTTCTAGTATTTTTAATAATTACCAACTTGGCAATTAGAAAGTTTTGAAGCAAGAAAGTGTTGGGAATTTTAAACATGTATTTTAATTTTTTAACAGTTAAAGTTGCTTTCATAAACTTCAAATGCCTTTTTCTCAGAACGGTATTTTTAACAACATGTTGAAACTTGAAATGTGATTTCTCAAAAAGTTCTTAAAATATTTTGTTGAAAATTATTATGAAGGCTTTTGATAGTATTTTACTAGTGAATGACCTAAAAGCTTTAAATTTGGGTAATTTTTAATGATGTTACACTCATAGTTAAATATAAAGGTAACGAAAATTCGTTAAAAATTCAATGTGTATGATTTTGAAGAACAAAAATTTTTTACCAAATGTAAATTAAGCAAAGTGATTCATTAGTCCAGTGTATAAGAAATGTGTTGCATCAAAAAATATTGAAATAATTTAATTTATTAAAAAATTAGACCTTTTGAAAAAACCCCGATCTTTTTTATTAAATTTTCTTCATTTATTAGAAATTTTATAAAAACTTCTCCAGGAATAAATTTTTTAAGGGCAATTCTCTATGATAATATAAAAAATAAATCTAAAAATGTAAAAATATGAACTAGTTTCTACGTTTAAAGAAAAAAAGTTCTCGGAACATAGATGGATACCTTAAGGATTCGAAAGAAATTGGGTGCTTCTAGTACGGATGTTTATCTATCAAAACTTTGGTACTTCAAAGAACTCATGTTTGGGGTCGGTTTATAAAACTAATGTTTTTCCTTTGTCGAACTGAAAAGACTGGGGGAAAATTTGAAGGAAAAGCGTCCATTAGCGTCTCGAGAATCTATAGAGAAAGTGCATGTTTGTAAGCAAATACGAGTGCTGACTGCAACTCAATTTTTCGTTGGTAAAACATTGCTTGTTTTCATTGTATCTTATGAGGTTCGATATGGATCACGTATACAACAAAACTAACTTTTATTTAAGGGAAGGGGAAGGAAACACCAGAAACTGGCTAAGTAATTCAAAATAAATTTTTAGCACTTACAAAAGTATATATATATTTTAAAAAATTAAACACTTCACTCAGTACTATTAAGTATCATAATAAAATTATAACTACTTACTTTGTTAACAGGAACAACAAACTAACCCTATATAATAATAGCCTAAGTTATCTGTACGTCTGTCCTCCAATTTATGAAGCGGTTGGACCTGGAATGGACAGAGGCATCCATTTAAAGTGAATAAAGTTTATGCTCTCCTAAACTATCGATCCGATTCTAAAATAAATTTGTATAAATAGGCTTCAAACCACAGTAAAAAATACTGTGGTCTTTAAAACGTTCGAAATCCAACCCTTCCCTCCTTTACGAGAGCTTAATGCCATTATTTCCAGCCCTATTTACCCCGGTTAAGAGCAGGCGATTAAATTTATCCATTTATCACTTAATAAAGAGGTAAAAATAACAATCTTTTCTAGCATTGTGACGTCATTCCTTTAAACATCTCATTTAATCATTTCATATTTTAAACTATTTAAATATCGTCTACACTATTTTAATATCTTTTATCACTGAACTTAGATATTACGTAAATGATTTTCTTTTATATTTGGCTTAAATAATAGATTAGGTACATACGTGATAATTTTAAATTGAATCATCGATTATTTTTTGTTGCAATGAAACTTTTACCACCGGTATTAACAATAAATTCTTTTCATATAAGTCTAGGAGTCTATTTCACGGACTAATAAATATCTAACTTTTAATTTATATATATTTGGAAATTAAGAAGTTTGTTCTTTTGTGTGTTTGTTTATTATACATAACCACACGGTTTGACTTAATGAATTCAAAGTGATTCTAAACTGCATTACAGGATCGGGAGACTCTAGAGGAGTATGGCGATAAATAAATTATTGAGAGTGTACGAGATAGTTCTCAGCCAAAAAACAAACCATTTTTTACTTTTCTCATTGGCAACTTAACAGTTCTGGAATATTAAAAATTTTACTAATCCCGTCATATGATGGGCTATATGCTAGTTACATAAATAAGAATCTAATAAAAATGTGCTAAACTTGATCAGCTTAAGGACAAAGAATAATTACATTTATAGGTACAGTACTTCTTACAAAAGCATAGATAATACATTAGAAATATGAAAAAAACTGAATAATAATAAAAAAAAATTCTTAGAGCATAATTTTAAATAGTCTATTACATTACAGTAAGGTTAACATCTTATTACCATTCTGAAAATGTTTGTCGCAAATTCTCGAAGAAGAACTTGGAGTCCAGTCTTGCCCTTTCAAAGCTTTTATCCAAAGCATTCGCAATGTAGGATCTTTAAGAAAGCAATAAAATCCAATATTTTCATCTTTTTAAAACACTTAGTACTGCCCTACGCACAACAGCTTGTTACCATTTTCAGATAATTGACAAAATTAAAACCTCAATAGCAATCACAATCCGTAGGAAATTAGAATATTTTGCCAACGAAGAAGTTGAGCTGCAATTTTTGCTGCACCTGACGTCATACGCTCATTCTCTATTAGTTTACTACAGAGAAAAACATTTCTCCACAACGCATGCGTCAATTTTTATGCCAACCGAACTTGGCGATAAATTCTTGGCGTAGATTACTTGCTTATCGCGAGTTACAGCCTGTTTCATACGTGATTCTGATTACACGTACTTGATATTTGAACGCCGTTTTTTTTTTTTTATCTATGCCATTGTTTAATCAAATATAAAGGCAGATTCAGACACTTTATGCTTATCATGCAAATATTGTTACAATAAATTAATCGAAAATAAGAATTTATATACTTATATTCGTAAATTCCATACCCATTCCATAAAAAAACGACTATGTTCAAATATCTCGGATTGTTTGTTGCATATGTAGCATAAAATTAATATGTTTGACAGCATTGCTTATTGCACAAGCACATTAACATAAAACACCAAGATTTTAAAATGTACAAATGTACTTTTAACAAGTAATATATATATATATATATATATATATATATATATATATATATATATATATATATGTAAGGAAAATTCTTAGGGGTTTTCATAACTTAAATCAAGGGTAAAAATTCCCGCGTCATTTTCCATTCCCCTTTTTAACCCCTAACCTAAATTGACCACTGGGGCTACAGGTTACGCCCTCAGAGAAGAGGCCTGGCCAATTATAAACCTACATGGCCCTAGCGGACAATTTAGGAAATTTCCAAATAAAAAGGAGATACACGCTAGTGGAGACAGATTTTTCTAGAGATATTTTCCCACAGATGTTGACCCAGGTGTTAAGTGCCTTGTACATAGAACTTCATGCCCTTCAGTTTGTCCCTATAATGAAGTGGGAACCCGTCCTTCAAAGTTATCTTAATAAAGGTCTTTAGCTGAAACGATATCATTTTTACATTTTTATGGCCATGACTGCAAAGCAAACCTCCATCGAGAAGTCAGTCTGATTACATATATATATATATATATATATATATATATATATATATATATATATATATATATATATATATATATATATATATATATATATATATATATATATATATATGTATATATACGTATATATATATATATATATATATATATATATATATATATATATATATATTTACATATATATGTATATATATATATATATATATGTATATATATATATATATGTATGTATATATATATATATATATATATATATATATATATATATCAATTTTTTTAAGTCAATTCCTACTTACGTCAACAAAAAACAATTTTATTTTAGTTACTTTTTATTAAATAATTACAATTAATATAAATATGTATAAACACATGACAGAATGGCAATATTAAGTGGTAGAATAGAAAGTGAATTTCCTTGTAATTTTCCCTTTTCCTTTCTATATAAGAAATTAAACATGTGTCAAACATTTTTCCAGTCTTCAACAAAAATTTTCGTTGTTTATTTGAGCATACTATAAAAATCCCGTGTAATCATTTCAAATCCCGATTCTAATATAGCCTCCACACTATGGCCAATCGTTCACCACTTCCTGATGGTGACCTTGAACGATGGTTTACGGGTTGCATCCACACACTGGGCCACTAAATGAGCCGAGCGCGTGGATTCGTCCATACGGTCTACTGCGCACTTTAGTTGTGCATCTGGCTGCCTTTGACCTTTGGAAAAAACCGCTTCCGAAGCCATACTCCACTAAGGTCATTTTATCGTCTATCATATTCGACTTCAATAAGCCATACCCCACCAGACGGTGGTAATGGCTTGTAGTGGACCATAGTGTGGAGGGGCCTTTAGGTTTAATGTAATTGCGACTCATTGGCGAAATCAGAAGACTCGCAGCAAGAGCTTGGCGCGAGTCTTCTGATAAAACTAGCCAAAAGATGGACGAGTGGTAGAGCGCTGCTCTTCGGAACCGGAGTTCGCGGGTTCGAATCCCGCTATGGGCATGGATAGGTCCCGGTCCCGTTAGCAATCGTGTGCAAAACAGTAGACCGTAGCGCTCCAAACCAAACCAATCTGATAAAACTAAAATTAATTAATTAAATTTAATTAATGAATTAATATTTGAAAAAACTGATTAACTTCAAGTGTGATCCACTACAAGTGTAAAAAAATCCATTTGAACTTGAGTGGATGAATAAAAAATATTTTATTAAGGATTGAAAATCTGAATAAGATATATAAATATGTGCATATATATAATGATATTTTTCTCACTTTCGGTTTACGATTCTATTTTCCCCTTCATTCTTCTCATGGAACCCTAACGAATTTTCTGGAATGTTCTAATAGAAATCCTTAATGTTTCATATCTAAAGATAGAATTCTAAAGCGTGGGTTATAGCCCCGACGTGATTTCCAGTAATATCTGATTGGTCTGCACAAATGACTATTTAAGCAGATGTCTGGAATTTCAAAACAGTTTCGTATAATCTTTCGATAGAGTTATATCACAGTTTCAGAAAACTGATGTAGTATAGCGTGTTCTGGCAGCTTCGATATTTCGATGAATAACCGTAGTTAGATTGAGTTTTCCAGTGTTTTGATTTGAGTTATCATTGCGAGGTTCCACGACTGCAGGACGGCTATAAACGCCCGAAACCCCACTTTGTAATGAGGCAAAAAAAAAACCTTATATATATATATATATATATATATATATATTATATATATATATATATATATATATGGAGAGTGTGGACTAATAGAACAATTTCATGCAACGTCATAACGGCTTTAATGCCCTTCCCATTCATTTTTATGTTTACGATAGCCAATATAATCAACCAATAATCTGCAATTCCGTTTGAAATTAAAGCCAGATCATCACAAGTTGAGGCGTGCACTGCTGCGTGAAATCGCCCTATAGTAGGATGTTTATTAATTCATATTGTTATTTATTACTCATTCCCCTGGTGTAGGAAAGCACATACCCGGTCCAATAGATCATGTCGCAATATCTGACTGGTCCAAGGCTAAAGGTAATAAACAGCCACACTTAGCGAAGAACCACGAGGGCTGAAGACTAACTAAACCTCAAGAAGGGTGCACCTTTTGTTTGATGAACTCCACTAAAAACAACTTTATACTCAAGTGGGTCCTAGTAATTTAGAACCAGGGACTAAGCAGAAACCCCCAGGATTGGTCTGCCACCTTCAGAGGCAGGGGCGTAAGCAAGGGGGGTAGAGGTTTAAACACCTCCTTGAGCTCAGACAAAATGGCAAAAATAGAAATTTTAGTAGAATTTAGTAGCGGGCTATTATTTTTTAGAATTATGAACCTCCTTGAAAATTATGAACCCCCCCCCTTGAAAAATTTCTGCGTACGCCACTATCTAGAGGTATCATTTGGGAACTTGGAAGACATTGCAATCACGAACCTATTTTACCTGCCCCAGTCGCCATCAATGAATTCAACCTTAAGGAAAGAGCATTATCGAAAAAATAATATTAAAAGGATCTTACCCTTTAACCTTCGGATTCCGTGGGACGCACTGGAAAAATATATATCTTCAGACACGATTTAAAGAAAAAGACTTTGGGAACAAATAATACATTTATTTAACCCGTTGTGACGAAACACTAAAACAACACGAACATTATACCGAGATTTCAAAGAATAAATTAAAATCGTAATCAAAAAAACAAAAACAAAAATCGTTCTTCCTTTTTCGTTGCCATTCGACAAGGGAAAAAACTTTGAAAAAATACGAAAGGAAAAACCGTAGATCACAGTTCGTTTTTCCATTTTCCACACATTCAGTTACGAGATCGCTGCCTCTACCGATTCAGATACCGTGGTTCCTATATAAAAGATTCAGAACGTATTACTTGTAATAACTTTCTCAGCGTTATCTGTGACATTTTGCTGTTCTTTTTACGATTTTTGAATTTGTATCTTTTGAAATTACGCATAACAGATCTAACTTATGTATTTTTTTAACTGGAAGTTTAATGTTGCAACCTTAAAGGCACATTTACTTTTAATTAAATTTAATTAAATTTAAATATTATTTTATTTTATATAATTTATAAAATAATATGAAATGAAATATTACTTAATTTAAACTATTAAGTGGGAGAATTAAATAAATTCAGAAACGTTGATTAAATATTTAAAACGATTATTATATTATTTATTACAAAATTCAATTTTTAAATATGAAAATATTAGTAGAATGATTCTAATGTGCGTATGAAATTTCTGGAAAACTGGATTGATACATAGCTTTATATTGCATTTTTGCATCCTTATGTTTGTTATTTCTTAAGTTTCTACAGCAACCTGTACATTTTCTCCGAAAAATTTTCCTGCTTACATCCAAGGAATTATGGAAAGATTATTTCCTGTTAACCGCACTACTGATTTTACTAAATGTCTTAAAATCCACTTTCTCTTAACAATCAATTAAAAAATATCAACTATATTTGTTCCTAAACATTCCACTCTTGGAACATCTACTTAATAAAAAGTATCAAATTCTATCCCAGGAGAACAAATTTTCAAATAAAGCTAAAATAATGTGTAAAAATTGAATTTTATATTCTACAAATACCAAATATAATTTTTTAAAGAGAAAAAATAGAATTTATTAAATACTCTCAAATCTAATTAGACACAAATTTAATTATAGCATTATAACATACTTCAGTGAAAATTTGGAATAAAAAATCTGTGATAGTTCTTGTTTAGAAGCAAAATACTTGACTCGCTACTTGACTACTTATAAAAAAATGTATTCAAGTTATAGTTGAGTCAAGGAAAGTAAGACAAAACCACGCATGCTCGGAGGCAAGCTACTTGACTCATGTAAACATGAATTTTATATACATTCAAATTAGCAGTTGATGCAACTACAAGTACCTAATTTATTTATTCACTATTTTCAACTTGCGAGCTGCTATTTATGTGTGTTTTTGATTACCCATAACTTTAATTATAACAGAAGAGTATGTATTTATACAATAATACATTTAACTATTAAACGAAAGTTCGTATAATTCAAGTTAGTGATGTGAAAATGTCCTAACAGTTTCACTTAAACTTGCCACATTTTGCGGTATTTAGAAACAAGTAAATACATAAGTATCTCTATCAACCTTTTTTTGAGGGGACAGAAATTGAAAAAGATGGAGGCAGCAATGGATCTAGAAATTCGATAAAATGTGGGACTATGAATAAATTAATTACTTATAACATTAATTAGAAATGTCTGGCATTTTATAAAATATAACTTATATTTAGGATGATACTTAACATTTTAGAAATATCTTGTAATTAATACTTACTTTATATCAACTGATTGCTTGATTGTAAAGAATGAACTCTCAGTTGCCTCAACATGTACAGATACACTATCACTGTAACTGTGATAGTATATAGATGATTTTAATTTTGACAATGCTTCGTATGCTTCAGAAGAAATTGGTACTCATTAGGTTTATTTTGTCTTTCTGCTCTTCTTTTTCTTGATCCTGTTTATGATCTATGCATGTTGTGATCCCGCTAGTGGTTAGATTACTAACACTCTGGGGTTTGGGAAAACCCCTGAAGAGTCAAAAATATTATTGCCGTTCACTCGATCGATCAAACATTCATGAATACATCCAACACACAACGAAGTTCTAAATTTCCCAAAAACGATACTTACAGGAACGAGAAACGGGACCGAAGTGTGTTGGTGGCTGGAGACAATGTTGTCTAAAAGTCTTCTCTCCAGATAGCTGGATAATTTAGAATATGGCAGTTGCATATGTTGAAATGGTATTATTCGGAGCCTTTGCTTTATATTTTATGGAAGTAGGATTTCTTCACTTCTCCCTCATGCCATTTATGGGGATATACATGTACTTTTCGAGAATCAGAAAAAAAAGTAAATGTAGTTAGCGTTAAGAAATTGGAAACTGTACGATAGTCTAGGGATGGAATTTGATTTTATAACCATCAGTTTTTTTCGCAAGCTAGTAAAAATCTTTGCCACACGGTGGCAGCTGTTGATATTTATTGGCAATTAGTACTAACATAGCCATATTTTAAACATTTCAATAACTAGATGACGTCCTTAAGAAGAATCGTATGTATACAAGTTTAAATGTTGCTTCTTTATTCCAACCACCAACATAGTGAAAAAAAAAAAAACATAGAATTAGCAGCAGCGCAACGAGAACCTTCTCCTAAATGTCGGCTCATGGTTCGGTTTAAATTGAGATTCCGAATATTACTTCCTTTATTTGTCTTTATTACATATAAACGGAACTTCACATCAGGTTCTTCCTTCATCACATTAATAAATTTAAAGCTTTTATTATTGTCATTATCTTCATATTTGATTTCAAAGAACAACATAACCGGATTTGCTTCTTTTCCTCTAAACCTCGGTTAAGTAAAATAGATATGTAAATGAAACAATGAAGGAGATTTCCCAAATATTAAAAACTGAATATGCTGGCAAATTTATGCATTGCTTTTAACTACTGCTTTTTATTCATGAAAATTGCTTAATGGAAATCTGCAAATATTAAAGGCTTATTTCGATAGTTACCTCTGTGCATTGATCGAGTCGATCGCGTCTTCTTTCCCTTTTCGTATTATTAGAGAATAAATGAATAATTAAAACTCCTTAATGCAACTTTTCGCTGAATCACAAAGTACATTTTTCTTCTTCTTTAGTCTAATGTTAATAAGATAACATTTCTTCTGAGGAAGATAATCGTCTGAAAACTTTCTGTTAATCAAATTTCAAATTAATTTTAGAAAGGGATATTTCAAATGATTTCCATGACCCTAATTTCATTCTAAGAAATTTTTAAGACTTCACAAAAGGGTTGAAATCTATTTCTCACAATTAAGATTTCATAATATTATTTTTCCCTATATTTTTCAACATATTAGAATTTCAGGAGCAGTTTTGTAACTCTCAGCCAATCAGATTTCTTCTTGCCAATCACCAGCAGATTTATCCACTACATTTTCTTCATAGCAATGAGTTCTCTGTGATTTTTGCTTCTCTTTGTTCACAGAAGCTACGGAGTATCTGGCAATAGTAATTTTAGGTCGTTCCTGGGTTTTGTCGTTAACAAGGATCAAATTTGATTTTATTTAGCGCGTTTGCAAAGCGTACCTGTCTAGAAATTTGCCGAAAATGGTATTTTTTAAATTCATTTTCAAATACACGTATCTTTATATATGTACTGCTGTTTTCACGTATCTCCATAAGGTTGTTGTTGATCAAATTTTAATTAGCTAGTCATGACTTTCAATTTTGCTATTGCGAATGAAGTCGCCGAAATTACTTATTGCACTGAGAATATTGTTACACGTGGTTTGTTTCATCAATTTTTTAATTTGTTTAACCCTTTCACAACGTTTATATCATGAGAGTGTGTTCTGGTTGGTATTTCAAACGAAATTTCGCAGGTGTTGTGTTTGTTATTTTCGTACTGCTGTTGTGATTGCCGTCATCAGTAATATGGTAAAAATATCTTTTTAAAATGTCGCATAGGTTAAAATGAAATAGTAGCAATTATAGAAATATCTATTTACCTGAGCTGGGAGTTGTTAAGTGCACAAAATCTTACAATTTAGTTCTTTTAAATGTCTGCTGTTAATTTGTTTACTGGCGTAGTAATTCGGGTTAAAATGATGCTCTTCAAATGTGTTACTTCTTATATATTGAAATGTTCTATTGACTTGTTTTGGCTTCACTTTTTTAATGTACTCAGGTGAATAGATATTATATATATCTCAGATACACACCATGTGTCTAGCAGCATGTGTTTTGAATGCAAGAAATAGGGTTTATTTTTGTTGTAAAGTTATACATTTTTATTTATAAGAGTGACTGTTTTTGCATTCTAATGTGTTTGTGTAAAAATTATATAAACTTTTATTACTTAATTTGTTGTCACTACTGTGGTTTTGGAATGTACCTGAAGAAAGTTTGAATATTTTGAAACAGAATTTTATTTTGCTGTTTCTTAAATAACCATTGTTATTGTAACTTATTAAAGTAGTGTAGTTATTAAAGTAGTAAGTTTTATTTTCATATTTTAAAGTTCCTTTATATCCAAAATTTTGGGCGTTTTATCCTATTGCACTTCATATGCATGGAAAAACAATAACAATCAGTTTTTAAATTTAACTTTTCATTGCTTTTCATTTCTATTAGTTAATTTTAATTGTAAAATTTTTTCAGTGAAATTGTTAGCTTAGTTGCAATTGTCTCTGAAAAAGAAATTGATTTTTAACTTCCATCTTGCATCTGTTTCTTTATAAAACTTAAGATATTTCAAAATATTTCAGTGTTTTGAGCAAGCTGTAAAATTAGTAAATTTCCTGAGTTTACTGGTTTTAAGTTGAGCAAATATATATTTTGGCTTAATTTAACAATGTGTATTTCTTAAATATTTTAATGAAATCCCAATTACATAGCCTAATAGCAATTTTAGAGTTAAGAGGGAATATATTTCATATTTGTGGTTTATATCTGTGGATTTATCAATATCTGTAACTTCCATGTTTGAAGCAAGTTTCCTATTGCTTGGTTTTAAATAGAAAGGATAGCAATATTAGGTTTATTGATATTTTAATCTAAAATATATCAAAAAGAGTTATAAAATTTTAATATTTTTTAAATTGGAGTATAAAATTTTATAATTTTACTGTCTTTTAGTAGACAAGTTAAAAGTGCAATTTTTACTAATGCAAGAGCATTTTGAACAACATTAATTTGGATTCTAAATCAAAAAAACATGTAAAATGTTTTGATGTATACATGCATATGCCTTAATTCCATTTTATGATTAGTTCTACTAAAGTTACTTGAAATGCATATGAGCACTTATCCTATACCATAAGCTTATGGAAATTATTTGGCTTTTGACCACTATAGCCTGTAATCTTGCTATATAAGTGCTAATATCTGATAAAAATTAATGGCTAGACTTTAAATATTTAAAGTATTCAACATATTTAAGTATTGTTTTGCAAGTTAATAAATGTATCTGGTAAAATTGGGTAAAAAAAAAAAAAAGCCAGGAGTCTACCTATTAAGATAAGGTTATTAGTGTGATAGAAATATGTACATTAAATCTGAAGTTTACTATTATATAATATAGAAAGCGAGTCTTCTGTGTAACTAACTAAATATTAAATCATTACTTTTGATATCAAACTAGCTGAGATTTTATGGAAAATGTTTAGAACTGATTAATGAAGTGCAGATTTATGGAAAAATTGGTTTCATTGATGTCATTAATGCAGTTAGTTCAATGATGCAATCAAAACATTAGGGGGGGGGGTAGCTCACATGGGTTTGAAGTTGAGGTCCAATGCTTTCTAACAATCTTCTATTTAATCTAATATACTAGCTTTAACAAAAAAGGATTATATCAAAATAAAATACTTAGGGGGAAAAAAAAAAAAGCTAGAATAAGTTTTAGCTATTTTATTGCTATTTTGTTATAATTTTGTTTGGTATGAGTTGGTTTTTTTTTTATATTTTATTTTTTTTTTTAAACAGCTGATGTGAGTAAAAGTTTAATAGTCCTTTGCAGGGTTGTTAAGTTTGACATGTGATGGTTTTTATCTACTCTTAAATTTTGTCATATGAAAAGCCTGTCAAATTTGTAAAATTAGTATATCTGTCATTACAGTAAAACTAGAGAACAGAAAGTCATCTGCGGTTATATATTATCGATTACATGATTATTCGAACAATTTTCTAGAGTTCTATTTCATTATGGAAAAATATACTGTTATATATATATACACAATATAATTTTATATGTAGTTATTAGAATATTTTGTTACTATTTACTGTAGACAAATCAAATCAGTAGCAAATATTTTTAGCACTACATAGTCTAGAAACATGCTTAATTTAAAAAGTTTATGTCCAGTTCATGTATAATTTTATTGATTGGTTTTAAGAATTAATGAAATCTCATTTATAAAAAAATTTATCAATTTCACCATCCTATTTTAGTGATTTTTGCAAATTTGTATAATCTTGTAACATTATAGAAAAGATTGAAAAATAACATCCATGCTTCTGAGTTTATTACTATTTTGTTTTCTTTCTTGTCTATAAACTTAAACTTCTATTGAATGAGTTTTTTCAAACTTTGGATGTATATGTTCAAAATTGTTAATGGGCACGGTCCGACAAAACCTGGGTGACTAAAATAATACCCCTGCAACTAGCTTCAGAGTGACAAAATCTAGTACATATATTTAACTTTATATAATATATAATTTTCTGTTGCATAATCTAATAAAATGATTTTCCTTGTCCTGTTATAGAAAAAACCTATTTGATTATGAGTAGCCAATGTTTCATTCTGCAGTGACTGCGTTAAAGTCATTAAGTCGAAGAAAGAACTTGTGCCATCGGCTGTTAATAATTTTTCTTGGCTCCTAAGATTTTAAAATTTTTGTTAATATGATATTGAAGGCTACAGGATAATTTTAATCCTGACTTCTAAGTTTTTTCTTTACAAAATTGAAGTTATAATTGTTCTGTTATGTACTATTATATTGAAAGTCTCATTAATACTTACTGATGCAATGAATAACATACCTAAGGTTTTGGATTTTTTATCATTTAGTCCAGTGAAAAGCATGGTTTAAACACATATCCAAAAACCTAGCTCTGGTTCTAGGACTTATAAACTTAATTGAACTTTGTACTTTAAAGATGGAAAGTTAGACGTACAGTAGAACCATGTCAATAAGGAGGTCTAATTTTTTTATCTCAGCTCCAAAATGAGCTAGGCACTGACCTTCGGAACTGGAATTTGTGGGTTTGAATCCCACTATGGCATGGATGTTCGTAGCCGTTCAGAATCTGCTATAAACTCCCTGTCTCATTAACCTTTGTGTTTCTAAAAGTAGACCATAGTACTCCCAACCAAACTGAGCTTGGAAAAAATTATACACATTTTAGTTCATTATCTGTGTTACAGGCACTTCTTCCTCATAGAAGCACTCAACAGCAAAGAAATATTATACCCTTTTTAAATTTTTAGCTGTGAAACATAAGTTCATATGTTTATTTTATCACTTAAAGAATGTTCTGTTTTATACTTTAAAAGTTAAGATATTTATTCATGGTTTCTATTAACGAAGATTTCTAATATCTGAGGTACTAATGGTCCCAATTAGCTCAGATAATCGAGATTCTACTGTACTTCACTAAAATATGTGGTACTAACTTAAAATTCTTATACTTCTTTAGCAGGCTATGTAGTTGTCCATGAAAGTTTTATATTTTTAGTGTAATTATATAAGAATTTATTTGTTCAGCCTTCATATGTAATACTTTTAAGTTTGTAACTAAGTTGTTTTGTATTTTTAAATTCTGCAGTTAAGGAAAAATGGTGAAATCACTTACTGTCATGTGACAATTTTATAGTAAGATGTTTTAAAGGAGTATGCTTAACATGTTTTGTATTAACTTGTCTAATGATCATTATTTTATTTCAATATAGGATGTATTCCTTATGGTTAGGCGTAAGAAAACTACTATTTTCTTAGATGCTAAAGAAAACACTACAGTTAATGAACTTAAGAAAATGGTAGAAGGTATAACTAAAGTTCCACCTCAAGATCAACTATTGTATAAAGATGACCAGGTATGTAGCTATGAATTTTAAGTAAAATTTTCTAAATTTAAAACCTCTTTATTCCTTTGAATAGTGTAATGCTGAATTGCTTCATATGAATGATACATTAGGTCTTGTCTTAATACTATATTAATTTTGCAGACAAATATTTGTGTAATTGTTAATGAGCTAATCAGTGGTAGTACAGAGGTTGTATGTTCTCTTGAAACTCCTTAAAACTGGTTAATTTTTATTCAAAAATTTTAATTGGAGAAAAATCATTTTGAGAGGGGGGGGGAGATGGTTGGTCAACTTGTAAATATTTTAGAGATGATTGGTATAAAATTTTAAATATTGGGTTATAATTTTTTTGCTTTACATTTTTATTATAATTAAAATCTTTTGAATTAAAAAGATGCATGATAGTGAATATATGGGTTAATATATACAACATTCTCATCAGCATTGGCACAACAGCCCTTTGTTAGGCCTTCTTTAGAAGCTTTTCCCAATCTGCCCTTCTCCCAGCAATTGATCTCCAGTTCTTTACCTTTAAGATGGCAAAATCTTCATCCACACAGTCTTTCCACCGTTTCTTAGGCCTTCCTTTTGGTCTTTTATTGGGAGTGCATTAAACACCCTCAAAGTTGTTCGTTATGGGCTCATTCTCATTACATGTCCTGCCCATCTCATTCTATTCAGCTTTATAGATCTGATAACATCATCACTTGTTAAAGATCTTATATATACAACATACTATTAATGGCATATTCTACTGGTATAGTAAATGATATTGTTTATATCTGAGTTAAAGATAACAGGGTTATAATCAAACTTATAAATATGGTTAAGTTTTCTTATACTATAATTTCATTTCTTGAAGAGGTTCTTAAAGTTGACTTCTCTAAAAGTCCTTATATACATTTTGTAATTTTCACTTCTAAAGCCTATATAAACCCTGTGGTATAAACTCATATGATCATCTTTTGAACGAATATTTAAAATTGTGAAATGTTCATTTGGCTGTAACTTACATAATCTGTTTAATAACTTACACATGGTGTACTTATTTGTTTGGCCATATCCCAGTTCGAGGGCCCCAGTTCAGTAGGCACTCCAAGTGTGGGCGATATTGCCAAATTCTAGAACTGTTTTCTGTCAAACCTTTCTCTTCTTTTCGGACTCTTCATTTACCCCTGAAAAAAAGATAAGGGTGTCAATTGGTGCCTTTATTTTAGGGTATTGGTAGGAAAAACACATGATTAGAATACCTTACTATTATTGGTTCTTATAACTAACAATACTTAAAGACCGCTGAATTTGGATTTTCTAGCATCCATTTTGCATCTTTGTCCATTTCAATCTTTCCTTTGTGGTAATTTTTTATTCATGATTTTTAAAGCATATTTTGAACAATAAAAGGTTTGAAATGTTGCTAAGTCAGAACAAATGAAAACATGAGGTTTTGATGTATTTAAGCACTGATTTTGTACTGTCAAATATTAGTAAATAAGTTATATCCTCCAAATACATAGGAGCCCAGCATTTTTGGCTTATTGAGGTAGGCCAGGTTGTGTGATTTATATCGTAATATTGTAGAATCTCAGGGTTTTTATTTTTGGTAGCACATAGGTATTGCTAAAACTCAAAGATTATGAAAATAGCTTTGGTATCAATGTATTTATTACACAGAATAAAATTTCAGTTTTAAGAGAAAAGGTGACTACAGATGAGTAAAAATTTTATAACGAGAGAAATGGCTTACGATCCTTTTAGACAAAAAAATCTGTTCAGATCTAACAGTAAGCTTATACTAGATATACACTCGAAACTCAAGGTAAAATGAAATCTCAAAAAAAGAAAAAAAAAACAAAACAAAGTTTACTCTCCTCTCTATCAACCAAATTTGCTCTTTTTGTTTTTTATTGCTGTCTAGCATCGGTCATCTCTTGCTTGTTGGTCAGTTAATTGAGATAGTGATGTCCTGCAAGTTTGGAATTGCTAGCTGGTGACACTGTCTGTCCTGCCACCTGCAATCATTAAGGAGGATTTGTCAAGGGTGGGACAGGAATAAATGTCTTTTGTGCTGCTTTTCCAGACTTGCCGATACCTCTGTTGTCTTTGTTGAGTATCTGTGTTGAAAACAGTCTTAACATCCCAATATCTAATATTTAAGAGCCAAATGATGGTTGATTGATTAGGGTGCTGGCCTTCGGTGCCAGAGTTTATGGGTTTGAATCTTGCAGTAACATGGATGTTCGTAGCCATTCAGGATCGGCTTTAAGCTGTAGGTTCTGGTCTCATTGGCTCTCATGTTGTCAAAAAGTAGACCATAGCACTCCAAACCATAACCAAAAATATCTAATATTTGAGAATATAAGACATTTTCGAATTATCAATGCATTTTTGTTTGATTTCAGGTGAAATATACCATGTTACCAGTTTCATTTGTAGACTGAACCGGATATCTCCATTCCAGGAGTTCAGTATTAGATTGGACCTTATTTATCCCTTACCAACAAACATTTTACCTACAGCAGCCCCCCTTCTTAATAAAAAAAAAAAAAAAAAAATTTTCTATCTCCACAATGTACTAGGAAAAATATTTTTGAATGTTCTGTGTAAAATGCATACCTGGAAATGGAATATAGATTTACATTTAAATTATTTAAATAAAAAGCGAATTTGTAATGTACAGTTTTGCTATTAAAATAAAATTGTCTTGGCACTTAAGATTAATTTAAAAATTAGTTTTGAATGAAAAAAATGCATTGTTTTAGAAAATTTGTTTTGTAGTGGTTGTTCATTATTTTGAAACTATTCATTTCGATATGTTAATTTAAAATAGATTTTATGTTAAGCCAATTAAGTTTATATGGTACATTGCAGGGTTGGCATGATTTAAATCAGTTTTTTAAAATCATTTTTCATCTTTAAAACCTATATTACAAAGACAGGAGAATTGGGAATCAGTCAGCACAGAAATGCCAATAAGTATAAATAGATAGCATATTTTCTAAGAATTTAGGGGTTATCAGGAAGTATTTAGTAGGGGTAGGTACAATGGCTAGTTATGACTAGTGGAATTCATTTTAGGTAATGGGAGGTAAAGAGTATTACAGAACTGGAAATCCAGTTTGTCTACCAAATAACAGCCATGGCTTCATTTGCTAGAATAGTTTTCTTTTGGTATTGTTCATTCTAGCCTTCATAACAAATTACGAGTGGATAAAGCATAGAAACTAGTGTTTTTATTGAAACAGTTAAATCCATAATTCGTTGCTTAAAAGAATATTGAAATAATTGTGATTATTTATTTTATTAAATAGTTTGCATTAAATGAATATTTAATTTGTTCTTTAAATTTGCAATCTTATTTAGATTGTACTATCCAATTATAAAATAGAATGTATTTAGATTAAAATTTATACATTTTCAGTAATCTGTGTGTAGAATATACAAGATAGATAAGTTGTTACTGTTAGTTGTTAGTTGTTTATATAAGTTGTAACACACTATTCCATGTATATTGAAAAAAAAAACTATAAAAACACAATAATTAAAATTAGAATTCAGAAAATAAAATCTGATTTAAATCAAAACTGATTTAAATTGAATAAATCTGGTTTAAAATTTTTTTTCCTACCCTGGTGCATTGAAATATTAGCATTCTAATAGGCTGACTATTAAAAACACATTTGGATGTTTGTAAATATATTCAAAAATATCCCGTATCAAAGTGTTATTGAAAATGTTTATGAACACTGGGAGAGCCTAACATTTGTACTCCAGTCGGTACTTAATTCAGTTCAAAGGCTTGAAATTTTGCACGAGATGGGAATTCTCCCCCTTCTACTCATATCTACGAAATAGAGTACCAATATATGTATACTGCAACTCTCATGAAGGGAGGGGGGGGGTTACAACCTTACAACACTACTGTTATAAGTTAAGATTTCTAGACTTGTTATATTTTAATTTCTAATTTTATTGATGCTGTAATTTTTTAGCCAGTAGACTTATAGCACAAGCACTTTTTTAATTTTGTAATATTCTCTTACCTTGTAATTTTAAATTTGTTCCACGATGTTAATTGAATATTTTATTTTCACTTTTTATTAATACTGTAACTTTGCTCATATAGTCTGCAAAGTATCTGTGTTAAAAGCAAATTTCTTCATCTGTAGACTATCTGCTGGTTGTTCATTACTCATGTCATCAAAATTGAAAGATGGAAAAAACACGTCGCATGAATGGCTGATGATCAAATATAAATAAAAGTACAACTCACAAGTTGTTAAGAAAGCATCGTATTGGTAATAAACCATGAAAAAAATACAACACATAAAGCAGAATGAATCAGTAGTAACAAGTAGAAAGTAGTTCAATCTTAAATTATGTCCTGGAGTACAGGAAAATATCGATAGTCGCTATTTACAGCTCCTATTGACAGTACCAAATGGATGGGTTCAATCGAAGTTTGAGGATCTAAGATCGTTTCACCATGATCACTTGTAACAGATTGTTTTGTTTTCAAAGTTTTGATTTGCAGTAATATTGGTCATTATGTCTTTAAAACATTGCAGTTTTACTGCTGATTTCAAGCTGTAAGTAGTATGCAGCTCTGTTTCTTCTGTTAAAATTAGTCTCCAAGGCTATGGCAGAAGAAATGACTTCAAATATGAAAGATGGAATTGAGTCTAATCCATACTTTTTGGCACTCGACTGTTCTTAAAATGATTTAATATTGTCATACTAAAATACCTTTTTGCACATATAGTCCACAGATTATCTAGTGGTGCAGAATATTTGATTTGAGATTTTTAAAAAATTGCCTGCAGACTATACATGCAAAATTATAGTTTAAATTTATAAGAATTGTTTTGTTTTGGTTTTTAAAACATCAGATTTTAAAGTAAAGGTTTTAGTTTTAGTAAACAATTAGTTTGGAAGATTTGCTTTTAAAGGTGTATTTATTTTTTTGTAATTGTAGATCATGGCACCTGAAAGAGTCTTGGGAGATTATGGTTTAAATTGTTCAACAGCAAAAGCCCAAGCACCTGCTCAAGTAGGGTTGGCATACAAGAACTCTGGTAAATATTGTTAATTCTATTTCTTAGTTTTGTTACAGTATGTTGTAACTTTAAAAGATTTATTTTACATTCTTTTTGTTGTGTGCTTTGTATCCTATTTTAAGTTCTCTTGATGTTTTACTTACTCGCGTATTGTACTTGTCTCACACATAGTTACTACCTCTTAAACTAACCCAAACCCTGATGTTCTTTTTATCAGTCATCGCCATCTATTTTATATATACTTACCTCTTGCAGCCACTTATAGCCTATCTATGCCTTATTTTTTAGGCACACAGCATCTTAATTTACGGGATTTACTGGATGCACTCCCACATCCCTTCCTTTTCTCCTTTCTCCAATTTACAGGTTTATTTTGATCAACTTTTTTATGAGTTTTAGTACTTTTCCATTTTTAATTAAAATTTATTGTGCTTTATGCTTTTAGCTTTTATTTTCTAATGTTTCAATATTTTACCTTTTCTGTATCTTTCCTGTGTACTTGAGTTTATATACGGTAGATTTTCTATAATTTTTTTAAAATTTTCTCCAGTTTTTACCTTTGCAGGTTTTAGCCTGTTCTGTTTCTGGATTAGGGCACTTTTATCTGTTATTTCTTGTTATATTTACAAATAAACACTTGGTGCTTATGTCCTAAATAGGACCTTGTGCCGTAAAACTTTAACTAACCAACCAACCTATTGTGGTTCTAAACTTAATACACATTAGCGATAGTAAACTTGCTGGCATGTTCGTACTAATTTAGCAATAGTGTTAAATGCAACTTTTTTTTCTTCAAATATGATTTTTACATTTAAGTGTTTTGCATGGCTTACTGTTATGAATTATGTATTGTAGAACCTTAATTATCTGTGCTGATTTGGACATCAGATATTTGAAATCTTAATTAACAGATGCTATTTAAAAATTTAGTGGAATTTTAATTATACATAATGATTTAAGCAGCCATGCCAAAATTCACACTTGTATCAGGAGCAACAATGTGGTTTGGAATTTTAACATGCTAATTACAGATTATACATAATATCTTGTTGGTTTCTGAATTAAAATTCCCCTATATAATAATAGCCTAAGTTGTCTGTCCACGAATTTATGAAGCAGTTGTACCTGGAATGGATATAGGCATCCATATTGGATTTTTTATGAGTTAGGGTTAGCAAAATTAAGAGTTCTTTATCCACCTCATCTCACCCTTTTTGAGCATTTAATGCTATTATTTCAAGCCTTATTCTCCCTCTTATTCTATACTAAATTTATTATTGATAGGATGGCGAGGGCAGAGCACTATATTTAAATTTCTGAACTGTTTTAACTTGACCCTTATATATTCTAACCCTTTCCTTCACCACGTATAAGCTAGCACATGGGGTAGAGTGTCTGCCCATTTGATCGTTGTACTTCTCGGGTTGATGGTTCTGCCCCTGACGTGGCCGAATTTTTCTAAATGTCTAATTTAATAATTTTTGCTTTTTCTTTTTAATTCTTATTCTTAAAGTTGTTTTATTTTTAAAGTTTTATTATTTTTAAAATAAATCATAAAAATTTGAAAAATAGTAATTTTTCAAATTTCTATGATTTTTATTATTTTTTTTTTAAAATTCCAGTATTACCATTATTATATCAAGCCCCATTTTAAGAGCAGGCGATTAAATGTATCAATTATCACCTAATAAATAGGTAAAAATAACAATTTTTTTCTAGCATTATGGCGTCATTCCTTTAACCATCTCATTTAATCATTTATTTTAGATTATTTAAATCTTCTGCATTATTGTTGTATGTTTTATCACTAAACTTAGATATTAAGTAAATAATTTTCTTAAGGTAATATTTTGTTGCAAAATAATTCTCAGCCAAAAAACAAACCATTTTTTTTTTACTTGCCTCATAGGGTACTTTACAATCCAGGGAAAAATTATCGATTTTACTGATCTCATTATATGACGGGCTGTATGCTAGTTTAAAATATTTACACAGTAGTAAATTGTAAAAGGTAAATTAAAATTTATCCATTTAAAAATTTATAAGTAGCTTTTAAAGTTTTAACTTATTTTTCTGAACAGTGTTTCTTATAGCAACATTGACACTGATTACAATAGTTCTATTTATCATCAGGGATTCTAGAGTTTATCTACTTAAATTTGACCTCAATATAGTGTGGTTTTCTGCACAGTGTTAAAAACTTTTTTAACATGCAGCATTATGTGAAAAGAGCAATATTCAGCTTTTTTTTTTGCAAAACTTTGTAGTTAATTGCTGAATTGTAATGTTGGTACTTACGTATTATGGCAACCAGGTTGGTGCAATTTGTAAGTTTGAGTAAGAAAGTATGAATGGTTTTTTATATTTTGTTTTAAAATATAAAATAGCAATTAAACCCTTCCGGTTTCGAATTTGAGTAAGTTGCAGAATTATTTTTTCAGCAGAAATCTTTTGGCTATTGCTTTTAGCACTGATTGAAAACCGTCTTTGCCATTAACAGCTTGAGCTTGGCACCTTATAAATTTGATAAGGTATGAGTCAAGATGATGGGCTGTTCCTCTGTTTTTTGTTGCGCCATTTGGCTGAGCCCCATATGTGCTCTACATGTTGTGTGTGAATGCCCGTGTCAGGATCCACAAAGTTATATTTGTGATTAACAGTTCCATTCAGAAATCCAGCATTTTCCAACTCACTTGTCTTGTATCCTTTCCAGCAATCTGAATAAATAATGCTTCCTTCCTTGATATTTTTGCAAATATTTGCCATGAGGGTAACGGCGCTTCTGTTAGGTACTCAGTAAATTCTGCCGAAAACTTGTTGCTGTGGTAGTACACACCCAGTCTTATTTTTTCTTTTTACAAATAAACTTTCGTCTATTTCCACAATAAGTCCTTTGCTGCCTATTTGCTTTCTTTTTCATCCATTTCAAGGGCACATATCTTCCGCATGTAATTGTTCCAATCTATAACATTTTTGTCAGCAATTCCCATCTCTTCTGCACAAAATTTAATTGAGGTTAACTCTTTACACCAACAATAAATGAAGTGCACCACTGTCACAAATGAAATTCAGCTACCTTCAAACCAATTTCCGGTTCTCACATCCAAGTGTTGATTGCACTCTTTGACGTTACATTTCCTGAAGATTTGCTTTCCAAAATAGTTTCATTTTATGAGAATTTTTACAAGTACATTCGTTCAGTATAATTCTGTATCCCTGTAACTATTCAACAGCATCTTTTTCACTCGCAGGCAGATCTCAAATACCTGTAGTTAAAGTATTTCACAGCGTTCAATCTAACCAGTAAGCAAAATTTCTTTATGAAAAACCACTTATAACACGTAGGGTTGCCAAATTTGGCAATTTATGTGAATTTTTGCCTGGTTGTGTTAATATGTAAGTACTGTAATGTTAGGTGTTCAAAAGTTTTATTTTCCAGAGCAATCTGAAGAGTTTCTGGAGTTATCAAATTCTCATTTTTTCCAGAGTAACTCTGGATTAATCCAGAGTAGTTTAAGTGGATGTATAAGTAGCTCCTATTCTTGATTACCATTTAGGCTACACTTTTGGGACGAACTGTGTAATATAAGACACATAATAGTTTGAGTTTAGACAATATTTTTACTTAGTGTTATGGTGTGTAATAACACTAATATACCTGAATTAAATGTTGATTTTACTTCATTTTATAGAGACTGGAAGGTTTGAAGTACTAGAAATCACTCCACTATCAAGCCCACCAGAGCTACCAGATGTTATGAAACCCACTGAAGCACCAAGCCATGAGCAGACGATTGCTTAATTTCTTTCATTTTTGAAGTTAACAGCTGTTTTAAATTTTTTTACAAGTATGTAATTAAGTTTGTATAAATTTTTACTGCAATTAAAAAAAAAATTGTAGTCTACACTTAGCCCCTTAACACTTTCTAATTTTTTAGAAAACAACCATGTCTTTTTAAGAAAATTGTACAAAAGTACATATATAAATATACAATATATGTATTCATTTTTAACTTCAGGGCTTTTAGCTTTAAAATTTTTAGAAAAAGCCAACATTCAGAGTTATTTTGACAATGTATTTTTAGTAAGCAAGGAAATTTTTAAAAATGTGTTTAAATATTAAGAGAATCTTATAAAGCTTATGCATAATATAAATATTAACTTATGCAATTCATTTCAAAGCATGATATGCAAAGGCCAACATCATAATCTGTAGAGTAGTACAGAATTTTCTTCCCCTATCTGTTCGTTTTTTTCCCAGATAATGTTAGTCATAAGCATGATGTTTTACTCACTCACTTGCTTGCATATTGGACACACTTGTTTCATGCGTAATTACTACCTTTTTAAACAAACCCAAACCCTGATGTTTTTGTCAGTCATTGCTATCTATTTTACATATACTTACTTCTTGTAGCCACTTACAGCCTGTCTATGCCTTATTTTTTGGCACACGGCATCCTAATTACGGGAGTTACTTGATGAACTCCCGCATCCCTATCTTTTCTCAGTTTTAGAGGCTTACTTTGGTCAATTTAACTTGTTTTTTTTTTATGAATTGTGTTTAGTGCTTTTTCCATTTTTAATTTTAAAATTTATTGTGCTTTATCCTTTTAGCTTTTACCTTCTAATGTTTCAACATTTTACCTTTTATGTACCTTTCCTGTGTACTTGAGTTTATATACAGTAGGCATTTCTATAAATTTTTTAAAATGTTATGATTTTAGCCTGTTCTGTTTCCGTATTAGAACCCTTTTATCTTCTATGTCGTGTATTTACGGAAAAAACACCGGCACTTATGTCCTAGATAGGACCTTGAGCCGTATAACTTTAACTAACCAACGTTCCCACATCTGTTCTGGAACAATGATTTCATAATGTACATAATATTAAAATATATTTTGCTACAGATCATAATGTGTATTCACACAGAGCTCAACTATAAGTAACTGAACTTTGATTTAAAAGAAAAAATTATAAAAGTACATTTGAATAAATTTTTGCCAGGGTGGTTTTTACCAGTTTTTTCCACATGTGGCAAAAACTTGCCAACCCTGGTTTATGTTGACATAAATTCTTATGAAGGAGTTATACAAGCCCCACATATCCTTTCATTACACCATTTCTGGTAACAATTTGGTTATTTAATAGTGCTATGAGATTTATAGACTTACCCTCAAACTGCTACAGATTATCTGTAGACATTGCCCCCCCCCAAAAAAAAGTGCAGAGTTAGCCATCAGTGCTAAAAATATAAAAAACTTTTTAAAAAATATGTAATACAAAGTTTGCAACATCTAACTCCTTAATTGGATTGCTGCCCTTTTAAGAGCAAGCACATCCAATAAAGGAACTTTTTAATTTTTTTTCACATTAACCAAATTTGAAATTGTCAAAAGATTAAAGCTGGGCAAGTAGCATTGCCAAGAGATATAAACCTGAGGAAAATCATCAAAATTTATAAATCTAAATAAGCTTCTATCGGTCAGTTTTCTTTATCAAAGTCCTTAATTTTCATCTTTAACCCTTTGAGGACAGATGCAGCATATATGCAATGTCTTTCAAATTGACTCAATGATAATATCAGGAATGGGCAAACTGGCCTGCTGAAAGATTTTTATATGCCCTGCAGATAGAATTTTAAGTTGCCAGTCCGAGGCAAATTAAAAGAAATATATACTTGGATATATAATGCACATCTCTTTTTCTACTTTGCTTAAATATTATATCCCAAATTTATTATCTCACGCCCAGAAGATCAGCGGTATATTTGCTTTTTATGTGCACAAGTGTTTTCAACTTTGAACCTTAGAAAGAATAATTTCAGAAGTAGACTGACAGATGAGCATTTAGCATTGTTCCTTAAAATCAGTACATCTTACTTTGAACCTCAGTATAAGGAACTTTTAAAAATGTAATAGCAATTTCATTCATCTCATTAATGTATTTAAACCGCTAGGTACTTGTATATTGTTTTTAAAATTTTAGAAAAATTTATCTTGGCCCACCAAACTTATTTTCTTTAAATTTTTTGGTCTGTGGCAAAAAAAGTTTGTCCATCCCTGGATTATATCATTAATTTAGTAGCACATTTAATTAGTATTTCTTATGGTTACTAGAGGTAGCCTTATGTCTGTTACAGGTGATTTTTCTACTAGAGAATCATCTGGTTTAATTTAATAGATGTTGCATATGGTATGCCTGTCCTCAAAAGGTTAAAAGCTTGTATGTACCCTGCCATACTGATTTAATATAAAGTGTATAATTTCTATTGATTTTGTGTGTATATATTATATAAATGAGTATGTCAGGTTTGAAGTTTTTTAAAGTTATCAACTAAAGAATTAATAAAGAGAGCAAACTGTTTATGAATTGAAAGAATGTGGTAAAACACTGTTTAAGATCTTAATGTACCAGGTTTCAAGAGAACAGGTGATGTCTGACTAACCTGCTGCCATATTGAGTCTCATGTTTAAAAAAAAAAAATGGCTAATGTGGCTTTGATATTCCAATAAAACATATCTGTGATAGATGTCTTTTTCTTATCAGGCTTTGATTCTGACATATATATTTAATGTATTTATATTTATTTGAACAGTACTTAAGTGTTTGTAGTTGATTTGCATATATTTTCTTTCAGATTACCTCACATGGCATACATGTTCTGACACTCGGCTCTTATTTAAAAGGTATAAAGGTAAATGAGCAAGTGGTCAAAACTTATTTCTAATTTGGATTGTTATGGTCCAACAGTTCTGCCCTTCGTTGTTTCTGTGATATGCCTTTTGTGAGATAGAATAGTGCTGAATAATTTGTTCATTAGTACATATTCTGTTTGTTCATTTGTGTTTATATCTCAACTCATTTGCAATATACTGCTGCACATATTTTCCTATTATATATTATCACAGCATTCGATAGATTGCCATGTTGCAGTTTGTAACTTTCCTAGCTTAAACATTCTAAATAAGGTACTTATATTTATAGAAAAATATTGTGGCAGTCATTGTAATGCTTTCACTTCACTAAAGTTTCAAGTATTTTTCTAATATCTCAAGAATAATGAATACGTCATTATTTAATTCACTCTTAGTTCAAATGTGATTTTTATTGAGTCAGTGCTATCTTCTGAATATCAATGTTCGAAAGTTTTTTACAGACTTTAAAAATTGTTCTGTGCCTCAAATGTTTGAAAGATTGTCATAAAAAAAGCAGTAATCTGTATAAAAAAAGGTTGGCAAGTTTAAATAGTGAGTTTGATCATGCGTGTTTTGTAATGCTGTTCTATACAATACGATCTTTAGAGTTTATTTAAAAGCAATATATAGTTCTTGTAGTGGTGAGTCTCTAGCAAAATAAAAGCATGAATGAATGTAACCTTAAATTGAATTTTTTCTTGAATTTGTTTAGCTGAGCAGCTTAGCAGTGATTATTTCTAATCGTCTCTCGCGTATGGAAGTTATTTATAATGCTCCTTCTAACTTAAGCGTTTGACTTGCTGTAGTTTGTTGTGGTATATCATTAATAAAATTACACTAGAAAACTGCACTGGCCAAAGGCTGAATTTAGATTTTACCATGTTGTACGAGATATCAAAATGTTTTATTAATAAACACTACTTGGGATTTTGAAGACTCTCAAACTGCGTTTATCCACATCAAGTTTTATATTGCTTTTTTTATGTATACTTAGTTAATATTGATATATATGAAGATTTTTAAAATAGAATGTAAATTGATGAAATCCTAGCGTCCTCCATACTTTAAAGTATTCTCAAATTAGTTTTCTTTTTGTACAGTGTTTTACTAACAGCTACAGAATATATATTTTTGTTGAAGTCTTTAAATTTTTCTTGCATAGGCATACACTGAGATATGAGGCACATTTGTTGTTTAACTGTTTTACTCTTTACTTTGTTCAGTCAAACAGTTGATTTTGTAGGTATATTGTCTTTGTTTTGTAACTTTAAAATTAAATGTTGTACATTTTTTCATTTTGAATGTTTTTCTTCCAATTAAATTTTTTATGTAATTATAAATCTTTCCTTATAAAATGACTTTTGTTTTGTGGGGTATTTATTTTTGAATTGCATTTAGAATGTAGCTGTTGGAGATTAGTTTTCATGTACGAGGAATAAAGCTTAATATAATATTTTGTCTATGTACAGAAAGCTTTTGATTAAAATTTTGCAGAAATTTAATGTGGTGTTCTCTCCAGGGAACCAACTGTAACATCATTAGTTATTTGTACATTATATTTTAAAATAAAAAAAAAATTGCCAACTTAAAGAGTTTTCCTTTGTATTTACTCGTCTGTCATTGAATTTTAAGCTGTGGTAATTAAACAAAAGCTGTCGCAGCATAAAACGGATAAATTAAACTGGACTTGAGATGATATCACTTTGAAAGAAAACTCGTTACTCAAATTTATTACTTGCTGCAAGAATTACAAAAGCATACCTGGCATCTTCTGTAGTTTTATCTGCACGTTGTATGAATTGCTGTCACATTGTAAAATTGTAAATTAATTTTTAAAAAATTAAATGTGTGAGGGGAAGTTAAATACATACACAGGGTTCCCACGGTCCTTAAAAGTCCTTAAGAACTCCTTAATTTTAGCTTTTATTTTTAAGGGCCCTTAAAACTACTTAATTTTTCTCAAAGGTCCTTAAAAACTCCTTAATTTTTAAATTTGAATGCAATCAATTTCTTCCATGGAAGGATATAGAAGAAAAAGTAGCTGAGTTACAGAACTTTAGCAAAAAAAAAAAAAAAATTCTGAAATAAAAAAAGAAATCTGTTGAACTTTCAAACTGAAATTATTTATGTATGTGAACTTGCACTATTGGAAATTTCTTTGTAAATAGTAAATAAATATTTGTTAATATTTCTAACATTCTTTTACATTTTCTAGCCAAAAGTGCAGTATTAATAATAAAGAAAATCCTCAAATACATGTATTTTGTCAGTATATTACTGTAGTAATTCAAAATTCTTTTCCTTGATATCCTTAAAAAAATTAAGAAAATACTTTCAGTTGATTACTACTTTTTATGGTCATGAGCTAGAAAACGTATTTCATAAATCTTTTGCATGCTGAAAATTCTTAAAATATAAAGTCAGCTGCCCTTTCCTAACAGCTAAAAGTCATCAGATTTTAATTAAACGAAGAAAGACGTGGGGGAGGTTGTAGATATTTCAGTTACTTACAGAAGTTTAATTTTCCTTCCAATTAATGTAATAAAAAAAGTCAATCTTTTTCTTTCCCAGGCAACATCCTGTATAATCAGCTAGTATATACATGTCAATTCTAAACTCTCAGAAAGTACTGTTTATAATGTATTGTATTTGCAATTTATTTTTAGTTTGACCACTCAAAAAAACTTAAGATGTACATTTTTCAAAATTAGTTTCTGTTAAATAGATTTATCTTATATTAATTTTCAGGCATTTTTAAAAACTTAATTCTGAAATATTGTAGGACGTTTATTGAACATAACTTGACTGATTCATAATCATTAAAATATGTTCCTTAGGAAATAGGGTTTATGTCATTATGTGTTGTATTTCAATTAGGTCCTAATAAAAAGTTATTTTGGTCCTTAGAAAGTCCTTTCTTTTTCTTCTGAAAAGAGTGGGAACCCTTATATGAAAGTTTTGTTCATAATGATGTAGATAATTCTCTCAGCATCTCATACTGTACTGTCATGTGGTTTTTTTGTTTGAAGGGAATGAATTTCAGCAGTTTTGTTTTATAATTAACCATATCATATAGCCATACAAAATGGGAGAGGATATTATGCAGCATACACAAGACAGAAACTTGATTTAGGAGTTCCATTCTTGATTTTAAATTTAGAAGATAATTGCTAAAATGATATATGAGCACTGTTTTTAAAACACTTCTTAAGAGTTAAAACTAGCAGGCTTGCAATTCCGTCACTTTTCTCACCTTTAGTCACTTTTTTTACAATTGATCACTTTTAGTCACTTTTTTAAGTAAACAGTCACTTTTCATGGTGTATCACAGCAAAAGTCTGTTGTTGAAAAAAGAAAATCTGAATTAATATCAAAATATTTTAATAAAAGACCAAAAATGTAATGCTTTAATCCTCTTTTTCTTATTAAAATGTAATTAATCATATGGTTTCCAGAATTTGATGATTTTAAAAAGTTGTACAGAAGTTCCTGAAATCTAAATTTGTACTGAAATTTACATTTAATACATTAAAGTAATTTACATCAAAGCACACATTTCTCTTTTCCCCACACTTTTGCAATTCTTTCACTTTTTTTATGGTGTATCATGGGGTCTGACGATGTACTGAACTGTATTTCGTTCTTAGATCAAGTGCTACAATAACTCGACACGACCTAAGCGAAACCTTCTGTATTATTTTGCATGTGCAATCTATTTGCATGTGCGGCTCTCGTAGATTGGCAGATGACCTTGGGTAAGTACATTATTGAATAGTTGGTGGGAGGGGAAAACTTGGCGAACGCAATGATGTCTTACAAGTACATTACCTGTTCAGACCCAACTCTCTAAGTACCATCACCCCTTAGGGCTATTTTGGACCCTGCCTGGATTTCCAGTTCTTTCTGTTGCTGAAAAAAGAAAATCTGAATTAATAACAAAATATTTAAATAAAAGACCAAAAACGTGATGCTCTAATCTTATTTTTCTTATTAAAATGTAATTAGTCATATGGTTTACAGAATTTAGTGGTTTTAAACAGCCGTAAAGAAGTTGCTGAAATGTACATTTAATGCATTAAAGTAACTTACGTCAAAGCACACATTTCTCTTTTTCTTTTACTTCACAATTTTTGTTTAGATACTCTAATCTAGCTATGTACATATTTCAAAACATCATTAATATATGCAGAAAATTGTGATTATAAAATTAATGTATTTGTATGTATTCAAATCTAATTTATAGATTTTCTTGAATAAAAAGCAATGTTGAGTTGTGTTAAACAAAATTTTTAACCTTTTTTTATTTGGCACTAAAATCATGTCTTGCATGAATAATTTGATTTCGAGTAAAAATAAATAGAAAAATCTTAATAATAGCATCTGTAATTAAGAGGAGAAAAAAATCGCTTTTGTTTTTCAATGTTTAGTCACTTATTCTGTATTATTTGTCACTTTTCTCACCTTTTTTAAAGTACCTCAGCAGTTGCAAGCCTGGGTTTCCGCGCACCTGGAAAGTCATGGAAAATCATGGATTTAGACAATGGATTAATTTTGTCATGGAAAGTCTTGATTTTTCAAGTAAAATGAGTAAAAGTCATGGATCCGCTAAACTACCGATTAAATAAAAATGCATTGAATTGTTTAATTCTATTTTTACTTGTCATTTGGCTGAAGTTACTGAGTTTGGTATTTATGTATTATCTTATTGACCCTATTGCCAAGTAAAATTTGTTCACCAAGGAAACTCAAAGCAAGAAAGCTTAATGGGTGGATAAATGTATATTATTCTGGTTTTTTCTTAAATTGTAGATTAAAATTTTATTAATATTATAATAATTATTTTTTAATAAAAATTAGTTAAGATTTTTGCACAAAATATAAGTTTATCTCTAGGGATATTGTATATAAACATTATAGGGTTATATTTGGCTATTATTCATGGTCACCTGGATAATCCCAAAATACCCTGAATTCAAATTGGAAACATTTTGATTGAAAAATTGCTATATGATTAAACTTAGGTATGTAGATACAACAATTTATTTTTATGTATGTGAATTTATTAACACTTATAAAGTAAGTTTATAGTTTTTTATGATAAAATTCCTGTAATTTCTCTAAAAGCATATATTTTATTTGTATGTACGTCAGAAGTTTTATTCATATATACTTTAACGAAAGCTTTTTAAAGTCATGGAAAATGATCTGCTAAATCAGGGAAAGTCATGAAAAGTCATGGATTTGAAAAATTTTATTTTGGCAGATACCCTGCATTTGCCATTCAATTGTTCTTATCCACTTAAATATTTCAGTGTCATTTGAATAGTCTGCTGTTACTTGCATTAGAAAAATTACTTCTCCATTTCACTATCTCAAAGCTGCACAGACTTTAATGTGTGGGCTACTTAAATTTTTTCAAGGTGTTGCAGTTCATCCAATGGCAGAGGTGTGGTGAGCTATAAAGTATATATAAATTAAGTACCTATTCCATATTTATCTGTATAATTATAATAACTATTTAAAACAACTCAAGATACAAACATAATATGATAGTCATAAATGTTAACGAACAATTCAAAATACATTAATAAATCATTTAATCTTCAGTTTTTGTAGTTATAGTTAGTAAAAGACTGCATACTGTCTTCCAATTTTGAATATTTCTGTATATAATTACTTACTGCTAATCTTGCTCTGCATTCTAAGAAGTCATCTGTGAATAGCCGAAGAATGTTAAAAAAAATAGGAACTTTGTTTTGTTCTTTAAATTTTGAAAGTTATTCTTAGGTTCTGAATTACATGCTTTTAAAATTGAAAAACCAAATCTCCAGTCTAGCTGGTGTCAGTGTTCTATAAATATTTTTTAGTGTATGTGTCGTAGGTCTTAGTAAAGGTAGTTACACCTAAATGTGGTCACTGGTTGATCATGATTAACTTAATCCCCACCCATGCACGATCCGATTCTTTCATTGTAAAAAGTCTTATTCTGAAATTTAATTTTTTCCCCTCCATGAAGGCTAAAAAAAAAACCCATCCAAAATATACAAAACACTATTTACTAAACTGAAAACAACAATTCTACTCAAACTTTTAAACCCTATATTCTATCTTTTTCTCTTTTAGATAAAATATAAATAGTATATGGAATAAATCAAAGCCCTTGAAGATTCGCACACATATTCTATTGTCGTACTTCAACCACCCATCTGACATTTAACCGGTACCGGAGTTCGCGAGTTTGAATCCCACCGACTTCCTTTATGTTCGTAGCCGTTCGGAATCCGTTTTAAGCAGTAGCACTCGATCTCATTAGCCCTCGTGTAGCAAAGCTAGAATGTTAGCGCTCCAAACCAAACAATTGGCGATTTTTTTTGTCGCCTACCCATAGTTTATTATCAGAACAGGTTGTCCCCACCAACTTGGCGATACAGTACTAAGCACGTCACCTTAATTTTTGTTCTCGATGTATCTAATTTTGATTTATATTTGATATCTTGTTCTCCTTGGGCAACCCCCAAGGAGTTTTGTTATGTTTTAAATTCTGCTAATTTTTATTGGTTTTTAATTTTATGTAATTGATTAGATTCGGTAAATAACGGCAATTTTACTGAAATTCCAATCTGGTTTAACTCGTATTCTATCACTTCCATTTGGATAAATGCGCCAATAAAAGTCGATAAAAATACCTTGTGGTACCCTATTTTAATGAAACGCCACGTATCGTTAATACTGTGATAATAAAATAAGAAAAATAGAGTGACCTTTTGAAATCATAGCTTAGTTTATACGGGAATTTTGAGTGCTACCCAATTTACATCTCTTATAATGTCTGAAAGTAAATATACAAATATGCCAAATTAAAAAAAAAAAAAAATTGCCAATGGTCTTCAATACTAAATCCGTACCATCATTTGTTTGGCGACATTTTGTGACGTAATTCGTAGGTGTCCTGAATTGTGATGAGATAGCTAATGGGGTACTTACTGAAGATTAGGCCCCCTTGACAAATTTGGTGCAATTATTGGCTATGCTTACTAAAACAATTAGGTATTTCATCCGAACAACATTGCATACCTTTCTATTTGGGCTACTTTAATTGATGTAGATTGCGCCATTGTAATAGAATTGGCTTGACTGAAGAATGGGGTGCCCCCGCCAACTTGGCGATAAAGCTCTAAGCATGGTAGCCTAACTTTTTCTACTAATCTCGCCGTGTCCAAACAATCTGTATCAATATTTTAATTTATATTCTATTTGTATCAGTTCTCCTTCTGGAACCCATTCCTTATATATTAAATGTTCGTAATGCTTAAAAATTTTAGATATAATGAACCATTAAAGGTTCACTATGGCTAATTTTTAATAATTCGGAGCTGCTGTTTTTGTAAACTGTTGAGGGATTAATTGCCTATAAAGATAAATGTCCGGTTTCCAAGTCGTTTTTGGTTAATTAAAAAAAATTCATAGAATTCTATTACAATGGAGATACTATATACAATGGGATTCTATTACAATCTACATCAATTAAAGTCGCCCGAATAATAAGTATTAAATATTTGGATAAAATACCTTTGTGTTTTAGCAAACATCGCAAATAATTACACCAAATTTGCCAAGGGGCAACCTATTCTTCCGTAGTACTAGAGTCTTGAGTCTTGACTAAAGAACTGGGTTCCCCGCCAACTTTGTGGTAATGGTTTAAGTATGGTAGCGTAACATTTTCTCATCTCACCGTGTCCAAACAATCTGTATCTATATTATAATTTATATGATATTTGCATCCAACTCTCCTTGTGTAACTCTTTTCTGATATATTAAAAGTGCGCAATGCTTAAAAAAATTAGATGTAACAAACCATTAAAGGTTCACTATGGGTAATTTTTAATAATTTGGAGCTGTTGGTTTTGTAAACTGTTGAGGGATTAATTGCCTATAAAGATAAATGCCCGCTTTCTCAGTTGTTTTTGGTTAATTAAGAAAATTCATAGAATTATATTACAATGGTGCAATCTACATCCATTAAAGTCGCCCAAATAGCAAGGGATACAATATTTGGATAAAATATCTTTGTGTTTTAGTAAACATCGCCAATAATTACACCAAATTTACTAAGGGGAACCCAATTCTTAAGTAGTCCCAGAATAAGTTACCCCTTTACTAATGTGGCGAAATTATACAACAAATGGTAAACTAAACAGACTTTAACTGTATCTAATTTCTAGTCTATATTATCCTTTCAATTTATTATTACAAGTATTACCTACATTTAATGTATAAGATTGCTCAAGGAGAGTTGAATACCAATATAATATAAATCAAAATAGGTACTACTGAAGGATAGGGTACCCCTTGGCGAATTTGGTGTAATTATTGACGATGTTTACTAAAACACAAAGATATTTTATCCAAATATTGTATCCCTTGCTATACATATTCATATATATATATATATATATATACATAATAGAAAACCAACAGCTCCGAATTATTAAAAATTAGCCATAGTAAACCTTTAATGATTCGTTATATCTAATATTTTTAAGCATTACGCGCATTTAATGTATAAAAAATGAGTTCCACATGGAGAGCTGGATGCAAATATAATATAAATTAAAATATAGCTATAGATTATTTGGGCGAGATCAGGAGAAAATGTTAGGCTACCATGCTCATCGCCAAGTTGGCATGGGCACCCTGTTCTTCAGTCAAGCCTTCAGTTAAGTGTTCTTCACTTAAGAATTGGATTCCCCTTATACTGAGTTTGGTATTTATGTATTATCTTATTGACCCTATTGCCAAGTAAAATTTGTTCACCAAGGAAACTCAAAGCAAGAAAGCTTAATGGGTGGGTAAATGTATATTATTCTGGTTTTTTCTTAAATTGTAGATTAAAATTTTATTAATATTATAATAATTATTTTTTAATAAAAATTAGTTAAGATTTTTGCACAAAATATAAGTTTATCTCTAGGGATATTGTATATAAACATTATAAGGTTATATTTGGCTATTATTCATGGTCACCTGGATAATACCAAAGTACCCTGAATTCAAATTGGAAACATTTTGATTGAAAAATTGCTATATGATTAAACTTAGGTATGTAGATACAACAATTTATTTTTATGTATGTGAATTTATTAACACTTATAAAGTAAGTTTATAGTTTTTTTATGATAAAATTCCTGTAATTTCTCTAAAAGCATATATTTTATTTGTATGTACGTCAGAAGTTTTATTCATATATACTTTAACGAAAGCTTTTTAAAGTCATGGAAAATGATCTGCTAAATCAGGGAAAGTCATGAAAAGTCATGGATTTGAAAAATTTTATTTTGGCAGATACTCTGCATTTGCCATTCAATTGTTCTTATCCACTTAAATATTTCAGTGTCATTTGAATAGTCTGCTGTTACTTGCATTAGAAAAATTACTTCTCCATTTCACTATCTCAAAGCTGCACAGACTTTAATGTGTGGGCTACTTAAATTTTTTCAAGGTGTTGCAGTTCATCCAATGGCAGAGGTGTGGTGAGCTATAAAGTATATATAAATTAAGTACCTATTCCATATTTATCTGTATAATTATAATAACTATTTAAAACAACTCAAGATACAAACATAATATGATAGTCATAAATGTTAACGAACAATTCAAAATACATTAATAAATCATTTAATCTTCAGTTTTTGTAGTTATAGTTAGTAAAAGACTGCATACTGTCTTCCAATTTTGAATATTTCTGTATATAATTACTTACTGCTAATCTTGCTCTGCATTCTAAGAAGTCATCTGTGAATAGCCGAAGAATGTTAAAAAAAATAGGAACTTTGTTTTGTTCTTTAAATTTTGAAAGTTATTCTTAGGTTCTGAATTACATGCTTTTAAAATTGAAAAACCAAATCTCCAGTCTAGCTGGTGTCAGTGTTCTATAAATATTTTTTAGTGTATGTGTCGTAGGTCTTAGTAAAGGTAGTTACACCTAAATGTGGTCACTGGTTGATCATGATTAACTTAATCCCCACCCATGCACGATCCGATTCTTTCATTGTAAAAAGTCTTATTCTGAAATTTAATTTTTTCCCCTCCATGAAGGCTAAAAAAAAAACCCATCCAAAATATACAAAACACTATTTACTAAACTGAAAACAACAATTCTACTCAAACTTTTAAACCCTATATTCTATCTTTTTCTCTTTTAGATAAAATATAAATAGTATATGGAATAAATCAAAGCCCTTGAAGATTCGCACACATATTCTATTGTCGTACTTCAACCACCATCTGACATTTAACCGGTACCGGAGTTCGCGAGTTTGAATCCCACCGACTTCCTTTATGTTTGTAACCGTTCGGAATTCGCTTTAAGCAGTAGGACCTGATCTCATTAGCCCTCGTGTAGCAAAGCTAGAATTTTAGCGCTCCAAACCAAACAATTGGCGACTTTTTTGTCGCCTACCCATAGTTTATTATCAGAACAGGTTGTCCCCACCAACTTGGCGATACAGTACTAAGCACGTCACCTTAATTTTTGTTCTCGATGTATCTAATTTTGATTTATATTTAATATCTTGTTCTCCTTGGGCAATCCCCAAGGAGTTTTGTTATGTTTTAAATTTTGCTAATTTTTATTGGTTTTTAATTTTGTGTAATTGATTAGATTCGGTAAATAACGGCAATTTTACTGAAATTCCAATATGGTTTAACTCGTATTCTATCACTTCCATTTGGATAAATGCGCCAATAAAAGTCGTTAAAAATACCTTGTGGTACCCTATTTTAATGAAACGCCGCGTATCGTTAATACTGTGATAATAAAATAAGAAAAATAGGGTGACCTTTTGAAATCATAGCTTAGTTTACACGGGAATTTTGAGTGCTTCCCAATTTACATGTCTTATAATGTCTGAAAATAACTATACAAATGTGCCAAATTAAAAAAAAAAAATCGCCAATGGTCTTCAATACTAAATCCGTACCATCATTTGTTTGGCGACGTTTGTGTGACGTAATTCGTAGGTGTCCTGAATTGTGATGAGATAGCTAATGGGGTACTTACTGAATATTAGGATCCCCCTTGAAAAATTTGGTACAATTATTGGCTATGCTTACTAAAACAATTAGGTATTTCATCCGAACAACATTGCATACCTTTCTATTTGGGCTACTTTATTTGATGTGGATTGCGCCATTGTAATAGAATTGGCTTGACTGAAAAATGGGGTGCCCCCGCCAACTTGGCGATAAAGCTCTAAGCATGGTAGCCTAACTTTTTCTACTAATCTCGCCGTGTCCAAACAATCTGTATCTATATTTTAATTTATATTCTATTTGTATCAGTTCTCCTTCTGGAACCCATTTCTTATGTATTAAATGTTCGTAATGCTTAAAAATTTTAGATATAATGAACCATTAAAGGTTCACTATGGCTAATTTTTAATTATTTGGAGCTGTTGGCTTTGTAAACTGTTGAGGGATTAATTGCCTATAAAGATAAATGTCCGGTTTCCAAGTCGTTTTTGGTTAATTAAAAAAAATTCATAGAATTCTATTACAATGACCCAATCTACATCAATTAAAGTAGCCCAAATAGCAAGGTATACAATATTTGGATAAATACCTTTGTGTTTTAGTAAATATCGCCAATAATTACACCAAATTTGCCAATGAACACCCCATTCTTCAGTAGTACTAGAGTCTTGAGTCTTGACTAAAGAACTGGGTTCCCCCGCCAACTTGGCGATAATGGTTTAAGTATGGTAGCCTAACATATTCTCCTGATCTCACAGTATCCAAACAATCTGTATCTATATTATAATTTATATGATATTTGCATCCAACTCTCCTTGTGTAACTCTTTTCTGATATGTTAAAAGTGCGCAATGCTTAAAAAAATTAGATGTAACAAACCATTAAAGGTTTACTATGGCTAATTTTTAATAATTCGGAGCTGTTGGTTTTGTAAACCATTGAGGGATTAATTGCCTAAAAAGATAAATGCCCGCTTTCTCAGTGGTTTTTGGTTAATTAAGAAAATTCATAGAATTATATTACAATGGCGCAATCTACATCCATTAAATAGCCCAAATAACAAGGGATACAGTATTTGGATAAAATATCTTTGTATTTTAGTAAATATCGCCAATAATTACACCAAATTTACTAAGGGGAACCCAATTCTTAAGTAGTCCCAGAATGAGTTACCCCTTTGCTAATGTGGCGAAATTATTGGCGATGTTTACTACAACAAATGGTAAACTAAACAGAATTTAACTATATCTAATTTCTAGTCTATATTATCATTTCAATTTATTATTACAAGTATTACGTATATTTAATGTATAAGATTTGCTCAAGGAGAGTTGAATACCAATATAATATAAATCAAAATAGGTACTACTGAAGAATAAGCTGCCCCTCAGCAAATTTGGTGTAATTATTGGCGATGTTTACTAAAACACAAAGATATTTTATCCAAATATTGTATCCTTTGCTATTTGGGCAACTTTAATTGGTGTAAACTGTATCATTGTAATAGAATTATATGCATTTTCTTAATGAACCAAAACCACTGAGAAAGTGGGCATTTACATTTAAGTGCAATTAATCCCTCGACAGTTTAGAAAACCAACAGCTCCGAATTATTAAAAATTAGCCATAGTGAACCTTTAATGGTTCATTATATCTAATATTTTTAAGCATTACGCGCATTTAATATATATAAAAATAAGTTCCACAGGGAGAGATGGATACAAATATAATAAAAATTAAAATATAACTACAGATTATTTGGACACGGCGAGATCAGGAGAAAATGTTAGGCTACCATGCTCATCGCCAAGTTGGCGTGGGCACCCTGTTCGTCACTCAAGCCGGTCAGTTAAGTGTTCTTCACTTAAGAATTGGATTCCCTTTAGCAAATTTGGCGAAAATATTGGAGATATTTACTAAAACACAAAGGTAATCAATCCATCCAAACATTGTATTTCTTGCCTTTTATGGCGATTTTAATAAATGCACAGTGCGCCATCGTAATAGAATTATATACTCTTACTTAATTAAAGAAAACGACTTGAAAACGGGACATTTATATTTATGGGCAATTAATCCCTTAACAGTTTACAAACGCAACAGCTCCAAATTATTAAAAATCAGCCCTAGTGAACTATTAATGGTTTGTTATATCTAATTTTTTTAAGCATTGCGCACTTTTAATATATAAGAAAAGAGTTACAGAAGGAGAGTTGGATGCAAGGCTTGACTAAAGAACTGGGTTCCCCCGCCAACTTGGCGATAATGGTGTAAGTATAGTCGCCTAACATACTTCTCTATTTTAACTATCTTATTAACTATAATTTTCTCCTGATCTCACCTTGTCCAAACAATCTGCATCTATATTATAATTTATATGATATTTGCACCCAACTTTCCCTGTGTAACTCTTTTCTTATATATTAAAAGAGCGCAATGCTTAAAAAAGTTAGATATAACAAACCATTAACGGTTCACTATGGCTGATTTTTAATAATTTGGAGCTTTGTAAACTGTTAAGGGATTAATTGCCAATAAATAAAATTTCATCTTTTCAAGTCGTTTTCTTTAATTAAGTAAGAGTATATAATTCTATTACGATGGCACACTGTGGATTAGTTAAAGTCGCCAGAAAAATCAAGAAATACAATGTTTGGATGGATTACCTTTGTGTTTTAGTAAATATCGCCAATATTTTCGCCAAATTTGCCAAGGGGAACCCAATTCTTAAGTAGTCCCAAAATTTCATCTTTTCAATTCGTTTTCTTTAATTAAGAGTATATAATTCTATTAGATGGCGCATTGTGGATTAATTAAAGTCGCCAGAAAAATCAAGAAATACAATGTTTGGATGGATTACCTTTGTGTTTTAGTAAATATCGCCAATATTTTCGCCAAATTTGCCAAGGGGAACCCAATTCTTAAGTAGTCCCGGATGCAAATATCATATAAATTATAAGGAACAGATGCATTATAGTAAAAAAACATGGCGGCGGTAGGCGCTTTTCACAATTTATAGTATTATTATAGCACAATTTAAAGAACGATTCACAATTTATAGCTTTATTAAAATAAAATTAGCACAATAAATAATTATCATTTTTTAAACTAAATAACAAATTAGTAATATTTATGGTACATATCAACACAGTATAAATACTATATGTATCATTTATAATATATATCATAAGAACTAATATTATAAAAAATCTAACATGTGAAGGACGTTTCCCCTTCCCACTTTATAATAAATGAAATGCAAAATAAATTTAATAACAGACACATCAACCTAATATCGCCCCCCCCAAACCGCCAAAAAATCGCCAAGTTTGGCGAAAAAAACACGGCATCTATAATGCATCTGTACCATTTATAATATAGATACAGATTGTTTGGTGAGATCAGGAGAAAATGTTAAGCTACCATACTTAAACCATTATCGCCAAGTTGGCGGGGGAACCCAGTTCTTTAGTCAAGCCCTTATTCTTAAGGATTATCATAAAAACTCAAACATACTCTTAATGATTATTTATTAATTAGATCCTGTTAATACAGAAATTAGTAGGTTCCATTTCAAGTATCGGATTAACTATTGGCATTGTCCTAGCTTATCTATTAAGCAAAAACTCGAATTCTTCTGAACAGCTGCAAGATTAGAGTCAATTCGGCAGACTTATTCACCACAACCGTCTCCAGTGACATGTCCTTTATGTTTCCTTCTTCTTGATCTTCTTCGACGACTTCTTTTCCCACCGGATTTCGATCTTTTCCTTGACCTGCTGCTACGTCTGCGGCGTTTTGGCGAACTTTTGGTGCGAGATCGCCTGCGCCGCTTTCTCTCGTTGATTTTATATTTCCCGTCCACGACAGACAGCAGGCCCCGATCTACTGCACTCTTCAGGTACCATTTGGCGTTTCTGTCGTTCTTTTCAATGTGCATGTATTTGTCGATTTCGGCAAACGATGATCCACCGGAATCTCCGAGATGGCGAATGGCGTCCGTAATTATATTTCCTGTGGTATGCTGGATCTTCGATAATTTGGCATTCGAGTTTAAGTTTCCTTGCGGTTTATTCGAGGTGAACATTTTATCTGGCATTGAATTTCCCGATTGATCTTTACTTGATTCCATATCTGTTGCTCCAGATGATTAGTTTATAATTTAGTCTATTGGGAATGCTAAAACGGCGGCAGGTAAGTTAAAATTGGAATTGTGGCCTCTTCAAATTATCTGTTATATATCTCGTGTATGAGACACGAGAGGCATTGCACCTGAATTAGGTCTCTCGTGGTTATATTAATTAATTTTACTTGTTGCTAAAAGGCAATTTCATGCAGCATGAAACATCTGAAGAGGGCGATTTCACGCAGCAGTGCACTTTCCAACTTATGACGATTCTGGTTTTAATTTTAAACGGAATAGCAACTTATTGGTTACTTATAAGGCAATTTGTCGCAACGTCGCGAACTACTATAATGCCCTTCCCATTCATTTTCATGTTTACAACAGCCAAAAGACAAACAATAAACTGCCCTTCCGTTTGAAACTAAAGCCATAATTGTCATAATTTGAGAATTTGCCCTACTGCATGAAATCGCCTCATTTGTCGCAACGTCACGAACTACTATAATGCCCTTCCCATTCATTTTCATGTTTACAACAGCCAAAAGACAAACAATAAACTGCCCTTCCGTTTGAAACTGAAGCCAGAGTTGTCATAATTTGAGAATTTGTCCTACTGCATGAAATCACCTTATTTGTCGCAACGTCACGAACTACTACAATGCCCTTCCCATTCATTTTCATGTTTACAACAGCCAATAGACAAACAATAAACTGCCCTTCCGTTTGAAACTGAAGCCAGACTTGTCATAATTTGAGAATTTGCCCTACTGCGTGAAATCGCCTTATTGGCTCTATAAGAGAATGAGCTCATGACGTCAGGTGCAGCCAAAATTGCAGCTCAACTTCCTAGTTGGCAAAACATTTGAATTTCCTACAAATTGTGCTTGTTATTGGGGTTTTAATTTTGTCAATTATCTGAAAATGGTAACAAGCTGTTGTGCGTATGGCTTAACTAAGCGTTTCAAAAAAGATGAAAATATTGGATTTTATTGCTTTTCTAAAGATCCTACATTGCGAATGCTTTGGATAAAATCTTTGAAAAGGCAAGAAAGGACTCCAAGTTCTTCTTCGAGAATTTGCGGCAAACATTTTCAGAATGGTAATAAAACATTAACCTTACTGTAATGTAATATATTATATAAAATTGTTATGCTCTAAATTTTTTTAATATTACTAAGTTTTTTTGCATATATCTAATGTATTTTCTATGCTTTTGTGAGAAGTACTGTGCCTATAAATGTAATTATTTTGTGTCCTTAAAATTATCAGGTTTTGTACATTTTTATTAGATTCTTATTTATGTAAACCCTATTTTCCCCGGTTAACAGCAGGTGATTAAATTTATCAATTTAACACATAATAGGTAAAAATAACATTTTTTTCAAGCATTATGACGTCATTCCTTTAACCCTCTCATCTAATCATTTCTTATTATAAATTATTTAAATATCGTCTGCATTATTTTCATACGTTTTATCACGGAACTGGGATATTACGTAAATATTATTTTTTATTTGGCTTAAATAATAGATTAGGTACGTATGCGAAATATAAATTTAATCATCGATTATTTTTTGTTGCGAGGAAAATTTTAACACCAGCGTTAACAACAAATTTTCCCTACCTCCAAGGTGTAGTGGAAAGTGGAAAGGATCGTTTCATTTGTTTACTTCCATTAATTACTGTAGAAAAAAAATCGAGGAACTTAACGATAATTTTAACTTAGCTAAGAAAATTTTGAATGAACCTTTCTAAATGATTTGAACGTTATTCTAAACTGCTTTCACAGTATCGGGAGACTTTAGAGGAGTATGAAGATAAACAAATTGAGAGTGTACCAGATCTTTCTCAACCAAAAGACAAACCATTTTTTACCTGCCTCATAGGGTAATTTAAAATTCTGGTAAATTAAAAATTTTACTGATCCCGTCATGTGACGGGTTATATGCTAGTATATTATAATTAAGTTGGTTAGTTATGGTTAAAATATCATTACATAGATGATATTACAAATCTATTTTAAGAGGCTAACTTACAAACTAAGCTATAAACATAGTAATTATTCATTTATTTATAGCTAAGTAGTTTGTCTGAAGTGGTATATAACTTCTTACCTTTGTTTGATACCTCTTTAAAATTTTATAACAAGAAGTAAAAATAGGCGCAAAGAACTCTAGTGGAATGAAGAATTAGATGATGATTATAAACTTCTTAGCTATCATGATTTCATATCGTAAGATTCTCGAAGAAAGGATAATATTAGACTAGAAATTACTAGATGATTAATGTGCCTTAAGCAACCCGTAAACTTGCTCAAGTTTTAGAAATTGATTAAGAAGAATATTGAAATTTTGTATTTACACCCACGTACGTTGATTAAATTTCGTAATACCAGCGCCTTCGTAAATGTTAAATTCAAGAGCGAAAAAAAACACCTAATTTTTCTCTCTTCTAAAGTTTATTCTAATTAAATAATCTTGTAACTAAATACTTTGACCTCTTAGTAAATATTCTAAACTTCCCAAATTTTAACATTCGTACATAAATACCGACATGCAACCAACGAAAACGACATTATATAAAAAAAGATTAAAACAGGCTCTACTTTAAACTTTTGACGAAATATATCACACTAATGTTAAATTTAAAACGATATTCGAAACATTTATTCAGTGTGTCTCTTTATAAATTTGTTTAGGCGTATGATTGATTTCCTCAAACTGTAAGCCAACTTCCGCATGGAATTTTGCATTTTTCGTACGGATTGATTTATAAGGGATTTACGTAAAAGCTAAGTTGAGATATTCCACTCATTTCTTCCAGTGGAAAGTTATATATTTGTAACTCCGTAGTGGCAACGAGCAAACACTGACAGAAAAAAAAATTGTACTTGCTATATCGATATTTGTTATTTTCTTGAGTGTTCATAACTGATAACGGAAAGCAAACGATCATATCTTAATTTCATTTTTTTTTTCTGTTCTGAAATTGGTTTAAACTAGTCGGCTTACATGCTATTAGGCTTACATGCATTATCTTTGGGTGATATCTATTCGGAAACAACTAAACAAAAATGAACGCGTTAGGGGAAGATAAAATCACTCCTTTTTAACCCTTAATTTGACAAGATGTTTTTTCAAATATTTTTTTTAATTTCTGTTATTTTCCCATGTCTGTATAGACATTCGGATCTCTGTAAAATAAAGAAAAAAATATATCATTTTCCATTTTTCAGATAATTAATGTCCTCTGTGGCGAACACTGACAATTATGTTATATAGTAGTTATAAATATACATGTCCGGTGTAGCGGACTTAGCTAAATTAAGGGTTAAGTTATCGACAAATCAGAGAAAAATGTATATATGAAAATAATATTCTCAACTCTTTCAAGTAAGTAAAAGTTCTTTACAGAAATCATTATGAAAATGATAAATTTTGACAAATACTTGACTGGAAAATTTTGACAAGTATTTGACTTCCATGCGATTAAAAAAAATAATATATATATATATATATATATATATATATATATATATATATATATATATATATATATATATATATATATATATATATATAAACTGCTTATAAACAGGAATGCACTTTCATTAAAATGTAATTACCTTTCAAAGAATTACAACGGAAATTTGTATGATTCAAACTATTTAAAATTTAAATACGATTTCTGATTTATTTAATTAATTTATTTTTTTTTTTAAGTTATCTTAGTTGTCACTGCGAATTTAATGAAACATTAAAACGTTAGATTCATTCGAGTTTGGGAGAAACACGTAATTTTTGCCTCCTTTTTTACCCCGAATGGTTAGGGCACTGTACTTAAATACCAGAATTTGTGGGTTCGAATTCAGCTGATGACATGGCCGTTCTTAACCGTTGAGAATCGGCTTTTAGCAGCAAGTGCCTGTCTCATTAGTCCTCGTGTTGCTAAAAAAAAGTAGCGCTGTCATTCTGCCCACCTATAAGGTCTGTATTAATATGCATGCCTATGTGTATGTGTGTACATATATACACATATATAATAAAATTCTATTAAATTAAAATCCTAATTTAAATTTGACATGCAAGGCGGACACTTTGAACATCTGCTTTAAATTGAGCATATACTGCTGTTGATATGTTGAATAAAGTGTTTTTAATCTTGCACCAGCAGTGACGTCATATTTTGTTTTTCGTATTTTTCTCGTAAACTATGGATCGTACAGGAAAGCTTCTTTGGGCAATTTTTATGTACTCCCGATGAAGAATCTAGATGTGCAGAGTTTATGCGGTCATTTTGGGACACCCTGTATAAATATTATATATATATATATTATGTATATATTATATACATATTATATATATATATATATATATATATATATATATATATATATATATATACATACATACATATACAGAGTGAAAGAGTCAGAGACGATTACAGACATGCATATTTATATACTTTTATATGCATATATATTAT
>CM063507.1:55672980-55677980 GCA_032207245.1 Pardosa pseudoannulata | reverse complement strand
GGAGAAAAAGAGACTGAGAGAAGAATATTCTGAAAAATATTTAGCACAATAAAATAGAGATGGGGCGAGGAGGTAGGAGAGAAAAAGAAACTGAGAGAAAAATATTCTGAAAAATATTTAGCCCAATGAAACAGAGATGGGGCAAGGAGGTAGGGGAGAAAAAGAGACTGAGAAAAAAATATTCTGAAAAATATTTAGCAGAAAAAATAGAGATGGGGCGAGGAGATAGGGGAGAAAAAGAGACTGGGAGAAAAATATTCTGAAAAATATTTAGCAGAATAAAATAGAGATGGGGAGAGGAGGTAGGGGAGAAAAAGAGACTGAGAGAAAAATATTATGAAAAATATTTAGCACAATAAAATAGAGATGGGGCGAGGAGGTAGGGGAGAAAAAGAGACTGAGAGAAAAATATTTTTAGCCCAATAAAATAGAGATGGGGCGAGGAGGTAGGGGAGAAAAAGAGACAGAGAAAAATATTCTGAAAAATAATTAGCCCAATAAAATAGAGATGAGGTGAGGAGGTAGGGGAGAAAAAGAGACTAAGGGAAAAATATTCTGAAAAATATTTAGCCCCAAAAAAATAGAGATGGGGCGAGGAGGTAGGGGAAAAAAAGAGACTGATAAAAAAATATTTAGCCCAATAAAATAGAGATGGGGCGAGGAGGTAGGGGAGAAAAAGAAACTGAGAGAAAAATATTCTGAAAAAAAATTTTTTTAGCCCAATAAAATAGAGATGGGGAGAGGAGGTAGGGGAGATAAAGAGACTGAGAGAAAAATATTCTGAAAAATATTTAGCCTAATAAAATAGAGATGTGGCGAGGAGGTAGGGGAGAAAAAGAGACTGATTCACTGATCGTAAGAGACTGACAGATTTTCTTTCCATTTCCGAAGTACAGCCATCTTTACTCTATTTGCAACTCCAAAGCGCCTGCATCCCTTCTCTTAGAAACGGGAAAACGTAATTTTTTGCCTCCCCCAATCCCTTTGCACTCCGGAGCGAGTGGCATGCCATTGGTCGAAAAAGTTCCTGAATTGTGCGCGGTATTTTAGTCCCGAAATCTCAGCGATCGACATTGTTGTATAAATGGTGGAAAGCCTTCGTTTCAGTTACAATTTGTTTTTGTTGCGTGCCGCATTAAATTAACAGACCTGTGCTTAAAGATCTTGGTGGTAAGTAAGCAAATCTCTGATGTAATTTTGCTCTTTTTCCTCTTTTCTTTTACTGTAAAATCTAGAGCAGCAATCACCGAATAGTGGTCCGCGGATCTCCAGTAGTCTGTGAAAAATTTTTAATGGTACGAAAATAACCGGCTGATTAATTATTGTCAGCTGCTGATTAATTATTGTAAGACTAAGCGACCGGACAGACGTTGTCCTGTATTAAATCTGTAAATCCAAAAATTGAAAAATGTTTTTAAATAAATATAATAAAAGTTGAAAAATGTTTTTAATTAAATATGAAAAATTGAAAAATGTTTTAAAATAAATATGAAAAATTGAAAAATGTTTTTAAATAAATATGAAAAATTGAAAAATGTTTTTAAATAAATATGAAAAATTGAAAAATGTTTTTAAATAAATATGAAAAATTGAAAACTGTTTCTAAATAAATATGAAAAATTGAAAAATGTTTGTAAATAAATATGAAAAGTTGAAAAATGTTTTTAAATAAATATGAAAAATTGAAAAATGTTTTTAAATAAATATAATAAAAGTTGAAAATGTTTTTAATTAAATATAAAAAATTGAAAATTGTTTTTAAATAAATATGAAAAATTGAAAAATGTTTTTAAATAAATAGGAAAAATTGAAAAATGTTTTTAAATAAATATGAAAAATTGAAAAATGTTTTTAAATAAATATGAAAAATTGAAAAATGTTTTTAAATAAATATGAAAAATTGAAAAATGTTTTTAAATAAATATGAAAAATTGAAAAATGTTTTTAAATAAATATGAAAAATTGAAAAATGTTTTTAAATAAATATGAAAAATTGAAAAATGTCTTTTAAATAAATATGAAAAATTGAAAAATGTTTTTAAATAAATATGAAAAATTGAAAAATGTTTTTAAATAAATATGAAAAATTGAAAAATGTTTTTAAATAAATATGAAAAATTGAAAAATGTTTTTAAATAAATATGAAAAATTGAAAAATGTTTTTAAATAAATATGAAAAATTGAAAAATGTTTTTAAATAAATATGAAAAATTGAAAAATGTTTTTAAATAAATATGAAAAATTGAAAAATGTTTTTAAATAAATATGAAAAATTGAAAAATGTTTTTTAAAAAAATATGAAAAATTGAAATGTTTTTAAATAAATATGAAAAATTGAAAAATGTTTTTAAATAAATATGAAAAATTGAAAAATGTTTTTAAATAAATATGAAAAATTGAAAAATGTTTTTAAATAAATATGAAAAATTGAAAAATGTTTTTAAATAAATATGAAAATCTGAAAACTGTTTTTAAATAAATATGAAAATTGAAAAATGTTTTTAAATAAATATGAAAAATTGAAAAATGTTTTTAAATAAATATGAAAAATTGAAAAATGTTTTTAAATAAATATGAAAAATTGAAAAATGTTTTTAAATAAATATGAAAAATTGAAAAATGTTTTTAAATAAATATGAAAAATTGAAAACTGTTTCTAAATAATTATGAAAAATTGAAAAATGTTTTTAAATAAATATGAAAAATTGAATTTTAAAAAAAAAAAAATATTGAAAAATTCAAATTTTTTTTAGATAAATATGAAAAATTGAAAAATGTTTTTAAATAAATATGAAAAATTAAAAAATGTTTTCAAATAAATATGAAAAACTGAAAATGTTTTTAAATAAATATGAATTGAAAAATTTTTAAATAAAAATGAAAAATTGAAAAATGTTTTTAAATAAATATGAAAATTCAAAAATGTTTTAAATAAATATGAAAATTGGAAAATGTTTTTAAATAAATATGAAAAATTGAAAAATGTTTTTAAATAAATATGAAAAATTGAAAAATGTTTTTAAATAATATGAAATTTGAAAAATGTTCTTAAAAAATATGAAAAAATTGAAATGTTTTAAATAAATATTGAAAAATTGAAAAATGTTCTTAAATAAATATGAAAAATTGAAAAATGTTTTAAATAAATATGAAAAATTGTGTTTTATGAATTGTAAATGATGGAAAAGTAAGGAAAAAAATATTTTAAAAATACTCAACGCCACCCCTCGTACAGTCGTCACAATGTAATTAGATAAAATTAAAATTTCCACATCGCTTGTAAGAGGATTCATCTCAAGACTTCTCGTACTGAATCACGCTGCGCTGACCACTACGCTACAGATACGTTGGCAGCGAAGGGTTTCGAGTGGCATTATAGTAATCTCAACAAGTGAGCAATTCTGGATTTTCAATTAAAAAAACATTTTCTATTGGATTGAATTGTGAATCTAAACCATTTTTGAATCAACTTAATTATATACACAAAATTTCATCAAAATCAGTCCTGTTATTTAGGAGGAGTTCTATTTCAGATATACGGTCAGGAGAATTATATATATAAAGATTAAATGGATGATTATATATTGTAAGCTGCTAATTATTTATTGTAAGATTAAATGGATGATTATTTATTGTAATATTAAACGGATGATTATTTATTGTAAGCTGCTAATTATTTATTGTTAAATTTAAACAGATGATTATTTATGGTAGGCTGCTAATTAATTAGTGTTAAAATTAAACGGATGATTATTTATTGTAAATTGCTAATTATTTATTGTAAGATTAAACGGATGATTATTTATTGAAAGCTGCTAATTATTTATTATAAGATTAAACTAATGATTATTTATTGTAAGATTAAACGGATGATTATTTATGGTAAGCTGGAAATAATTATTTTAAGATTAGACGACCCGACAGACGTTGTCTTGTTTTAACGCTGTAAATTCAAAAAATCGTATGTTTTAAATAAATTATAAATTTTTACCATTTTGATGGACAAAGTAAGGAATATTTTAAAAATACAACGTCACCCGGAGTACAGTCGTCAAATATAAATAGATTAAATTAAAATATTCATCCAATGAACGGGATTATTGATCTGACTTCTGTACTGAAGCACGCGGCGCTGACCACCATGGTACATATACATTGGCAGTGGTTTCGAGCGGCATTATAGATCTCAATAAGTGCGCAATTCTGGAATTTTAATAAAAAATATTTTTATCGGATCAAATTGTGAATCTAAACCATTCTCGAATAAACTTAATTATGTACACAAAATTTCATCAAAATCAATTCAGCCGTTTTGGAGAAGTTCTATTACAAACACACTGCCAGAAGAATTTTATATATAAAGATTAAATGGATGATTATTTATAGTAAACTGCTAATTATTTATTGTTAAGATAAAACGGATTGTTATTTATTGTAAGCTGCTAATTATTTACTGCAAGATTAAACGAATGATTATTTATTGTAAACTGCTAATTATTTATAGTTAAGATTAAATGGATTGCTAATTATTTATTAACAAAGATTATTTATTGTAAGGTGCTAATTATTTATTATAGGATTAAATGGATAATTATTTATTGTAAGATGCTAATTATTTATCATTAAGTGTAAACGGATGATTATTTATTGTTAGCTGCTAATTATTTATTGTAAGTTTAAACTGGTAATTATTTATTGTAAGCTGTTAATTATTTATTGTTAAGATTAAATGGATGATTATTTATTGTAAGATTAAATGGATGATTATTTATTGTAAGCTGCTAATTAATTATTATAAGATTAAATGGATGATTATTTATTGTAATATTAAACGGATGATTATTTATTGTAAGCTGCTAATTATTTATTGTAAAATTAAACAAATGATTATTTATTGTTAATTGCTAATTATTTATTGTAGGATTAAACGGATTTTTATTTATTATAAGCTGATAATTATTTATTATAAGATTAAATGGATGATTATTTATTGTAAGCTG
>CM063507.1:55642980-55657980 GCA_032207245.1 Pardosa pseudoannulata | reverse complement strand
CCGAGACAGGCCTGTTTTGCTTTTTCACCTCTTCAATGTCTTTGAAGCATCGCTTCATAATTCTTGGCTTCCGTTCGGACTCACAGGAGTATGTACTGACTTCATATTAACTATCATTATAAAATTTCTTAAATATGACTTTAAAATGACTTTCAATTTTTATTTAATAGGTATCCCGTTTATATGAAAGAGAACTAAAATATTTATGGAAGTAAACAGAAGTTTAAATCAGAGTTAGTTTTTATCAATCAAAATTTTCTTTCTCACTGAGGTCCTTAAAAGATTTGCAGACTCCTTTAAAAGTTCTTAAAATCTCCTTAATGTTCACTTCAATGTGTATAAAATTTGAATGAATCCTGTTTTATACATGAAATCGGACGAAAAAATTAATGAGTGTAAACAAAATTATAAATCTGAATAAGCTCTTGTCAATCATAATATTTTGTCCAAGGTTCTTAAAAAATGGCAGACTCCTTTAAAAACTCCTTAATTCTGACTTTCAAAAACTTCTATGTATCCTGTTTATATAATAGAGAACCAGAAATGTTATTGGAGTAAACAGAAGTATAAATCTGAGTAAGTTTTTGCCATTCATAATTTTCTTTCTCATTGAGGTACTTAAAAAATGTCAGATTTCTTTAAAAGTTCTTAAAAAACTCCTTAATTTTCACTTCAAAAAACTTGTATGAAACCTGTTATAAATGAAATTGGACGAAAAAATTATGGGAGTAAACAAAATGGTAAGTATAAATAATCTTTTGTCAACCTTAATTTTCTTTCTCATTGAGGTCATTAAAAAATGGCAGATTCCTGTTAAAGTTCTTAAAAGACTCCTTAATTTTCACTCCAAAAAACTTGTATGAACCCTGTCATAAATGAAATTGGACAAAAAAAATTATGGGAGTAGACAAAATGGTAAATGTAAATAAACTTTTGTCAATCATAATTTTCTTTCTCATTAAGGTCCTTAAAAAATGACAGATTCCTTTAAAAGTTCTTAAAAGACTCCTTAATTTTCACTTCAAAAAACTTGTATAAACCCTGTTATAAATGAAATTGGACGAAAAAATTATGGGAGTAAACAAAATGGTAAATATAAATAAGCTTTTGTCAATCATAATTTTCTTTCTCATTGAGGTCATTAAAAAATGGCAGATTCCTTTAAAAGTTCTTAAAAGACTCCTTAATTTTCACTTCAAAAAACTTGTATAAACCCTGTTTAAGTGAAATTGGACGAAAAAATTATGGGAGTTATAAATGAAATCTGACGAAAAAATTATGGAAGTAAACAAAGTGGTAAATATAAATAAACTTTTGTCAATCATAATTTTCTTTCTCATTGAGGTCCTAAAAAATGGTAGATTCCTTAAAAGTTCTTAAAAAACTCCTTAATTTTCACTTCAAAAAATTTGTATGATCCCTGTTATAAATAAAATTGGACACAAAAATTATGGGAGTAAGCAAAATGGTAAATATAAATAAATTTTTGTCAATCATAATTTTCTTTCTCGTTGAGGTCCTTAAAAAATTGGCAGATTCCTTTAAATGTTCTTAAAAAATTCTTTAATTTTCAATTAAAAAAAACTTGTTTGAACCCTGTTATAAATGAAATCGGACGAAAAAATTATGGGAGTAGACAAAATGGTAAATGTAAATAAGCTTTTGTCAACCATGAATTTGTTTCTCAAAGTAACACATCAAACCGTACAAAAAATTTACTTTCCTTTTTTTTCTTTATTCATTAAAACTTTACAGACTTTTTTGTTCTAAAAAGTATTAAAAAAAAGTGCAAGAATATGTCCGATACGAGATAATAAATGAACGAATATTTTTGATCAGCATAACATCACTTTCATAAATTGTTCCATAATTTATTTACGCCGTAGCATAATGCAATTTGAGGCTGTGTAACATTTATTTAATCATTAAAGTCTAGAATAATTTTTGATAAAATAAATAAAAAATCCACCCTATCGCATAATTGTGTTTTCTGATATCTGATAGCGAAATTTCCCTCGAGTCATTAAGTTGAGCGAATAACTGTAAGTTACAGATTTCAAACAAACCTCGAGGGGGTTGAGTGGTTTTCTGTAGACGACATTGGAATTAAATTAATCAAATTGTATAATACCGAAACAATTAAAAACTCTTTCTTAATAACTACCGTGCATGACAGAAAATGCCGCAAATATATAAATATGTATTTTACATACAATTACCTGTTCTGCAGGCTTAACATTTATTTATTTATACTTATTGCAGACAATAAATGTTTGATGATTATCTGAGTTAAACTAACTCAGTACCATTGATTTAGAATAAAACATGTATGGTTATTACGGAAGTTATGTAGCTATCCTATTTGATTGTAGTGAAATGAAAACTATTTTAAATTTTTCGAATTTCTCAAATGGCATCAGCAAAATCCTGTAAAAAAAGTAACGCCTTCCCGCGGTAAATAATTTTATTTTTGATGTCAGGATTAAAAACTGTTTTCGGCTTTGGCAATAGTCTCTTGGTGTTTGGAACGCTCATGGGCTGAAGTACGTATATCACTGATTTTCAGCCGAACGATGCCGATGAGATGATGCTTTTCGATACCTGAGTTCGTGGGTTCGAATCCCAGTGTGTCATGGATGTTTGTAGCCTTTCGGAATAGGCTTTAAGTAGTAGGTACCGACCTCATTAGTTCTCGTGTTGCAAAAAAGTAGACAGTTTGGTTTAGAGCGCTACGGTCTACTTTTTGCAACATGAAGGCTAATGAGACTGGGACCTACTGCTTAAAGCCGATTCCGAACGGCTACGAACATCCATGTAGTGGGCCGTAGTGAGATTCGAACCCACGAACTCCGGTACCGAAGGCCAGCACCCTAACCATTCGGCCATTGTTCGGCTAAAAAGTAGACAGTAGTGATCCAAACCAAATTATCCCCAATTTTGAACATTAATCCCTTATGCACGTTTTTTTTTTTTTTTTTATTTTTTTTTTTTTTTTTTTTTTTTTTTTTTAACAACGTCGGATTAAAAAAAATACAATTTTTTAATTTAAAAAAAACCCAATTTAGAATGTTGTCTTGCAAAATAATATATATTCTATACTTGAATAAGTATAGCTTACAATCCCATGTAAATGATAAATATCAATAAAATGATTTTTCTCTTTCACATTGTTATTTTCAATTTTCGATTGCATTCGAGTGTGAAAAATTATAGCAACTTAAAGTACGACGCCACTCGAATTATTTCGAGTGTGCATAGTTTGGTCAGTTTAACGCGCTCGAGGTAACTCGAGTGTGCAAGTAAAATTTTCATTTTTAAAAAAACTTGGTAAGAAAAAAATTACATTTTATTTTGATAAATTAAAACTCTTCTATAAACCGAGAGCATGTATAATATCTTGTAAAGTTAAAAGATTGGTAAGTAATTAAAATTTTATACTGTTGTAAAAATACGTAACGAACATCGAGTTTAATTTTATTAGTTTTCATAAAAGTAGACACAAACCATGAACAAGCTACCGGCTGAAATTGTTCGTATGTTTTCGGCGTACTGCGGTGTGATTCTGAGAAATGCTTCCGGTCGGAAGCATTTCTCAGCAGGTTTCAGGAATTTCAAAATAGCAGAACAACTTTAGCATTTGTCAAAAATCCTCTTAATGCTACTATAACCGAGTTGAAATTTTCTCCTTTTGAAATTGACATTGGTAGCTTTTAAATACAATTGCTGGATTTAAAAAACAAGGAGATATAGCTCTCTAAATTCAAACGTCTATGTGTTGAATTGGAAATATTGGAGAAGCAAAAATGCGATCATAGTTCACAACACAAGTGGTCTGCTTGGAATGACCTGGTTTGGTTTGGTTTGGTTTGGAGCGCTACGGTCTACCTTTTGCAACACGAGGGCTAATGAGACCGGGACCTACTGCTTAAAGCCGATTCCGAACGGCTACGAACATCCATGCCATAGTGGGATTCGAACCCACGAACTTCGGTTCCGAAGGCCAGCACCCTAACCATTCGGCTATCGTTCGGCTAGAATGACCTGGATAAGGAAGACATGATCATTTTCAACGCTTGGAATAGTGACTCTTACGATCAGCTGAAAAAGCTCGCGTTTGCTGTTCTTTCCCTTTTCGGTTCTACAGCGTACAATCTTTTTCAAGCATGAACATTATCAAGAGTACACCGAGAAGTCGTCTTGTTGACGAGAATTCGGAATCATGCCAAAATTAAAAACAACAACACACAAACCTGACTTACTCATACTTTACAAAGAGATGCAAGCACATTGTTCGCATTAATAAATATTGTCACGAAGATTTGAATGAACACACCGTTTAACTTAACAGAACAATTTATTGAACCTAAATAGCAACTCACAACTTTACAGGATCGAGAAGTTGCTTACAACTAGTGGGTATCAGCTTTTATATACCCGAACAGAATATTCGAGAAATAACTAATTTACATATTAAAGAAAGATCTAGAATAATCAAGAACATAAGGAAACAATAAGCAACATTTTTAAATTAAAAATCCGTACTTTGGATAAACTACCATGTCAAGCATCGAACCCATCAATCTCCGGGTCTGGATCGCGTGCTTTGACCATTCGGAAACTGAGCTCATTGGCTAAGCTTCTTTATGCGGCAACATTTATTAAGTATGAAATTTAGTTTTATTTATTGTATTACTTATTTAGTGGAATAATAGTTTACTAAACAAGCAGATTTGGCTCCCATTTTTTTTTAAATTGTTGTAATGTTCATATTTGGCTCTTTGGCTAAGTTTACCGACCACTGCCCTAAGGCATGTTGCATTTAGGAGTTTCGTTTAGTTTTATATCTTTAATATTATGACTGACCACCCGTGTGATGATCAGGTGCGAAATAATAGTCCCAACGTAGTCCATGCGTGTTGTAAAAGACGACTAAAATGGATACCGGGTGCCTGGGGGTATATCTGGGTACTCCTGCCCCAGAGGGCTTATAAATATGGTGTCCGGGACGGGGTTGGGCATGAGGCTAAACAATTCATCCCGTAAAAATTTTCTGTTCAGAAATATCAAGAAGTAAAAATCGGATGAACATTCAGACGATTTGGAATGAATAAGGAAATGAAAAAAGGCTCTTCGAATGTACGCACTTTATATAAAAGAGGAGCTTTGAAGAACCTAATTGATATAGTTACTAAACACCAAATGGATTGATGCGGTTGAGAAAACGCTATATGAAATTGGAGTCAACCGTTGGAGAGCTGTGGAAGCAGGTGGTTTCGGTGGAAGAAACATTTAGAGACAGTCCTGGCCTTGTTGGCTGTAGAGCGATAGAAGAAGAAGAAGATTACTATGACTCCTATTGCTCCATATAATTGGAGTCAACCGGTGGAGAACTGTGGAAGCAGGTGGTTCCGATGGAAGAAACATTTAGAGACAGCCATGACCTTGCAGGCTGTAGAGCTACTGAAGAAGAAAACGATTACTATGACTCCTATTGCTCCATATAATTGGAGTCAACTGGTGGAGAACTGTGGAAGCAAGTGGTTCCGATGGAATAAACATTTAGAGACAGTCCTGTCTTGCTGGCTGTAGAGCTACTGAAGAAGAAGAAGATTACTATGTCTGCTATTACTCCATATAATTGGAGTCAACAAGTGGAGTACTGTGGAAGCAGGTGATTCCGATGGAAGAAACTTTTAGAGACAGCCCTGGTCTTGTAGGCTGTAGAGCTACTGAAGAAGAAGAAGGTTACTATGACTCCTATTACTCCATATAATTGGAGTCAACCGGTGGATAACTGTAGAAGCAGGTGGTTCCGATGTACGAAACATTTAGAGACAGCCATGACCTTGCTGGCTGTAAAGCTACTGAAGAAGAAGATTACTATGACTACTATGACTCCATATAATTAGTGAACTCGTTTCTCAACATCCGAAACCAAGGGTTGATTTACACAGTTCATCCTGCGCATATACGAAAATCAAAATCCCTCACTTATAACATCATTATGACAGTGCATTTTTTAGATTAGTGCAAATTAAGAACATTTTGACATCTAAGCTGTCCATGTACGAAAATATTTAACAGGAATGTACGGTTCTTCGTTATTTCAATCGGAACAAAAATGACTAGGGTATTTATCAGTTAAGTAAAATATTATAATTAGTATTGTTCCAAAATACTGAATTACACTGTTGTATTTTGCAGGTTCGTTACAATACATAAAATGGCCATATACTTTTTTTTTAGAATGTTTACATTCTACAGGAACGCAATTTTTACTGCCAGAATGTGAATTCTGGCAGTTGGGAATCGACCTTAATTTTTATGTTTTTTTTTATCCATTGCAGCAACTGCGGACAGTGCAAGAAGATGTACGGCGACTACTTCATGGGGCAGAGGTGCGCGGAAGAGTGCATCCGGACGGGCGGTTTCGTCGTGCCGGACTGCAACGAGCCCACCACCATCATGCGGTACCTCTCGAAACTGGCGTGACCCGTGCAAGACGACCTCATACCTCCTCTGCACATCTACGTGCTCGTCACGCGAGGACTTGTCGAGTCCCTCTTCTGAACATGGTCCTGTGTACAGATGATGAACGCCGCTGATGTAAAATGGTGAAATTGATAAATAAAAAGAGTTTTTATCTGGAATGAATGTTCGGTGTCACTCATTGCTGGTCGTGGTAATAACCTAATTATCCAGGGGTGTGCAAATATTTTTAAGCGCTTGCCAAAATGAAATTTTTAAAATATCTCCCGGGCCAGAGGACTCTACCGCGTACGCTGTGCACACGCGAATGTTTTGGGTGGAGTTTTTTCCCTGTCCGAGAAATTTTTCTGACAAAAACACTATAAGTATCATTTTAAAGCACTTGGACAGAGAAATTTGACAGTTAGTAAAAGATTTTTTAATAATAAATTGTCTTACTTAGGTGTATATGCGAACCATTTGTGCCCTGTAAAATATTTTTAAAGAAATATGATCCATTATATTCAATTAATGGTCATTAAATAAATCAGTTAATGAAAGATTTTATTTTGATATTTATTTATATCTTAACGATACATATTATTTTATTTTGATCATAGTTATTACAGTTTTATATTTATATTACATTTTGTAGCGGGTACAATTATTACCCCTCTCTTTTGTTTACGATAGGTGGCGCTAGAAAGCCATCGAGTGTGTTCTAATACAGTGTCAGTGGTCTATCAGAGTGTGTTTTGTGCTCTTTGTCGTTTGGTGTTCTGTGTTGTGGAACTTCGAAAGGAAATAAAAATGGTTCCTAAAAAAATAGTCTAAATTACTTATAAACGTCTTTTGAAATAAAAGTCTCGTCCTTCTGCAATTTTGTAAATATAATAGTAAATAGAATTATAAATAGAAAAGACAAACATCAAACGTTAAAATAGAATAGTTTTAGTTAAAGCGAAACGTGAAATCTGGAATGTTCATTTGATATTATTTCTTCAAAATTTTTATCCAAATCACTTGTAGCAATCCTTAATACCGAGTGTAGATTTTCGTCAGTAATTTGTGATCGATATTTAATTTTCGTGTAAATCATTAACGAAAAAGTTCTTTTCACAAATATAGTTGAACCAAATAAAACTAGGTATTTTGATATATGATTTAAATATGTTAATATATAATATATATTTTATATAAAAAAGTATAAATGTATATATATGTATATTTTTGTATATATATATGTATTATATTTATAAAAGATTTATAGGTATAAATGTATATATAAATATATAAATAAATATAGATATAAATATGTGTGATATATAGAATATAAATATGTATAAAAATGTATCTATATATAAGTTTATTTAAAGCAAAAATTATATTTATATATATATATATATTTGTGTGTAAATATATGTGATATAATTTTTTATAATCGAAATATATGTATATATAATGTATATAATATTTTTCAATTATATAGAAATATATGTAATATATAAAGTATATATATTTTACTTATAGTATATTTTGTATAAAATATGTATATATAATGTTATATAGTATATATTTTATATATGTATATCTGTATATATATATATATATATTTTATATATTTATATATTTATTTATATATGTTATATTTATATGTATATAATTTATATATATATATATACATTTATATATGTATATATGTATTTATATATGTATATATCTGTAATATAGAATATATATATGTATCTATATGTATATATATATGTATATATATATATATATTTTATATCTGTATATTTATATGTTTATATATAATATATATGTATATATATGTATATATAATAATATATTTATATATATATGTAATTTTATATATGTATATTGTATATAATATATGTTCTATATATATATATGTATATATAATGTATATATATGTATATATATGTATTATAGCATATATGAAATATGTATATTTCTGTATATATATATATATTGTATATATATATATATATATGAAATATTTGTATATATATATGTATATATTATGTATATAATTTATATGTATATATAATGTATTATATGTATTTATGTATATATTTTTTGTATAATCTGTTATATAAATATGTATATATAATATATATATGATATATTTATAATATTATATAATATATATATATATATATATATATGTATGTATATATATAGATATATATTTGTATTTATATTTATATATATATGTAAGTTATGTATATATATGTATATATATGTATATATATGTATATATCTGTATATATATGTAATATATATGTATAGTTTTTATATATGTATTTTATATGTATTTATATATGTATATATATTATATATTACAATACATATACATAAGATATATTTATATATATATATATATATATATATATTTTCTATATATATATGTATATATATTTGATATATATATTTGTATTATATGTTTTTATATGTAATCGTCTGTATATTTTATATGTATATATATGTATAATATATGTATATTTTGTATATATATATATGTATAATATATATATTTTTATATATGTATATATATGTATATATATGTTATATTTATGTATATATATGTATATACAATATGTGTATTATATTTTATAATATATATAATTTATAAGTATATATATGTATATATATGTTTATATATGTATATATAAATATATATTATTTATATATCTTAGTACATATATTTTACATATATATATATCATATATGAACTATATGTAATATTTATATATATAATATGTATATATATAGTATATATATTGTATATATATATATATATGTATATGTATTGTATATATATGTATATATATGTATATATTTGTATATATATTATATGTATATATATGTATATATATATATATAATATATGTATATATATAGTATATATAATATATATTGTATATCTATATGTATATATTATATATTATATATGTATATATATATGTTATATATATGTATATATGTATATATATATACATATAATATATATATATACATATAATATACATATATATATATATATATATATTATATATATATATATATATATATATATATTTATATATATAATATATATATATATAGTTACAAAATATATATATATACATAGTTAAAAAATGTTAAATTTGTTTTTTTCAAACATATATAAGCAAAATATAATTCTATAATTATACATGTTCATAATCTCTCATCAGCTCTAATAGACGTTGTTGAGACCAAACTTCAGTCCTTGATACTTCGCTGACAATTGAGTATCAAGAGGGGAATAGCAAGGGGGTCTATTACAGTGATCGCTTGTTTTTTGCGGTTAATGGAGACCAGAACCTTCCGCGAAAGCTGAAAAACTGTGAAGTATTTTTTAGATTTTTCATGTATAGGTACAAATGTTTTACATATATAATTAAACTGACAATATATTTTACTCTGTAGCGCGATCTATTTGCGAAAATGACTCCACATTTTGTAGGAAGATTAAACAAGACGGGAGACGAAGGATTCCGCGAATAAACAAATTAGTTCCAAAAGTCACCGCTAGGGGAATATTTGGCGCTGTGTTATAGAAAATAGAGTGTTAACAAATTCAAATCAATACTGAAATTAATTTCTTAACTGTGCCAATGAATGTAACGTGAATTTGAATAAAGAACTTATTCTGCTCAGCGTAAGTGATATTGCAGATCGCGAGACTTTATCGGTGTTTATGTAGATTTTACGCTTTTTTAAAAGTGTTGCCATATTTCACTGGAACCAAATCAGAAAATGTGCATAATAAAAGGTAATTTTATTCCGTATTAATTTGCATTTGTTAACACTCTATTTTCTATAACACAGTGCCAAATATTTCCCCTAGCGGTGACTTTTGGAACTAATTTGTTTTTTTGCTGAATCCTTCGTCTCCCGTCTTGTTTAATATTCCTACAAAATGTGGCGTCATTCTCGCAAATAGATCGCGCTACAGAGTACTGTGAGCACTGTCAGTTTAATTATGGACACCCGGTATGTACACAGTATTTATACTTTACACATGTAAGACAAAAATTGAAACAGTATACGTATTTACTCAAACGTGTCAGTGCTAATTAATAAGGTTAATTACAAAACCTTATATAGTAATAAACATTAATTAACATTAGTTTCTGAGAGAGGCGAAGAGTCTTGTGTTGGTGGCGGAGGAGAGGCTCTCACTTGATATTGAAGCTTTAGTCTCACTCGGAGACTCTTTTGCTAGCTGACGGTAAAAACTTTACCTTGGAGAGAAAATTGTAAGGGTAGTCGTTGTCTTTGTTTTTCCTTTTCTTTCAAAATTCCCCTGTACAAGGGCATTAAAGCACCAACGATCGCATAATATAAACTATCGCATTTGCTAGCTAAGAATAAAAAACCATTTACAGATGGAGAATTAGTGAAAGAAGCCATGTTAGAAGCTGCTTATTCACCTTTTGAAGAATTTAAAAATAAAAAAGAAATAGTTTCAGCTATAAACACGTTGCAAGACACCCAAGTTTCACACTGAATTATATGTACATTAGGTATGACATCAACAAAAAAAGTTATAAAAAAAATCTGTTTTTTTTTTAATCCCTATTTATACCTGTTGATTATCTGTAAAATATGCGCCCTCGGTGATTTTCAAATTTAGTATTGCGCCCTTAAGGACAAACAGGTTGCCGACCCCTGCTCTAGTGCATCAACATGAAACATTTCTCCTTTCTCCAATGTGGCTGCCGACATGGTTGTATTTTTCATTTTATTTTTTTATGAATATTTTGGGAAAACCCGCAAATCACTGAAGTCGCAAAACATGAAGCACGAAGTGAAGAGGGAACACTGTATAGCTAAAGGGTATATTTCATATAATGTTACGTATAATATTACCGTAATTTCGCACGTACAGTCCGCAATTCGCGATTTTTTGTTTAAAAAATCTCATAAATCACCAGATCACTAGATATCAGAACACTAGATAATCCGCGGACTATACGTGCAAAAATATGTATTTTAGTATGACAATAATTAATCATTTTAAGAATAAAAACCTAAGTACAGTAGAGTACAGTAGAGAAAAGATTTGATTACACTCAATTAATTCCACCTTTAAAATGTGAAATCATTTCATCTGCCATAACCTCGGAGACGAATTTTAACCCTCCGAGTGGAACCATCGAGGAAAAAAAGTCTCCAAAAAATATGCGAAAGGTTTACTGTGTCAGTGGCCAAAGAGTTCTATGTTTTTTTTCCTTCACCATTTGTCGACTAGAATGGAATACGGGAAACCCACCCTCGTTATTTTCTCTTTATTTCTGGTTATAAATAGATATATAAATAGATATTATAGATTTTAATTTTAATACACATAAAGCTCGTCAAGTCTCGAATATCATCCAATAATTAATAATGGATTCTAAAAGTACAAATAAAAATATTGTTTGAGAGACTTATTTATGTTTTTTTTTACGAAAGTCATCCAAGATATTTAAGTAGTGGAATTAGAGATACATCTGTTAACGCAAACGAAATACTTCGAATTAGAGATATACAAAGACATGAAAAGCTATCAGAGTCTTTGTGCCTCAGGGGTAGTTCATTCAATAAATGTCAGTCAAGAGCGGTACAGTTCCTAAAAAAATCAATGACCCTCCTACCGAAAAATCATGGAAAGCACTGGCAAAAGTACATTACATCCATTTTCGATTTTGGGGCAAAAATTGTACTTTGAAGACATCATCTGCGAATTGTACGTGCGAACCGCTTAGATTAACAGAAGAAACATGAGCGACCAACTTTCTCTGTTCGAGAACATTATGTAAATCATCTTCTAATGCACATTGTTTTTCCACAATACTTTACTATTTTAATGTATCCTTTTGCTTGCGCCAATTTCTTACAGCTTTCTCGTCGAATTTCTTGAACCCAACTCGGTGTTGTCAATCGGAGCTGTAAATAGTGACTATCGATATTTTCCCGTACTCCAGGACACAATTTAAGATTGTGCTACTTTCTACTACTGATTTGTTCTGCTTTATGGGCTGTATTTTTTTTTTTAATGGTTTATTACCGATACGATATGATGTTTTCTTGGCGTCTCGTGAGTTGTAATTTTGTTTACATTTGATCATCCGCCGTTCGCCCTATGTGCTTTTTTCCCCCTTCTTCATGATGATTTGAGCAATGAACACCAGCAACAAAAGTCAGCGGTTGAAGAAATTTGCTATTTAAACACAGATAATCCGCGGACTAAAAGTGCTAAATTATAGTATACATTTATTTCGAGTTGGGTTGCCGGTATCTAGACTCGAGAGCCAGTTATGCTCGTCAAATCACTGCTGGCTGATGTAAAATGGTGGAAGTTAAAAATGAAAGAATTTTTATCACTCTCCGATCAGCTCTGATAGTGGAGGGATAAAAGGGATAGTGATATTGAATGAGACAAAAAGAATAGCTCAGTGTGACTATCGTAATAGATTTATTCAGACGAAACAAATTTATTCTGCAACTACAATTATACAAGTTTTATTTGGCAACAGGAAAAATTATCGAATGACGAACTCGCCGCTGTTAAACAAAATGTTGTCCATGCAGGAGAACGATTTTGGGGCAATAAAAATGTCCATGTAACATTAGAACATCAGAGTGATTCTCCCAAGGTGAACGTTTTCTGCGATTTATCAAACTGTCGTGTTTTTGGTCCTTTTTTCTTTGCTGAAAAATCGATTCATGGGGACATTTACCAAGACATTCTCTCTGAGTGGTTCCTCCCCCAGCTGGAGGAAGCTGTTCCTGATTTTATTTTGCAGCAAGATGGTGCTCCCCCACATTGGAATAAAAAAGTACGTGAGTTCCTGAATCCTGATCACAACCCCATCGCTGGATTGGCCGCTCTGAGCCACAGGATTTGACATGTCTTCATTGCCCGTCGAGATCACAATCTAAAGTCTTGCAATTTTTCGTTAAATAGGTTTCGTTAAAGACAAGGTGTTTGTGCGTCCACTTCCTCAGGACTTAGAGGAACTGAAGCAGCCGATAACTGCAGTGTTGAACTCTATTACACGAGATATGCTATCACGAGTGTGGTAGGAGCTTGATTAACGTGTAGACATTTCTCGTGTCACCAGAGGGCACATATTGAACACCTGTAAAAACTTGAATAAATGTCGTTTTGAGGTAAATTTGAATTTTCTAACTGTATTAATTACAGCGCTCACAATCGTGTATTCTTTTTGTCCCATTCAATATGAAACACCCTGTAGTTTTTATCCAGATTAAACTTCTGATATTCAACCGATGACAATTGGAGATTACAGCTTTGAAAATGTTGTTGAACAGTCCAAATATCTAGGCTCAATCGTAACAAAAAATAATGATATTAAAACTGAAATTAGGAACAGATTGAATATGGCAAACAAATGTTATTACGGACTGAGAAATAAATTAATTTTTTCTTGTCAATTTTTAATTATTTGGGAGAAATATAGATATTCTAATTTTCAAATGCAAATAAGAAAAGGCATAAATTTGAAAAAAGGAAAATATAGTATCCTACAGAAACTGCTGTTTTATCCCGTACTAAATATATCCCCTATATAATAATAGCCTAAGTTGTCTGTCCGCGAATTTTTGAAGCGGTTGTACCTGGAATGGACACAGACATCCATATTGGATTTTTTATGAGTTAGGGTTAGCAAAATTGAAAGCGAATTCGAAATTCATCCATCCCCCCTTTTCGAGCGCTTAATGCTATTATTTCAAGCCTTATCCTTCCTCTTATTCTATACGAAATTCATTCTTGATAGGATGGCAAAGGCGGAGAGTAATATTTAAATTTCTGGACCGTTTCTACTTGAATCTTCATATACTCTAATTAGTCATTACAACATGCAGGCGTTGTACGTTTGGTGGAATATTCACTCACTTGCGCGTCGTACTTCTCGGGTTGACGGTTCTACCCCCGACGCAGTCAATTTTTTTTAATGCCTAATAAATTTAATATTTTCTGCTTTTTCTTTTAAATTCTTATTCCGAAAGTTGTTTTATTATTTTTAAAATAAATTTTTACTATTTTTTCAACTTTTTAGAATTTTTATTATTTTTATTTTATTAAATTCACGTATTGCTTTATGGATGTCCCTGGCCACGTAAACATTTCATGTCGTGTATCCTTAAACTTTCTTCTTTTAATGTAATAATAGCCTAAGTTATCTGCCCGTCTGTCCTCGAAGTTATGAAGCTGTTGGACCTGGAATGGATAGAGCGTCCATATTGGAGTTTTGATGAATAAGGTTGTTGTAATGTACATACAACCTATACACCAGTGTTCGTTACAAGGGGGAAACACAGAATGAATATAATACCTTATACAGATTCAGACATTTATTCTATACATTTATTTACAAAAATATTCTTGGTTATCATAATGATCAATCATTTATATCTTCTATTTACAGAATAATTATCCCACATCACTTTATAAGGAATTATTATTATTAACAG
>CM063507.1:55622980-55637980 GCA_032207245.1 Pardosa pseudoannulata | reverse complement strand
AAATCCAGGTGTCGTTCTTCCGGAAGAGAAGTCAAAAGAAATTTATAAGGGACCTGTGACACGCTCCAGAACTAAATAGCAGCGAGACACTGTCTTTTTGAGATAGGAGCAATGCCGCATAAAGAAGCTTAGCCAACTAGCTCAGTGGCCGAATGGTCAAAGCACGCGATGCAGACCGGAAGATTGGGGGGTTCGATGCTTGCCAAGGCGGTTTATCCAAAGTACGGATTTTTAATTTAAAAATGCTATTTATTGTTTCTTTATGTTCTTGAACATTCTAGATCTTTCTTTAATACGTAAATTAGTTATTTCTCGAATATTCTGTTCGGGTATAAAAGCTGATACCCACTAGTTGTAGGCAACTCCCTGATCTTGTAAAGTTGCGAGTTGCTACTTAGGTTCAATAAATTGTTCTGTTAAGTTAAACGGTGTGTTCATTCAAATCTTCGTGACAATATATATATATATATATATATATATATATATATATATATATATATATACATATATATATACATATATATATATATATACATATTTATATATATATATATATATATATTTATATACATATATATATATATATATATATATATATATATATATATACATATCCCCTATATAATAATAGCCTAAGTCTGTATGTCTGTCCTTAAATTTATGAAGCGGTTGGACCTGGAATGGATACAGGCATCCATATTGATTTCTTGATGAGTTAGGGTTAGCAAAATTCAAAGTTTATCTTCTCCTAAACTATCGATCCGATTCTAAAATAAATTGGTATAAATATGCTTCACATCACAGCGGAAAATACTGTAGTTTTTAAAACGCTCTAAATCCACCCCTTCCTCATTTTTCGAGCGTTTAATACCATTATTTTCATCCCTATTTTCCCCGGTTAAGAGCAGGGGATTAAATTTATCAATTTATCACGTAATAAATAGGTAAAAATAACATTTTTTTGCAGCGTTATGACGTCATTCCTTTAACCATCTCATTAAATGATTTCTTATTTTGAATTATTTAAATATCGTCCGCATTATTTTCATATTTTTATCACTGAATTTAGATATCGCGTAAATAATTTTCCTTTATATTCGTGTTACATAATATATTAGGTACATATGTGTTAATTTTAAACTTAAACATCGATTATTCTTGCTGCAATGAAAATTTCATCACCGGTATTAACAACAAACACGTTTAATAAAAGTCTAGAAGCCTATTTCACGGACTAATAAATATCTAGCGTTTAGGCTTATATATCTTTGAAAATTAAGAAATTTGTCCGTTTGTGTGTTTGTTTTTCATACATAACCACACGGTTTGACTAAATGAATTCAACGGGATTCTAAACTGCATTCATAGTATCAGGAGACTTTAGAGGAATATGAAGATAAACAAATTGAGTGTGTTCTAGATAATGCTCAGCCAAAAATCAAATCATTTTTTTATCTACCTCGTAGGGTATTTTACAGTTCTGGAAAATTGAAAATTTTACTGATCCCGTCATATGGGATATATACTAGTATATATATATATATATATATATATATATATATATATATATATATATATATATATATAGTGTGTGTGTGTTTATATAAATATTTGTATAGTACATGCATATATATGTATGTATATTTATTAGTAAATATTTGAATATACGAGGCGAATCCAGAAAGTAAGTAAATGTCAATTGCGCATGCGTAACAGATCTATGACGTATTAATCATATACCAGCTGGACAGGTCCCGACTCCTACCAGTAGCGTGGTAACAGTGGTCCAAAACGGAAACTCTTAATTCCTTCTTCCGCCGCCTGCAAAGCTTGCTGATCTTGGAATGCACAAAGCATTCCGCCAATTGAAATTCATCTTCAGCTCTGCCAGATCTACGAGCCGAAACTGACACCTAAACACAAAATTCAATGCTTAGGAGCAGCACTGACGTTTCTGCAACGGTATCACGACGACGTCGACGAGTTCCTCGACAGGATCGTCGCGGGCCATGATACTCGGATTTCGCTTTTTACCCCGGAAACCAAAGCAACTGTCAATGCATTGGCGTCATTGTGGATCTTATATCAGGACCAAATTCAAAAAGACTCTGTCGGTAAGGAAAGGGATGTGCACGGTGTTCTGGAACAGGAATGCTGGTACCGTTCACAGGCGGCAGAGTTCTACGACAGAGGTATACAAAAGTGCATACCAACAATACGACAAGTGTCTTAATTCTGGTGGTGACTATGCTGAAAAATAGCTGAAACATTGCTGTACTTGTTGCCAATAAAAATGTCCCTGGTTAAGTGTAAGTTCTTTTTTTCTTTTAAGTAGGGAAACTTACTTTCTGTATGCGCTTCGTATATGCATATGCACGATATATATGTACATACGCATATGCATATATATGTGTAGATTCATTAACTAATAGCGACTAAACTTAAAGACGTCGTAACAGCTTGCCAAGCACAAAATATCGTGGCTCTGTCATCAAGACATCGGATTCGAAGCATTTTGTTAGTCTGTTAGGCTGTCGGTTTAGATCCCATTTAGGAAAACTGTGTTTACGCAAAAACTGTTTTTTACAATCTTAAATCTCATGGAATCTATATAAAGCATCAACTGAACTTCGAGGTTTCATTCTGTGGTTCTATGTTTGTTATTCAATAACTATTAGTCGCTAAACTTAAAGGCATCTTAAAACAGAACTAGGCTGTCGGACTAGTGGCTTGGTCGTCAAGACCTCTGGCTCAAAGTACGTATGTAGTTTGTGATGTGTGTTCGAGTCCCGTCCAAAACATCTGATCTTGAAAAAAAAAATCATTTTTGAAATCTGAATGGATCTTTAAGGCTTCGTGACGGAAGTTTCAGGTTTGATTCCCCGTTTATGTATTATTTATTCTTAACCACTAAACTTAAAGGCGTCTTAAAAGAGGGCTTGGCAGAAGAAGTCGTGGCTCATTCGTGAAGACCTCTGGTTGACCACACAGCTGTAGTTTAGTTGTGTATCGGTTCGAATCGCGTCCAAGCGAGTTGTTCTTAGTAGGATAATTTAAAACGTGAATTTTTATTATCTCGTAGAACCATTGAAGTTTCGATGAATTCCATTTAAATTTGCTTACGATTTCCGCAAACTTCAAATACATCTAAAGGCTCTTCAGAACAGCGGCCCAGTTTGGCCGAGTAGATTAGAGCGCGTGGCTCGAGTGACGAAGGTAGTCAGTGCTTGGGTTCGATTCCCTGTGACGGCTTGAGAGTTAGATTTCCCTGTTTCGGTTCCTTTGAAGAAATTAATAAAAAAAAGTAATTAATGGAATTGAGTTTAGAGTAGTACCCCTCCCCCAAATCCCCTGTGTGCTTTAGAATGCGGACAGCGGTGCAATGGAGTGTCGTGCCCGGGGTCTGTGCCCCGTTTCTCTGGAAATGCGGGGCTCGTATCCCGGCCCACTTCGCACCCTTCCTGTCCGCTAGAGTGCACACGGGTTTTGTCAAATTTTGATGTATCGATATATCTTCGATGACGATGAATCGATAGTTGATTAATCGATTACCGGTTAATAAATGTCAATTTTGAAGAGACATTACCTCTCTTGGCCAGAGCGATATTTCTATCTAAATATCAGTATATATCGATTAATCGATACCCGAACGATATATCAATTAATCGATAAAAATATGGATTCGGGCAAGAGAGGTAATGGGTCTTCAAAACTGACATTTATTAGCCAGTAATCGATTAATCTATTCATCTTCATCGAATATATATCGATACATCAAAATTTGGTAAAACCCGTGAGTACTCCAGCGGACAGGAAGGGTGCGAAGTGGGCCGGGATACGAGCCCCGCAGTTCCAGAGAAACGGGGCACAGACCCCGGGCACGACACTCCATTGCACCGCTGTCCGCATTCTGAAGCACACAGGGGATTTGGGGGGAGGTCACTACTCTAAACTCAATTATATTAAATACCTTTTTTTTATAAATTACTTCTAAGGAACCGAAACAGGGAAATCTAACTTCCAAGCCGTCACGGGGAATCGAACCCGAGTACTGCCTTTCTTCGTCGCTCGAGCCACGCGCTCTAATCCACTCGGCCAAACCGGGCCGCGACTCTGCAGCGTTTTTAGATGTATTTAAAGTGTGCGTAAATAGTAAGGAAATTTAAATAGAATTCATCGAAACTTCAATCGATTCTACGAAATAATAAAAATTCACGTTTTAATTTATTTTATCAAGAATAACTCCATTTACTTTAATAACTTTACTTTTTAGTAACTGTAAAACACTATTTACGAAGAACAGCTTGCGTGGACGGGAATCGAACCGATGCACTAGTAATCTACAATTTTGTTCTGAACCAGAGGTCCTGACGACCGAGCCACGACTTCTTCTGCCAAAACTTCTTTTAAGAAGCCTTTAAGCTTAGTGGTTAATAGTAAATAATCTATCAACGGGTAAACATACATTACGATGTTTTAACCCTTTCGCTGCGTATTTTTTTTATCAAAATAGGTTTAAAAATTGCGTATTTTTTATTAGATTTTTGAAATCTATATACATTTTAGAGTTAAACTGTACAAAGAAATTTTGCAAAAGAGTTTTTTTTTTATATAGAATTAGGTCCTAAATAAAAGATGTTCAGAATCCCCTATATAATAATAGGCTAAGTTGTCTGTCCGCGAATTTATGGTACCTGGAATGGATACAGGCATCCATATAGAGCAGTTTCGTGAAACGTCACGAACTACTATAATGCCCTTCCCATTCATTTTCATGTTTACAACAGCCAATAGGCAAACAAAACTGCCCTTCCGTTTGAAACTAAAGCCAGAATTGTCATAAGTTGAGATGAGCCCTGCTGCGTGAAATCCCCTTATTGGATTTTTTATGAGTTAGGGTTAGCAAAATTCACAGCGAGTTCGAAATCCACCCCATCCCCCCTTTACGAGCTTTTAATGCTATTATTTCAAGTCTTATTCTCCCTCATATTCTATACTAAATTCATATCAAGAATGAATTTAGTATAGAATAAGAGGGAGCAGCGAGGGTGGAGCGTAATATTTAAACTGGACTGTGTTTACTGGACCCTCATATATACTCTAACTAGTTCTTTCGTCGAGTGTAAGCCTAGTACGTTCGGGAGAGGATTCCGTTTGATCAGTGTACTTCTCGGGTTGACGGTTCTGATCCCGACTCATCCAAGTTTTTCTAAATGTCTAATTAATTTAATATTTTCTGATTTTTCTTTTAAATACTTATTCCTAAAGTTGTTTTATTATTTTCAAAATTGTTTTATTATTTTTAAAATAAATGTTTACTATTTTTTCAACTTTTTATGACTTAAACTTTCTTCTCGTATTATAATAAGAAGCTTAAGTTATCTGTCAATCTGTCCTCGAATTTATGAAATGGTTGGACGTGGTATGGATTGAGCATCCATATTTGATTTTTGATGAGTTAGGGTTAGCAAAATTCAAAGCGAGTAAAGTTTATTTTTTCCTAAACTATAGATCAGATTCTAAAATATATTGGTATGAATAAGCGTCGTATCACAGCAAAAAATATTATCATATTTAAAACGTTCGAAATTCACCCCGTCCCCCTTTTCGAGCATTTAATGCCATTATATCAAGCCCTATTTTAGGAGCAGGCTATTAAATTTATCCATTTATCACATAATAAATAGGTAAAAATAACAATTTTTTCTATCATATGACGCCATTCCTTTAACTATCTCATTTAATCATTTATTTTAGATTATTTAAATATCTTCTGCATGATTTCCATACGTTTTATCACTGAACTTAAATATTACGTAAATAATTTTCTTTTATATTTGGCTTAAATAATAGATTAGGTACGTATGCGATAATTTTAATTGATTATTTTTGTAGAACGATAATTCTCAGCCAAAAAACAAACCATTTTTTTACCATCCTCATAGGGTACTTTACAATTCTGGAAAATTAAAACTTTTACTGATCCCGTCATATGACGGGCTATATGCTAGTATATATACATATATATACATATATATATATATATATATATATATATATATTTATTTACATATATATATACACATATATACATGTATATATATATATATATATATATATATATATATATATATATATATATATATATTTATATATATATACACATATATACATGTATATATATATATATATATATATATATATATATATATATATATATTCAAGAACCCCTCCACTCGGTGTTGTCAATTGGAGCTGTAAATAGTGACTATCGATACCACACACAGTTTAAGATTACACTACTTGCTGCTACTAATCGTTCCGCTTTATAGGTTGTATTTTTTTTCATTGTTCATTACCGATACGATGTTTTCTTGACACCTCGTGAGTCGTGCTTTTGTTTACATTTTATCATAGGCCGTTCGCGCGGCATACTTTCCCATTTCCCCCTTCTTCCGATTTTGATGATTTGAGCAATGAACAACCAGCAGATAGTTCGCGACTGAAGGAATTTGCTTTTTAAACACAGATAGTCTGAGGACTAATAGTGCAAAATTATGGTATATTGGTTTTTTTATTAAACTGAGTATGCTTTTCAAAATTGACTTACAGAAGAATTAATACCGTAAAACGTCCAAACCAGTTGTAAAAATATTGTATAATTTTATTTGATTGTCTTATAGTATTTAACGTAAACAAAATTCGATACACAGTTTTTCTTTCTATATAAATTCTAAAGGTAAAATGAAAAGAATAAAATCGATTGGTTAAATGGTGTCATCTAGAACATTTTTAAGGAATATTGTTGATGGCTTATGTTTTATGAAATAATTCTATATGGATGTTAGGAAAGTAAATAATTATATTTAAAACATTTTTACATAGCATTTTAAATATTCTAGTTCACCTAGACACACATAAGTGTTGTACATTTTCGCCTAAAATATATTAACCTCAAGAGGTATCTGTAGGTATACTCTGCACGAACTTTCGTATATGCTTTCTCTTCAATCGCGCCTGTATTCTGCTTACTCTTGTAGTTCCTTTTTGGGGTCTCAACATTATCCTAAATGACGGAACTCTCTAACCAAAAATTGGTGGGTTTTCCTCGTGACGATCCTTATACAGTACTTTCTTCAGAGTATTCTCACTTCATTTAAAAGAAAAAAAGAACTCACTTTCACGACATATTTATGCAACAAGTACAGCAATGTTTGGTATTTTTAAACATAAACAGTTCATTGTCTGTATTTGTATATTCGATGAAATCGTTCCCATATAACACCTTGCACATCTTGAAGTAAGCGGCTGTTTTGTTTGACCGAATATCCAACTAACCTAGTTTTTTGGCTAGGATTGTGTTGCTAGGATTTTCCTTGTGAAAAGTTATTTCCCGACTACCGTAAACTGCTCAATTGAGTACAACATTCCAGAAATGTCACTGCTAAGAGTTAATTTTCTTTTCAGTTTCGGCATATTGACAGACTAATAATTTGTTACCAATTTTGCAAAATCTTACAAACCTTTGCGGTAGAAAATTAGTTTCCTTTTCACCTAGTTTCTGGCACAATGAAATATTTGCAGATACCATAGATCTGTTTTCACGTTATTGACTTTTTTTAAAAACGAAAAAATCGGTAAAATTATTTCTGCTCAGTTTCAAACCTTTAAATACCCAATTTTTAAAAATTAATTAAAACACATTTGGTTTTCCTTTCTTATATAAATAGGAGCAGAAAAACTTTAAGAAATCATATTTTGTTTTAAGTATAGTCGGAAAAAATTTTTGTCGCCAACTCATTGGGCTTTCTTTAATACCCAATTTAAAATTAATTAAAACACATTTTTTCCTTTCTTATATATATTTTGGAGAAAATACTTTAAAAATGAAGTGGTGTTTTAAGTATATTTGTTTAAAAAATGTTTTGTCGCCAACTGGCAACATTCTTTAACCTTAAATACCCAATTTTTAAAAATTAATTATAACAAAATTTTTTCCTTTCTTATATAAATGTAGAAAAATACTTTAAGAAATCATATTTTTTTTTAAGAATAAATTTACGGTTTAAAAAATGTTTGTCCCAACTGGCAAAATTCTTTAACCTTTAAATACCCAATTAAAAATAATTAAAACACATTTTGGTTTTCCTTTCTTATATAAATAATGAGAAAAAATACTTAAGATATCTATTTTGTTTTTATATAGTTTACTTTTTAAAAAATGTTTTGTCGCCAACTGCAACATTGGCTTTAACCTTTAAATACAATATTTTTAAAAATTAATTAAAAACATTTTGGTTTTCCTTTCTTATCTAAATAAAAAAAAAATACTTAAAAACATATTTGTTTTAAATAATTTACGGTTTAAAAAATGTTTTGTCGCAACTGGCAACATTGGGCTTTAACCTTTAAATTACCCATTTTTAAAAAAAATAAAACACATTTTGGTTTTCCTTATCTTTATATAAATAAGGAGATTACTTTAAAAACATTTTGTTTAAGTATATTTACGTTAAAAAATGTTTTGTCGCCAACTGGCAACATTGGGCTTTAACCTTTAAATACCCAATTTTTAAAATTAATCAAAACAAATTTGGCTTTCCTTTCTTTTATGAATAAAAGAAAAAATACTTTAAAAATCATATTTTGTTTTAAGCGTAGTTTACAGTTTAAAAAATTGTCTTTGTCGCCAACTGGCAACATTGGGCTTTAACCTTTAAATACCCAATTTTTAAAAATTTCTAATTAAAACACATTTTGGTTTTCCTTTCTTATATAAATAAGGAGAAAAATACTTAGAAATCATATTTTGTTTTAAGTATATTATACGGTTTAAAAAAATGTTTTGTCGCCAACTGGCAACATTGGGCTTTAACCAAATACCCAATTTTTTAAAATTAATTAACAAATTTGGTTTCCTTTCTTATATAAATAATGAGAAAAATACTTAAATTATATTTTAAGTACAGTTAACGGTTTAAAAAATGCTTTGTCGCAACTGAACATTGGGCAAAACCTTTAAATACCCAATTTTTAAAAATTAATTAAAACACATTTTGGTTTTCTTTCTTATATAAATAAGAATACTTTAAGAAATCATATTTTGTTTAAGTATAGTTTACGGTTTAAAAAATGTTTTGTCGCCAACTGCAACATTGGGCTTTAACCTTTAAATACCCAATTTTTAAAAATTAATTAAAACACATTTTGGTTTCCTTTCTTATATAAATAATGAGAAAATACTTTAAGAAATCATTTTGTTTTAAGTATAGTTTACGGTTTAAAAAATGTTTTGTCTCCAACTGGCAACATTGGGCTTTAACCTTTAAATACCCAATTTTTAAAAATTAATTAAAACACATTTTGGTTTTCCTTTCTTATATAAATAAGGAGAAAAATACTTTAAGAAATCATATTTTGTTTTAAGTATAGTTTACGGTTTAAAAAAATGTTTTGTCTCCAACTGGCAACATTGGGCTTTAACCTTTAAATACCCAATTTTTAAAAAGTTAATTAAAACACATTTTGGTTTTTCCTTTCTTATATAAATAAGGAGAAAAATACTTTAAGAAATCATATTTTGTTTTAAGTATAGTTTACGGTTTAAAAAATGTTTTGTCGCCAACTGGCAACATTGGGCTTTAACCTTTAAATACCCAATTTTTAAAAATTAATTAAAACACATTTTGGTTTTCCTTTCTTATATAAATAATGAGAAAAATACTTTAAGAAATCATATTTTGTTTTAAGTATAGTTTACGGTTTAAAAAATGTTTTGTCGCCAACTGGCAACATTGGGCTTTAACCTTTAAATACCCAATTTTTAAAAATTAATTAAAACACATTTTGGTTTTCCTTTCTTATATAAATAAGGAGAAAAATACTTTAAGAAATCATATTTTGTTTTAAGTATAGTTTACGGTTTAAAAAATGTTTTGTCGCCAACTGGCAACATTGGGCTTTAACCTTTAAATACCTAATTTTTAAAAATTAATTAAAACAAATTTTGGTTTTCCTTTCTTATATAAATAATGAGAAAAATACTTTAAGAAATCATTTTGTTTTAAGTATAGTTTACGGTTTAAAAAATGTTTTGTCTCCAACTGGCAACATTGGGCTTTAACCTTTAAATACCCAATTTTTAAAAATTAATTAAAACACATTTTGGTTTTCCTTTCTTATATAAATAAGGAGAAAAATACTTTAAGAAATCATATTTTGTTTTAAGTATAGTTTACGGTTTAAAAAATGTTTTGTCGCCAACTGGCAACATTGGGCTTTAACCTTTAAATACCCAATTTTTAAAAATTAATCAAAACAAATTTTGGTTTTCCTTTCTTATATAAATAATGAGAAAAATACTTTAAGAAATCATATTTTGTTTTAAGTATAGTTTACGGTTTAAAAAAATGTTTTGTCTCCAACTGGCAACATTGGGCTTTAACCTTTAAATACCCAATTTTTAAAAATTATAAAACAAATTTGGTTTTCCTTTCTTATATAAATAAGGAGAAAAATACTTTAAGAAATCATATTTTGTTTTAAGTATAGTTTACGGTTTAAAAAATGTTTTGTCGCCAACTGGCAACATTGGGCTTTAACCTTTAAATACCCAATTTTTAAAAATTAATTAAAACACATTTTGGTTTTCCTTTCTTATATAAATAAGGAGAAAAATACTTTAAGAAATCATATTTTGTTTTAAGTATAGTTTACGGTTTAAAAAAATGTTTTGTCTCCAACTGGCAACATTGGGCTTTAACCTTTAAATACCCAATTTTTAAAAATTAATTAAAACACATTTTGGTTTTCCTTTCTTATATAATGAAAAATACTTTAAGAAATCATATTTAAGTATAGTTTACGGTTAAAAAAATGTTTTGTCGCCAACTGGCAACATTGCTTTAACTTTAAATACCCATTTTTTAAAAATTAATTAAAACACATTTGTTTTCCTTTCTTATATAAATAAGGAGAAAAATACTTTAAGAAATCATATTTTGTTTTAAGTATAGTTTACGGTTTAAAAAATGTTTTGTCGCCAACTGGCAACATTGGGCTATAACTGAAAAATTAATTTTTCTTGATAAAATTTTATAATATTTAATGGATTCCGAACGGCTGCAATAAACCATGCCACTGTAGGATTCGAATCTACGAACTGCGGTACAAAAGATCAGCGGCCTCACCATTTGGTTATCGTTCAGCCAAAAGATTTAACCCTCCGAGTGGAACACATCTAGAAAATAAATTCTCCAAAATACGCTAATGTCAGTGGCCAAAGAGTTCTATGATTTTTACCTTCACCCTTTGTCGACTAGAATGGAATATGGAAAACCCAACCTCGTTATTGCCCCTTTACTTCCGGTTATATATATTGATATATAAATAGATATTATAGATTGGTAATTTTTAATACACATAATGCTCGCCAAGTCTCAAATATTATCCCATAAGAAATAATGGATTCTAAAAGTACAATTAAAAATATTCTTTGAGAGACTTATTTATATTTTTTTACGAAAGTCATTGAAGATATTTAAGGGGTGCAATTAGAGATACGTCTGTTACCGCAAACGAAATACTTCGAAATAGAGATTTACAAATCCATGAAAAGCTATCAGCGTCTTTGTGCCTCAGAGGTTTTGGTGACTCCCTCAAATATGTCAGTCAAGGAGGGGTGAAGTTCCTAAACAATAGACCTGACCCTCCTACCTCAAAACTGCATGGGGGAAAGCACTGACAAAAATGTACATTACATCCATTTTCGGAGCGTTTTTGGAGGACGAAAATTGTACGTTTTGAAGTCATCATCTGTTTGGCGGAATTGTACGTGCGAACCGCTTAGAGGGTTAATGAAATAAGCTTATACGAAGCCCTGTAATTTACTCCTTAAAACGTTTGATAATACAGTAGAACCTCTTTTTAACGACCCCACGATACAACGACCCCTTTTGTTAGAACGGCCATTTTAAAAAGTCTGAATTATTTTACCATAGGAGTAATGTTAATTTTGAATCATTACAACGACGCCAAGCGTATTATTTTTCGTTAGAGCGACCGGCCATTTTAGTCCGCAGAACTCATGAGCAAGTGGACTAGTTCAAAATTATTGTACTGTAGTGCAACTTCAAGAAACCTGTACTTCTCTCTTTGTGTTTGCTTAAAGGAGGGGAGGGGCCGTGACGAAAAGGAGAGAACTAAATCTTTTATTATCTTTGAATGAGTTAGTTGTGGTAGACGAAACTTTACAGTGCTGCGGAGAAAATGTGAATGAGGACGATTTTATTGCCCGTTTTACCGGAAATGAAGAAATCTGCGATTCCGACGACGGAGAAGAAATCGTCAAAGCTTTTGAAAAAATGAATGAAAAAAATAAGCCTTCAATGCAATCAATGCCTTTCATTAATATTTTGAAGGACAATTTAATTCTGAAGATTTCCTTCAAAATCTAACGGATATGAAATCAGTGATAATGTAAAATTCCCAAATGAACTTGAAACAGGCGTCAATCAAATTTTTTTCAAAAATTCAGTAATGGAAATACAAATAAATAGAAGTGTTCCCTAGGTATGTACTGTTGCATAATTTCTTTGCTCATTTTTTTTATTATTTTTTCAGTTCGTTACAACGACCTTTTTTTACAACGACCATATGCTGTTTGTCCCACAGGGGGTCATTGTACCAAGGTTCTACTGTAGTAAATATTAACTAAACCACTCGACTTGATCTTTAACTACCTTGTCCATTTTAAAGAAGAATTTTCGTCTCTTCACGTCAAACCACCAAATGAAGGAATAAAATGCTACTATATACTTGAAATCATCTTTTATTTTTGATTGGATTTTATCTCAAATCCACGATCACAGATATACACAAACTCCATCCTAAGTAATGTCTAAATAACAAGAGAAACAACAAGTAAATAAAAGCAACCGAAGGTTACTACTTGTCCATGACTCAATCCTCCTCTTATTCCAGTTTGTTGAGGAAGGACGATATGGTGCTGGCGTCGTTGCAGTCTGGCATCAGCATTCCTCTCAGTTTTATGCACGATTCGGCACACTTTTGGCCTTCGAAGAAGAACCCGAAAGTTCTCTTGCACTGGGCGCAGTTGTTGATGCATATTTTGGTCGCCGATCTGGCTGCCGAGCAGTCGTGGCTGAACTTGAGCAACAGGGAAGCGAGTAAGATCAGCAACCCGCTGTAGCTCTGGGATGGCTTGCTGCCTTTCCTGGAAAGAGAAAGAAATCTGTACTGTTAGAACACCGGTCTTGCAGTAACCTAGGGGTATTCAACATTTTACATTTTACATCTCTTGATTTTCTTAAAGGAATTTCTTCTCAAAGAGCAGAATAAATAGGATATGAAACTTGCTGCAAGTATCTATGCTATCTGAGAAGGTGCTTGTCTAAACGAAAGACACACCCCTTTGCCTTACTACAAGTATCCCCCGGCTCAATCGAACTTGGTTAGACCAAGTATCATATGCAACAACTAAAATATTGCATCTTTATCATCAAAATACAAACATCATAATTAGATATTGAATGGTAAAATAGTTAGTGGGGTTTGGTGTTCTAAAATATATTCTGAAAATAAAAAAGGAACAATATGTTAAATTATAACAAATTTATTAAATGAAAATTCTCTTATTGACTTAGCCGTGATTGTTTTTCTTTGCAAAGTATTTGTAGGTCTGGAATAGCTGTTGATGGTTGGTCGGTTGTTTGAAATTTAGTGGCGCTAATTCCTCTTGAGACAAACTGCGCCAAGCATGACGACAAATACAATATAACAACACAATTTTGAAAAAAATCAACTTGGATGAAACGTTAAAAAAGAGAAGATGCCTGAATCTAATAGAAAAAACATTTAAAAACAAATAAATAGGTAGAAAATTTATAAAGACACAAAATTAACACGATAATCAGCAAAGTGTGATAAAAAAATTAAAGATTAAAATATAAAAGAGAAACTGAAAAATTGAAAAACATACAACATAAAAATGAAAATTAAGAATTTAAAGATTCAAATTTATCAACATATTAAAATTGAAATGAAGAATTAAAAGATTAAGAATTAAATATTATAAAATTGAAATGAAGAATTAAAAGATTAAGAATTAAATATTATAAAATTGAAATGAAGAATTAAAAGACTAAGAATTAAATATTATAAAATTGAAATGAAGAATTAAAAGACTAAGAATTAAATATTATAAAACTGAAATGAAGAATTAAAAGACTAGGAATTAAATATTATAAAACTGAAATGAAGAATTAAAAGACTAGGAATTAAATATTATAAAACTGAAATGAAGAATTAAAAGATTAAGAATTAAATATTATAAAATTGAAATGAAGAATTAAAAGATTAAGAATTAAATATTATAAAATTGAAATGAAGAATTAAAAGATTAAGAATTAAATATTATAAAATTGAAATGAAGAAGAAGAATTAAAAGATTAAGAATTACTAAGTTTGGTTTGGTTTTGGTTTTGGAGCGCTACGGTCTACTGTTTTGCACACGAGGGCTAATGAGACCGGGACCTACAGTTTAAAGCCGATTCCGAACGGCTACAAACATCCATGCCAGCAGCGGGATTCGAACCCACGAACTCCGGTTCCGAAGAGCAGCACTCTAAGAATTAAATATTATAAAACTGAAATGAAGAATTAAAAGACTAAGAATTAAATATTATAAAACTGAAATGAAGAATTAAAAGACTAGGAACATATATATACATATATGTATACATATATATATACATATATATATATATATATATATATATATATATACATATATGTATACATACATATATATATATATATATATATATATATATATACATATATGTATACATATATATATATACATATATATATATATATACATATATATATATATATATATATATATATACATATATATATATATATACATATATATATTATACTTGAATAAGTAAGTGTTATAGATTACAATCCCATGTA
>CM063507.1:55572980-55612980 GCA_032207245.1 Pardosa pseudoannulata | reverse complement strand
TATGTATATAATACATGTATATATTTATATATATAATATAAATATTATATATATATATATAATATATATATTATAATAAACATAAGTATATATATACATGTATATATGTACAATGTATATATATACCATGTATATATGTATAAATATATATATATATAAATATTATACATTATATGTATATACTCAATGTATATGTATATATGTATATATATATATATATATATATATATTAATATATATATATATATTAAACATATATGTATATATACATGTATATGTATAATGTATACATATATATATATATGTATATATATATATAAATATATATAATATATATATATATATATATATATATATATATATATATATAATATATATAAATATATGTATATTACGTTTTTCGTGGAAGCCCGAAGAGTTGCTTTTTCGACGCCGATTTGACATCATAAAACAAAAGACATGATTTTTCCTTCAGTGCTAGTAGAATTCTCATAAGTTTAGCTGTTTATACAGTTATAACTCGACTACTCGTAGGTAAATATTTTATTTATTGTAATCTTTAAATTTATATTTATAATAAATAACCCGTTTCAGAATGGAGAACTCAGATTGTTTTTTCATCTTAAAAGACTGGACACCTGATTTTGAATTCTTAACTTGCAACAGGGGATAAGGCCTTCGGCCAAGTACCCCGGTCAACTCTTCAATAGCTCATTTCTTGTATTTTTCTTTTGTGTTGCAATAAAATGTTTTTGCGATAGCTTTACATTATGTAACACCAACAACCAAAAAATGCAAATAACAAAAAATAATGTTTTTCAATGAGATATATATATTCTAGAAAAGCAAATAACGTATGGTGCTGAAATATGGTTCGATGGAACTAGCAGATGTAAGAGGTGGCTCAACTCCATTCAAAGAGCTCCTCTACTCAGCATCACTAAATGTTATAAAACGGTGTCAAATGAAGCTCTTCAGATTCTTGCAGGCGTGCTCCCGATTCATCTTAAATGTGAAGCTCTGTCTCAACTTCATAAGGCCAAAGTTCGAAAGGACTCTATCTTGATCTTAGAAAATGGATTGGAACTTAGTTCGGATCTGGTGGAGTGGCCGAAGCAGCACTTCTTCCCTCCTTGGAAACTTTTCTCCTTGGAGAATCTAGAGACTAACTCACAAAGCTCTTGTCTAATATACACGGATGGATCGAAGATCAATGCCCGGGTAGGTTGCGCCCATACTCTGATAATTGAAAACGAAATAGCCCAATGCTCCATGTACCGCCTCAGTGACTCAGCTTCTGTTTTTCAGGCTGAACTCACAGCAATCAAGGAGGCTATCGTGAACTTTGAAAACACGGACCAATCGTCTGCCGAAATTCGGTCAGACTCAATGTCGGCTCTATATGCAATTGCAAATGGAAACAAAAGCGGATTGGCTCACGAAATCAAGATCCTATTATCAAACTCTTCAAAGACTTACTTCTTCTCTTGGGTGAAGGCACACTCAGGAGAGTTGTTCAATGAATATGTAGACGGGCTGGCTAAGAAAGCGACGAATAAACCCGAAATTGACATCTTAACGGGTATTCCATATACGACCTTCAAGAAAAGGCTCATTAAAGAAAAATTAATTAAATGGCAAAATGAATGGAACGACAGTGAGAAGGGCCGCCCGGTCTACGATCTCATTCCAAAAATAAGTCTCAACAGAAGGATGGATAACTTCTTCATTAACATGATCATTACTGGTCACGGTGCTGTCCCCACCTACCAGTACAAGTACTTCCATAGAAGACTAGTGTGTTGGTGCGACGAAGAAGAGGGCGATGTGCATCATCTCGTGTACAAGTGTCGACTTCATGAAGACATCCGTCGAAGGTTCTTTCCAAGAGACTATCTTCGAGTGAATTTGTGCAACCTCATCAACAGTGTGCGTAGCAGAACTGGCCTCATCAACATCATGGAAAGGTGTCTCCTGTACTCTCTTGACGTAGAAGAAATGGTGTAAACTGTGTTGTATATATTGTAAATATTTCCTCTGTTCAATGTATTTTCTGTATTTCTGTACTCTGTATAACTTGTTTTTAAATAAAGTGCGGTTGGCACCCGCAGGATTGGCTCAAATTTCCCAGTATGGTGGCTGGCTTAGTGGTTCACATTGGAACCGTTAAAGTTAAAATTAAAATTTCCAAAATTTAAATAGAGACTATATTTTAATCGGCTCCCTCGGTCCTTCGGGCCGTGGCGAGATTCACTGGGCGCGGACGGTACGTCCCGACAGATGGAATTCCGGATTGGTGGATTTCGGAAAGTTGAACATGGGTGATGGTGGAGCACGACTATCGCGGCGACACGTCCTCAGGACGCCGTATGGCAATTGCTAGGTCGGTTAGAGTGAATTCTCATACTAATTCATATGTAATGAGGTCAAATTTCTTGAGTTTTAAACCTTTTGAACCCATTCTTCTCTTGTTATTTACATAAGTTCTTAAAAAATTGAAATGCGTACAACTATAGTATTATGGCACATATCAACCATTTAAACCATGTCTACCCATTTTAAGTGCCAGTTGAGAGGAATGGTAGGTAACTTCAATAACTCGAACTTCGGATAAGTCGAATATTTTTGGGGATCCCCTGGGACTTCGAGTTATCGAAGTTTGACTGTATTTGCTTTATCTGGCAGATTCAAATTGTAAGAACTCGCTCCATCACTGACCAATAATAACCTCCAATAATATATGCAAATTAACCAATAATAATGTCGTTTACGCTGAGCAATATAGGCCAGTTACATGTTTGGGAAATTGTTTTGAAAAGTCTTTAAGGTGGTATGTTTCCTTAATATTTCACGTAATAAACTAATTACTAAACTAAACCTTGACTCACCTTCCGAACATGGTAGAACAGTCTGCGCTTCGAAATAAGACCAATCACGACTCGCGTCTGGCTTGCACGTCGATAAAAGCGCTTTCAAACCCCGTTCCCCAAATCCCAAAGTCTTTATACTCCGGAATCCGCGGGAATCCAAATTCGCGGCGGGCGGTTGCTGATTGAAAAATTCGAGACGCCAGCCACCGCTTGCTTTTGCCGGATCGAGAAGCAAAAAGAATGCTTTAAAAAAAAACACAGGCTCCCATCCGGCATTGAACGGATTCGGCGAATTATTTTAAGCCAAGACTTTTTTGAAAGAGTTTGTGGCGGTAGTAGAGATCGCCTGGCAGTTCGATTCGATTGTGTACGCATTTAAAATGTCACAAAAATATGGGAATGCCTTTTCTTGTTTTGTTTCGTTTTCTGATATCGTTTTGTTCCCAGGCGCGGACCAATTGTTTGTCGAAGGAATGCATAAACAGTGCAAGGCAGACGACGTTTTTGTGAAAGGAAAGACATTTCTCCTGCATTTATAATCTGGAGTTTTGTCTAATATACTTCTGTAGTGTAGGCGGTTTACCAGGGCCTGATTATTGTACGGGCACTTATGGCACTTGCCCTGGGCACGAAAATTTTAGATGGCACGAAAATTTAGTCGAGTGCTTGAAACACATATTAACCCTCTGACTACTGAATTTGTAGACCAAAATCGGTTCAAAAAGTGTGCATTTTTTTAAACATTTTAAATCTATATATACTAAAAAAAATGGAATATGAACTTTTTCTTTCTAGATAAGATTTTTTTTATAGAGATTTTTATCGTGAGAAACAAAACTGTTAGAAAAAAAACCAGTTTCAAATGTTATCGCAAGAAATTTTTCTTTAATAAATTTCAATTCAATTACAGTTACTTTCTATTTATTGAATGATATAATTTTGTTATCCAATATAACTATAGTTCTACTCATATAATTTATTCTATTTATTACATATTTAAACGTCTAATAATGCATATAATTTCATGCTTATATTTCACTGGTTAAACGGTGAAAAAGTGGGATAAGCTTCTCAAAAAAGGAAGAAAAGCAAATGCCCGTGAAAATCGTGGGATAAGCAGCCAGAGGGATAAGTGGGAGAAAATTGCAAACTTAGGGTAGAGTTGTGAGCAGTGCAAAAAACCCGGTTTAAACTCGGGAAAAAACCGGGTTTTTGGGGAAGGGAATTTTGAAAACTTCCAAAACATGGGAATTTTGAAGTCGCCAATTCCCATGATACAATGAGAACCACCATTTTTGTTCTGTCTTAGTCGTAGACCTCAAATGTTGATATTTTTACAAAATTTAACTATTATATGGTATGAAAAAAAAATGAATAATTGGGATTAACTAACTGTATTTGACAAGGTATCATGTTTAGTATGAAAGTATGAGTCTATTTTTCCTTTGAGAAATATCCAATATTTTTATTATTACATAAATATTAGGCAATAACCTGTAGTGTCACAAAACCCATAAATCATTATTTTTCTTGGATAACATCTCTCTCTCTCTCTCTCTCTCTCTCTCTCTATATATATATATATATATATATATATATATATATATATATATATATATATATATATATATATATATATTATATATATATATATATATATTATATATATATATAAATATATATATATATATATATATATATATATATATATATATATATATATATATATAATATATATATATATATATATATATATATATATATATATATATATATATATAAATATATATATATGTATATATATATATATTATATATGATATATATATATATATATATATATATATATATATATATATATATATATATATAGATATATATATATATATATATATATATATATAATGTGTGTGTGTACGAATTGGGCACAAAATGCAACAGTGTCATTTGATTACACCTTTAAATGATATATGCATTACAAAAAATAATAAACTGCTATTTTAAATTTAAATATATTTATTTTTATATTATAAAAGGAGGGGAAAAGTTTAGCATAAAGCAATTTATATAATGAATAATGATGAAAAATAATGTACATAATTATTATATTAGCAATTAAAATTAAAGCAAACAGTTATGTGTTTGATAAGACTAACAGGGTCATTAATTACGTAAGTACTACTATAAAATAATTTAAATGCTCATTGCTATTATTTCTTCAATATACATATATATATTGCCAAAAGTAAAAAAAAAAAAAATCTCTTAGAAATAATATGCTAGTTCTTAAATAGCCACTGTTGAAAAAATAAATGTAAACATTGTTAAAATGATTTCTTCCCAAAGTTCCCAAAATTCAGGGTTTATTCCCCAAAATTCCCGGGTTTATTCCCACCTCTTCAAAATTCAGGTTTTTTACATCTCTAACTTAGGGCGCAAGAAAATTTACTAATTGTACTAATTTACTAATGCACTAATCCCCTATATAATAACAGCCTAAGTTATCTGTCCGTCTGTCCTCCAATTTATGAAGCGGTTGGACCTGGAATGGATAGAGGCATCCATTCAAAGCGAATAAAGTTTATCTTCTCCTAAACTATCGATCCGATTCTAAAATAAATTTGTATAAATATGCTTCATATCACAGCAAAAAAATACTGTCGTCTTTAAAACGTTCGAAATCCAACCCTTCCCCCCTTTTCGAGAGTTTAATGCCATTATTTCAAGCCCTATTTTCCCCGGTTAAGAGCAGGCGATTAAATTTATCACTTAATAAATAGGTAAAAATAACAATTTTTCTAGCATTGTGACGTTATTCCTTTAAACATCTCATTTAATCATTTCATATTTTAAACTATTTAAATATCGTCTACGCTATTTTAGTATCTTTTATCACTGAACTTAGATATTACGTAAATGATTTTCTTTTATATTTGGCTTAAATAATAGATTAGGTACATGTGTGATAATTTTAAATTGAATCATCGATTATTTTTTGTTGCAATGAAAATTTTATCACCGGTATTAACAATAAATTCTTTTCCAAGTCCAGGAGTCTATTTAATGGACTAATAAATATCTAACTTTTAATTTATATATTTGGAAATTAAGAAGTTTGTTCTTTTGTATGTTTGTTTATTATACATAACCACACGGTTTGACTAAATGAATTCAATGTGATTCTAAACTGCCTTACAGGACGGAAGACTCTAGAGGAGTATGACGATAAATAAATTATTGAGAGTGAACCAGATAATTCTCAGTCAAAAAACAAACCATTTTTTACATGCCTCATTGGGTACTTAACATTTCTGGAATATTAAAAATTTTACTAGTCCCGTCATATGAGGGGCTATATGCTAGTTGTTATATATTGCTGCTTACTTGGTGACTTTTTTTTTCTTATGCCAGCTGTATATTACTACTGCTTTTATTAATGCTTTTTGTCTGCATATCTTCTTGTATTCATCTCCTGGAGAAATTTACAAATTTTTACCTTTGTTTATCATTTTATAATGCGGCTATTATAATATGCAATAGTTGATATCAATTTCTGCGCTTAAATTTTACCTGCTAAATATTTAGTCCTGATAAATTTCAATCAATATCTTTGACATTATTTTGGGCAAAACAGTTGAATTTTATGTCAATGTCATTGTAGTAATTTCATTTCCCTCGTGATATCTTGTTCATCTTGGGATGAGGCGATTTAGATCAATAATATAATTGATTCATTCATACAAGAAGTAAAATGCTCGGGATCTAAATCTGACCTCATCACATCTTTGTAAAACGACAGAGTACCATAAATTTATATTTTACGGATATTGTTGTCTTGTACGGTGGTCTCGGACGGGGTTCTGATCCCAGTCCCAGATTAGAATCCCGTCTCCGTACTTGACATTAAATAAGAATGTACCTTTGTGGAGTATTTATGAGTCCCTAAGGGACAGTACCCAATTAGAAGGGATAAGGTTTTTCACGTTGGCGGTCTCAAGGCGGGGTTTAAGCAGACCAATGATATTCTTACAACTATCCCGATTGGACGATAAGAAGGAAGAGGGGACAAGGTTGAAATAAATAAATATGAAAAATCTAAAAATTGAGAAGATGTTCGGAAGTCCCAAAAAAGGTGTTCGAGAGTCGAGACTAGAGGAGAATCCGACAGAAGGTGTGTTTGAGAGTCGAGTAGAGTTGTGAGCAGTGGAAAAAACCCGGTTTAAACCCGGGAAAAAACCGGATTCTTTGGGAAGGGAATTTTGAAAATTTCCAAAACACGGGAATTTTGAAGTATTTATTTAGAAGTCTCCAATTCCTATGACACAATGAGAATCACCAATTTTTTCTGTCTTTGTTGTAGACCTCAAATGTTGATATTTTCACAAAATTTAACTATTATATGCTATGAAAAAAATTGAATAATTGGGTTTAACTAACTATATTTGGTAAAGTATCATGTTTAGCATGAAAGTATGAGTATATTTTTCCTTTGAGAAATATCCAATATTTTTATTGTTACATAAATATTAGACAATAATATGTAGTGTCACAAAACCCATAAATCATTATTTTTCTTGAATAACATCTCTCTCTCTATCTCCTCCCGCCCTCTCTCTCTTCTATATATATATATATATATATATATATATATATATATATATATATATATATATATATATATATGTGTGTGTGTGTGTGTGTGTGTCTGTGTGTAGGAATTGGACACAAAATGCAACAGTGTCATTTGATTACACCTTTAAATGATATATGCATTACAAAAAATAATAAACTGTTATTTTAAATTTAAGGATATTTATTTTTATGTTATAAAAGGAGGGGGAAAAGTTTAGCATAAAGCAATTTACATAATAAATAATGATAAAAAATAATGTATATAATTACTATATTAGCAATTAAAATTGAAGCAACCAGTTATGTGTCTGATAAGATTAACAAGGTAATTAATTACATAAGTACTACTATAAAATCATTTAAATGTTCATTACCATTATTTCTTGAATTTATATATATATATATATATATATATATATATATATATATATATATATATATATATATAAATATATATATATATATAAATATATATATATATATATATATATATATATATATATATATATATATAAATATATATATATATATATATATATATATATATATATATATATATATATAATATATATATATATATATATATATATATATATATATATATATATATATATATATATATATATATATATATATATATATATAAATATATATATATATATATATATATATATATATATATATATATATATATATATATATATATATAATATATATATATATATATATATATATATATATATATATATATAAATATATATATATATATATATATATATATATATATATATATAAATATATATATATATATATATATATATATATATATATATATATATATATATATATATATATATATATATATATATATATTGCCAAAAGTAAAAAAAAAGTCTCTGAGAAATAATATGCTAGTTCTTTAATAGCCACTGTTAAAAAAATGAATGTAAACATTGTTAAAATGATTTTTTCCAAAAGTTCCCAAAATTCCTTGTTTATTCCCCAAAATTCCCGGGTTTATTCCCACCTCTTCAAAATTCCGGGTTTTTTACTTCTCTAGAGTCGAGACAAAGAGAGGAGTCCGACAGAAGAGGTTTGGAAGTCGAGACGAGGAGAGAGTCCGACAGAAGGTGTTCGACAGTCCAGACTAGGAGAGAAGTCCGACGGAACGAGTTCGAGAGTCCAGCCAAGTCCGACGGGAAGTGTTCCTACATCAAATAGCACGGCCGCACCCCAAACACTCAGGAGGAAACCCCGGACCAGACGGACGAAATATCCATATATACCCATCAACCAGCAGTTTTCCGGGCACACCATCTTTACTCCCCAAAGGTACCCCCTTTTACATACATTTTGAAATTGAGATTAGGTTCTCTCTCTATTTACAAAATTACTTAAATAATAAAAAAATTGTCAGAACTAATTTAGAAGATGTTGACAAAGCTTATTTTATGAAAATTAGCATCAGTTTTGTATGTAAACAGATGTATATATATTATAATAAATTTACTCTTTTTTTATATTAAGCTAGTTTCGGATGCTGTTAATTTAGCTTTTAGTTTATCTTCATATGTCTGTAGTTTCTCAGAACCTGTGGTTAAATTTAGTACAAAAATACTTTTACACAACGCAATCAAAATAAAATCACCACTCTACATTTGATCACAGGTTAATACTCAAATATAAACGAGGACTGCACGACACATCAGAACTGCTACAGTATAATTTTTAATCCACATGCACAATTCCCCTTTCGTTAAGTTTTAATAAATTATTGTACGAGGTAATTGTTTGTCATGAACTCTATTGTTTCCTATTTACTTTAATTTTACTGTTATTTACCTGATAATTAATTCCCTCAACGAACCTGGTGCTCTTTTTATCCTATGGGTTATACCATATTTATAAGACAGATTATTAGCATCGTACCACTATAGACCATTAAATCATCTCATCAATTTAAATTATTTTTAATTCTATTATTATTTATTTTCTGCACCACAGAGCTCATGAGTGTAACAAGGTAAAAATAAAAAAAGTGGGACACTCTAGGTCTTTAAAAGTCCTTCATTTTTAGCATGGCTAAGACAGAGATAATAATGATTACGTAAAATGATAATTTGGTGTTCTTGATTTTGAATATTACTTTATTGATAATTTCTTAAGTCCGTTTGCTAATTCAATGTTATAATTTTCATATGACTGTAATGATGATAATAACTTGTCGCTTAAAATTTGCAATGGGGATGGAGGGCACAAAAATTGGATTGTGCCCTGGGCACAAAAGTATCTTAGTCACTCCCTGCGGTTTAGAATAGGTGTAAGTCCATTTAAATACAGGATAGTCCAAATGTAAGGAGAATATTCCATGCTTGGAAAAAGAATAAAATACCAGCTAAACAGTTTTTAAGTGATATTTGGATAAATATAGGTATTTGGGATCACAAGAAAGATAAATCGAATTTCTGAATTTTCTGGGTAAAGCAAGTTTAAAAATGCATATTTCAAATGGAAAAATTAATTAAGTGTATTGTTTTTATCTGCTGTAAGTTTGAAATGTCATAAACATAGAAAATAAAAGAAATCATTCATATGTCTTTAAAAAGTAGAAAACAGAAACTTTAAACAGGTGGATTCGCTGCAAAACCACCGTTTGTTAGAGTGTTAAATCTGTTATCTCTTTTGTACAGATTTGGCATGATTTAAATCAGTTGATTTTTTTGAAAAAATCATTGACAAGGTATCTGCCAAAATAAAATTCTTCAAATCCATGACTTTTCATGACTTTCCCTGATTTAGCAGATCATTTTCCATGACTTTAAAAAGCTTTCGTTAAAGTATATATGAATAAAACTTCTGATGTACATACAAATAAAATACATGCTTTTAGAGAAATTACAGGAATTTTATCATAAAAACGTATAAACTTACTTTATAAGTGTTAATAAACTCACATACATAAAAATAAATTGTTATACCTACATACCTAAGTTCAATCATATAGCAATTTTTCAATCAAAATGTTTCTGATTTGAATTCAGGGTACTTTGGTATTATTTAGGTGACCTTGAATAATAGCCAAATATAACCCTATAACATTTATATACAATATCCCTAAAGATAAACTTATATTTTGTGCAAAAATCTTAACTAATTTTTATTAAAAAATAATTATTATTATATTAATAAAATTTTAATCTACAATTTAAGAAAAAACCAGAATAATATACATTTATCCACCCATTAAGCTTTCTTGCTTTGAGTTTCCTTGGTGAACAAATTTTACTTTGCAATAGGGTCAATAGGAGAATACATAAAAACCAATCTCAGTAACTTCAGCCAAATGACAAATAAAAACAGAATTAAACAATTCAATGCATTTTTTTTAATCGGTAGTTTAGCGGATCCATGACTTTCCACGACTTTTACTCATTTTACTTGAAAATTCAAGACTTTCCATGGCAAAATTAATCCATTGTCTAAATCCATGATTTTCCATGACTTTCCAGGTGCGCGGAAACCATGTATCAATAAGTAAATCAGTGTAAATAGTTAGCATGTGCTTTCCAAGAATTTAGGAGTTATCAGAAAGTATGTAGTAGGGGTAGTACACTGATTATGACTGGTGGAATTCATTTTATGTAATGGGAGGTAAAGAGAGTATGACAGAACTTAAAATCCAGTTTGTCTACCAAATAACAACAGCCGTGGCTTCACCTGCTGGAATGGAAAGACAGTTTTCTTCTTTTGGTATTGTTCATTCTAGCCTTCATAACTAACTAAAAGTGGATAAAGCATCAAAGCTAGTGTTTATTCATAATTTGGTGCTTAAAAAAAAATTGACATAATTGTTTTTTTTTAAATAATTTTTGCGTTAAAAGAATATTTAATTTTTTCTTTAAATTTACATTTTATTCAGTTTGCACTATGCAATTACAAAATAATGGAATGTATTTAGATTAAAATTTATATATTTAATTTTAGGTAATTAGTGTGCAGAATATACTAGATAGATAAGATGTTACTTCTTATAAGAAACTATTCTACGTATATTGCAAAAAAACATAAAAACAACAATTAAAATTAGTATTCAGAAAAAATCAAAGAAATCCGATATAAATAATAAAAAAAAAATCTGATTTAAATCAAATAAATCTGATTTAAAAAAAAAAATTCGTGATATTTTTCCAATGTCTCAGCTGGTCTTTCTTTTTAAATTCTAACATGTTTAATTTCATCTTTCAAGAAAAATATTTCATTAAAGGTAAAGAGAAATTTTAATGTTTTGTTCTATACATATATTATACTAGTATATATCCGTCATATAACGGGATCATTAAAATTTTTAATTTTCCAGAATTGTAAAGTACCCTACGAGGCAGGTAAAAAAATGGTTTGTTTTTTGTCTGAGAATTATCTGGTACATGCTCAATAATTTGTTTATCTTAACTGACCGAATGCTAGTTGGCAACCTTGTCATATTGTGTGATACGATGGGCAGCATAGATTATAATATTGACAGTGATTATTTGGGGGTATATATGAATTATGTAATGGGAGGTAAAAAGAGTATTAAAGAACTTGAAATTCAGTTTTTTTTCCAAATAACAACAGCCGTGGCTTCATCTGCTGGAATGGAAAGACAGTTTTCTTCTTTTGGTATTGTTCATTCTAGCCTCCATAACTAATTAGGAGTGGATAAAGCATCAAAGCTAGTGTTTTTATTGAAACAATTGAATCCATAATTCAGTGCTTAAAAAATATTGAAATAATTGTGATTTCTTTTTTAAATAAATAGTTTGCATTAAAAGAATATTTAATTTGTTCTTCTAATTTACATCTTATTTAGTTTGCACTACCCAATTACAAAATAATAGAATGTATTTAGATTAAAATTTATATATTTATGTTTAGGTAATCAGTGTGCAGAATAAACTAGGTAGATAAGATGTTACATCTTATAACAAACTATTCTATGTATATTGCAAAAAACATAAAAACAACTATTAAAATTAGTATTCAGAAAAAAATAAAAAATCTGATTTAAATAAAATAAATCATGATTTTTTTCCAACCCTGCTTTTGTATTCTCCTTACAGGCTAGCAACTGCTGAGGTACTTTCAAAAAGGTGAGAAAAGTGAAAAATAATACAGAATAAGTGACTAAAAAGTGACTAAACAATGAAAAAAGCGATTTCTTTTCTCCCCTTGATTACAAATGCTATTATTAAGATTTTTCTATTTATTTTAACTCTAAATCAAATGATTCATGCAAAACATGATTTTGGCATCAAATACAAAAAAGGTTAAAGATTTTGTTTAACACAACTCAACATTGCTTTTTATTCAAGAAAATCTATAAATTAGATTTGAATACATACATTTATTTTATAATCACAATTTTCTGCATACATTAATGATGTTTTGAAATATGTATACAGCTATATTAGTGTATTAAACAAAAATTGTGAAGAAAAAGAGAAATGTGTGCTTTAACGTAAATTACTTTAAGGTACATTTCAGTACAAATATAGATTTCAGGAACTTCTTTACGACTTTTTAAAATCACTAAATTCTGGAAACCATATGACTAATTACATTTTAATATGAAATATAAGATTAGAGCATTTTTGGTCTTTTATTAAAATATTTTATTATTAATTCAGATTTCTTTATTCAACAACAGACTTTTGCTGTGAGACACCATGAAAAAAGTGACTAAAAGTGATCAATTGTTAAAAAAGTGACTAAAGGTGAGAAAAGTGACGGAATTGCAAGCCTGTGGAATGTATTTAGATTACAATTTATATATTTATGTTTAGGTAATCAGTGGGCAGAATATACTAGATAGATAAGATGTTACATCTTATAACAAACTATTCTATGTATATTGCAAAAAACATAAAAACAACTATTAAAATTAGTATTCAGAAAAATCATGATTTTTTTTCCAACCCTGCTTTTGTATTCTCCCTACACCCTTCAGATAGGGAACCTCTGGTGTACCACCCATAGAAACTGAGGGAGAAACTGGACAATCAGGCATTGCAGGTTTCCTAGGGCCTCTCTTTGGAATTCGAATCGGTACAGTAAAGGAAGAATTGCACCTCTGTCAGCAAATATGTCATCAACGCCAGCTTCATTTCATTAGTTGGTCAGTGATCTGAGTTGCAACTATGTCGAGACGCGTTTTCCTAAATCTCGAGCAGCTCATTGAAGTTCTACTTGAATATGAAAATGGCAAGTCACCAAGAAAGTTAGTTGAATTATCTAACTGTGGAAAAACGCAAATCAACGTTCAAAGTCATTAAAGAAAAAAAATTGATTTTGAAGGAATATGAAGACTTTTTTTTCTGCTTTGAACTTAAAAAATGGTTGTTATAGAGAAAACTAAAAACTTAAAACAAACAAAATGTAGCCTTTTATTAAAAAATGTAAGAGAGCATGAAATAAAGTAGTATTTTCTCTTTATAGATAAGTTTTCAATTTCATTTTAAATAAGGAATATATGTCAGACTTGTTTATATTATGCATTATAGCAATTACCTTATAATAAAACCCTTCAGAGCGGTCAAATATTCTCGGAAGGGTGGGGTGGCCGCTCAGAGAGGTTTCACTGTAAATAATGTTGACACAATACACATTTTGATCTTATTTCAATAAAATTCACTATCACGCAGGTAAATTAATACCTTCAGTGTTTTTTAATACTGTAAAAAAACAAAAACAATATATTACATTGATTTTAATAAAAATATAGAATAGATAATTTTTCTAAGTAGCAGGATTTAAACTTAACAATCCAAGCATGCCTTGTACAGACTTCATCTGTAAGTCATCACATAATTGGTCCTAAAATTAATTAAAAATTAAACATTTTACTTGTTTGAATTTTTAAAGTATAAAATATTGAAACAATAAATAAATATCAACAAATTTCATAAATAACATACTTATCATAAACAGAAATTGTTATAAACAAAATTATTATAAACAGAAATTCGGCATAAGCAACAAAGTAAGTGCTTTGAGAATCAGTTTATTAGTAAGCCTTGACGGAATCACTAAAACATACTAGATTTTAGTTTCAAAAGGTTAGTATTATATTATTTAATTGACATCAGGCTTATAAAAAATATATTGTAACATATCCAGTTCCTGTTTTAGGTGACTCAATGAAAAGTAAGGTGTGTCTGGAATAATGAATTTATTTACACCTCTGCTATATATATTTCATAAATATACAAAAAAAAATATATATATCTGATCAGAGGTATGTGATTAGATACACGTAGGCCTGAGTAGAGACTGGTGTAATATCTAAGATCAGACTTTGCCGAAATATTGATGATCTGACGGAAGAAACAATTTGGTAGATCTCGCGAAAGTTCACTGAAGTAATGGTAGAATATCAAAGCACAGTTAGAGTTTTGCAGGGAAATATGCAAACTATCCTAAAGAGGATTATATTAAAAAGGAAACCCAATGCACAGGGTATTGTTTCAATCTCAGCAAGAGATATATCCCAAGGTAGGATTTTCGCTAAATAAAACTCTCCAACGGAGAGATTGGTTTAGGCGACTTCCGAGTTAGTCGACGCTGGCTACTCTTTAAAGAAAAGATCCCAAGGGATTATAGCAAAACAAAACTCTCTGGTAGAGAGACTGGTCAAGGCAACCTCTTAATTAGCTGGTTGCTAGCTAACTTCTTCTCTAAAAAAATAAATCTTCTCTCGTCTCTTTCTAGGGGAGGGTCCTCACCCACAATTTCATTATTGGATCATCTAGCGATGACCTCACCTTCGACCAACTGGATTGGTCTGGTTAAAACAATCATCGGCCACAAACACAGGGATCCTTGGAATTCTTAGCGGCTAGATCCAAGTTGCGGCAATTCCTTTGTCGTTCCGATGATCATATTTCTGGTTGTCAGTGAAGGTGCCAGGTTGTCTGGCATATTGTTCCACTACCATAGGGCACAACAGTGTAGACATCTTGGTGCCAGGGAAAACAATCCCTTTGTATCCACACAAGCAAAATCCACCTCTCAAACCAAAGTTCTTTGATGTCGACACACCACTAAATCATGCCGTTAGAATATATGCAGTGATACCTCCACTACCTGCTCAGAAATTTTTCATATCAAATTCAAATTTTTTTCATATGTTTTCATTAAATATTATTTTGTTTATATAAAATAACAAGATGTGTAAAAATCTTGATTCATAAAAATATTGGTCACATTTTTAAAAATTTAAATTAGAATTTTTAAGACTTAAACATTACATAGTTATTTCAGTTAGGATTAAATTTTTTATCATTAATGTTTCAGCTTTCCTTATCATATTCATTTTTAATGTGGGCAATATTATTCATATATGAGAAATTATATATTAAGAATATGTGATTGATATTATCAGCATACTCATAATATCAATATTAACTATATACTACATTGATATTTAATTATTCATTTACTCTTTTAAAAATTTATATCAAAATTTAACTTTTGTAAATTTGATTAATTTTGAGAATTTTTAAAAAATATGTTATGATTTTCATTGCATTGCTCAATATATAATTTTTTTATCTGTAAAAATTGTAACACAAAAGTCGTTTGGGTCAATTTTGACCTTGTGGAATATTTAATGCTTAGTAAGATAAACAACAATTTTCTATACATTATTCAGTTGTTATTGCTGTGAAAATGTATTTGTATATTTCATCCATTCCATTCCTTTTTTTTTTTTTGTTTGTGCAACAGAGCAACAGAGGGTAAAAATGGTCCTGTGTTAGTTCTCAGCAGTCGCTAGGTTCCTACACTTTTCTTTCCACACTCGTAAAAGTATGTAAATATACATTAATAATATCATACAATGCTTTCAGAAATATTCTAGGGGGTTTTAGCCAGCAAAAATCATAAAGCTTCTTTAATCTTTGATATATAAGAAGTCCTGAGCTAAAATCCATTTATTACAAGAAAAGAAACACCCAGAGGTACTACAAAATTTTACACAAAATGGTTGTTTATAAATCCAGTGCACAAATCATCTTTGAATTTTCATGCAAAATTTCTTATAGCTATTAACAACCATTCTGTAACAGAGTACTTCCTTATATGTGAAGGATATTTTGAATAAGAGGACTTAATACATAAAATATATTAGTAATCAAAATAAAAATAGCAAACTATATGTACAAATATAAACACAAAATAATTTCTGTGCAACAAAATATCAATTACTTAGTCAAATTAAATAAATAAAAAAAAATTCAACTTTAAAAAGCCAGATTTAATAATAATAAAAAAAATTCTGTTATAATAATACAGTAGAATCTCGGTATAACGATCTTCTGTGGAACCAACATCATATGGTCGTTGTAATGAATTGAAAAAATAATAAAAAAAATGATCAAAGAAATGATGCAACAGTACATACCTAGAGAACATTTCTATTTATTTGTATTTCCATTACTGAATTTTTGAAAAAAGTCCGATTGACACCTGTTTCAAGTTCATTTGGGAATTTTTCATTATCACTGATTCCGTATCCATTAGATTTTGAAAGAAATCTTCAAAATTAAATTGTCCTTCAAAATATTGACGCAAGGCATTGATTGCATTGAAGGCTTCTTTCTCATTCACGTTTTCAAAAGCTTGGACGATTTCTTCTCCATCGTCGGAATTGAATTGAAGTTGCACCACAGTACAATAATTTTGAAACAGCTCACTTCATGAGTTCTAAGTACTAAAATTGGTGGTCGCTCTAACAAAAAATAATACGCTTGGGGTCGTTGTAATGATGCAATATTAACATTATTCCTATGGTAAAATAATTGGGACTTTTTAAGGTGGTCGTACTAATGAAAGGGTCGTTGTATCATTGGGGTCGTTAAAAAGAGGTTCTACTGTAAAATTAGGTTTTAGAATTAGAATTAGGGTGGGGCGGCTCACAAGGGCACCAGCACTGCAGCCCAAGGCTATTGTACTGAGAAACCCCCATTCACTGGAACAAAGAGTTCCAGAACAAGGTTAAGAAATATTAACCATTAGATCTCAGAGAGACCAATAGCTGAGATAAATCTCAGCAGCAATTTAACAAGGAAGTTAATCAGCTATCACGGCTCGATGAAGTAATACTCAAGGAATTCAAATTAGGTTTAAATTTTCATTGGGAGCAATACCTAATGGAGAGTGGCATTTACTTAATTACTTTATAAACATAAAAAATTTAAAGGTAGACAACAATATACCTGGTATCTTGAACTGATTTTGAGTCCAGCCCAGGCAGCAAACTTTAGATTCTCTTTCTTTTTCAAAGCAGAACATTTAGGTGAGGCAGCAATATTACTTGCAGACTACAAAATAAAAAGTAAACAAACACAAAATTAGCAAAATTACTGATAAGTTAAGCAAACAATTCATAACACTAGTATGTATTACAAAACATTTTGTCAGATGATTTCCTTAGGGTTGTATTGTTAATATATTGCCAAATATTGATATTCTTTAAGGTATCCGTCTATGTTGAAAACGTAATTCTTTGCCAAAAATCATATTTTTTTTCCTATTGTAAAATTTCAACTTTTAGGCTTCTAAATCAGTTTTTGTTTTGTCTCTATAGCATTTTAAAGAAAAGTTACAGCTGTTTAAACATCAGTGACAGCTGTCAAATCAAAACGGAAGTAGCGACTTAACCGGAAGTTGTGAATTTAAACCTTTTTAAAGAGCATTTTTTGGATAAAACTTTTTAAAATTTCATGAAGATTAGTTTAAGCATTTTTTTTTTAGTATTTTTAAATAATTAGCAACTTAGCAATTAGAAAGTTTTGAAGCAAGAAAGTGTGGGGAATTTTAAACATGTATTTTAATTTTTTAATAGTTCAAATTGCTTTCATAAACTTCAAATGCGGTTTTCTCAGAATGGTATTTTTAATAAAAATAAAATTGAAATGTGATTCCTCAAAAAGTTCTTAAAATATTTTGTTGAAAATTATTATGAATACTTTTGATAGTATTTACTAGTAAATGACCTAAAAGCTTTAAATTTGGATAATTTTTAATGATGTTACACTCATAGTTAGCTATAAAACTAATGAAAATTCGTTAAAAATTCAATGTGTATGATTTTGAAGGACCAAAATTTTTTACCAAATGTAAATTAAGCAAAGATTTTAGGTGATTCACTAGTCCAGTGTATAAGAAATGTGTTGCATCAAAAAATATTGAAATAATTTATTAAAAAATTAGACCTTTTGAAAACCCCCGATTTTTTTTACTAAATTTTCTTCATTTATTAGAAATTTTATAAAAACTTCTCCAGGAATAAATTTTTTAAGTGCAATTCTTTATGATAATATAAAAATAAATCTAAAAATGTAAAAACATGAACTAGTTTCTACGTTTAAAGAAAAAAGTTCTCTGAACATAGACGGATACTTTAACTATCATGATAAAAATATTTAAAATTTTGTTCTATCATTATATCTCCCTTAAGCAATACTGTGAATTGCCAAAAGACATAACAAATTTTCAACCTATTAGGAGTGGATTGTTTATCAATATATTGATATTCTAGATGATATCATAACAATATCAATAACAATCCAGTATTGTAATAATATTTAAATTCTGATGAATGATAAATATGAGATGGTTTGGTTTGCAGTGCTACAGTTAACTGTTTCACTCATTAGGGCTAATAAGACCAGACCTACTCCTTAATCCTCTTGCTGCACATCCCGCAATTTCCACGGGCAACATAGATGAAGCAAAATTTGCACAACCTGCGATTTCCGCAGCCATGCACTTTAGCCATCTATTTAACTGTGCAACCCGCTCTTTCCCCGTTGATTCTTTCATTTTGGCTTTACTGTTATTTTTAATTGTATATTTAGCTGTAAACTAGCAGATGGCTGTAATTGTCCACATTTCTGCCAAATATAGAGGAATTTTTTGTAGCATTTTGAGCTCGCTGTTCATAGCTGAAAGATGTCTGGCAGGAAGCGTTTTGCGAGTGATATAACCTCTACTCTTCATGATATTTCCGACACTGATAACACTTTCAATACAACTCTGGTTTCTGACTCTGATTTCAAGTATATTGAAGATAGTTATATCGAAACTGATGAGAATTTCTCGGATTCCTTTGATGATAGTGATAATCTGAAAATTCATTTTCTATTCAAAATGTTCGACAGTGGTGCAAAATCGATATGCAAAATATTCAATTATCTCCTGCTTTAATTCTTTTCCGTCGAAATCCTGGACTATATTTCATTACGGCAAATAACGCAACTGTTTGGGACTATTTTTTATCTTTATTTTGGCAATGCTATGTTGCAAATAATAGTAAAAGAGACCAACAGTACATGACAGTAACAGACCCATGAGACTAACGGCTCGACACTTTGCTAGCCATATACACCCAAATCCCATCAAGAAAGAGCCTCGTAGATAGTGTGCTGTCTGTTGTTAATAAAAACTGAAGGGGGAAAAAACTTTAAAAAAAATGGCAAATTTCGTGTAAGGATTGTGAGGTAAGACTTTGCCTCGAGCCTTGTTTCGAAATTTATCATGTAAGACTTCATTTCTAATAATGTTTTGTAAGTCTTTTGCATTTTTTAATTAGTATATACATTTTGCTTTTGTATTTTATAAAATAAAAATTAATTTAACCAAGATTAATTTTCAAAATTTAGCTTTTATATCATAATTCTTTAATTTCATTATTCTGAAAACCTTTTTTTATTATCTAATTCTATATTTAAAAAAAAAAAAAAAAAAAAAAAAAAAAAAAAAAAAAAACCTTTTACAAAAATTTTTTTTTGGATTTTTTAACTCTAAAATGTATATAGATTTAAAATATGTAAAAAAAAAAAAAAAAATGCAGCGAGAGGGTTAAAGGCAATTTTTTTTCCTACAAACATCCAAGCCAGTAGCATGATTCAAACCCACGAACTCTGGTACCGAATGACAGCACTCTACCATTCAGCTATCGTTTTGGACTCTGGTTATGAAATTGATGCCTTTACAAACTGAGCTACAGAAAATTGTGTGTTTATAATTATTTACTAAATACATAGTTTGACTCAACTAATAGCAACATATGTCATTCATAAAATAATAAATTTCTTTAAAGCATTCCTGACAGAAATACAAAGGTCATTATAAGGGACATTTTATATACATTAAAAAAAAAATAAATAAATAATAATAAAAGAATTAAACATCTATCTAAAAAATAATAATGCATGATCAAAAATATGAAATTTGACTAAAAAAAACTTACCAAGAAGAAACCATACAGTGACCGCATATTTCGAGGATTTAACTTGATAGACTGTGCAAAATAAGCTCTAGCTAACTCCATGTTTTCAAAACCTCCAATGGTATAATGAATCTGAAAATGAAAAAATAAATACCATTATTTGAGAGTTGCATGTAATTATAAACAGGAATTGGGCATAAGCAACAAAGTGCTTTGAGAATCAGCTTATTAGCAGGCCTTGATGGAATCACTAAAACAGACTAGATTTTAGTTTCATAAGGTTAGCATTATATTATTTAAATGACATCTGGATTATAAAAAATATATATACAGTGATACCTCCACTACCACCTCAGAAATTTTTCATTTCAAATGCAAGTTTTTTTCATATGTTTTCATTAAATCTTATTATTTTTGTTTATATAAAATAACAGGTTGGGTGAAAATTTTGATTTTAAAAAATAACGGTCACAGTTTTTAAAATTTAAATACGTCTTTGGATTTAAACTGGAGTTTTTAAAAATTAATCATTACAAACAAAGTTATTTCAGTTAGGATTAAATTTTTTATGATTAATAATTCAGCTTTCCTTATATTTATTTTTTAATGTGGGTAATATAATTTATATATGAGAAACTATATATTAAAAATCTATGTGCATTTTTTATCACCCCCTCTCAGGGTTGGCTTAATTTGCCCAATCCGAAAAAACCCGGGTGGGTTTTTTCAAAATCATTATTTAAAATTCCACATATTTAGCTAATAATAGAAATATTGAGTTAAATCTATAATATATATATTACATATTTCATCTTTGCAATGAGCGTAGAATTTTTTTTTAATTTGAGGGGGTCTAAACACAATGAAAAAATTATAGAAACAATTAAAAATCAAAACAACCAGTATTTCTGCCAAGATGATGAAAACTGACGTCTTTCAGCCAATATTAAAAGAAATAATATGACTAAAAAAAATTACTCAGAGGGCTCGAGTATATTTACAAGAACATAATCAAATTACAAGAACTTTCTATATTATATACAATTTATTCTAAATGTTCTCCAGTCAGTGATACAAGTTTATCAGCTGTTTCAATATAAGGGAAAAACTTGTTCATACACAAACAATTGACCAATTAACTGTTACCTTGAAACAAGGGTATTTTAATATGATTTAGTAATATAAAATTAAATTAGTATGTAAAATTCTAAATAAATCATTAAACTTTTATGAAATTGTTTTTAATTTTACCTCTTAATAGATACAAGTACAATAAATGTGATTTTTAAATAAATACTGATCTATGACAATTTTTTTTTTTTTTTAGTTCTTTAAAGTTACCAGTCTTTTACAACTCCTTTTGATATCTTCAAAGATCTGTATACTTTGACTAATTTTTTTGCAGTATCACACCCTAGTCTGTTTCGTAGTTTTGACCAAATTAGTCCAAAAGAAAAAAAGATTCTTTCAATAGATGCTGAAGTTGATGTTATTGTTTGTAAATCTTCTAAAAATTTACAGAAGTCACCATTTAGTAGTTAATTTTTTCTGCTTTGCAACTCATCACTTTCCAAAATTTCTTCTGCATAATTTAAAATTGATTTTTAAAATTTTTAACTTTAAAAAGTGATTAACATTTTAAATTTATTTTAATCAAACAATTATATATCCTGTCCTCTTACATATAAATTATAAAGAAAAAACCCTGATAAAACCTGAAAAAACCCAAAAAACCCACTGGGTTGGGTTTTTTCTGAAAAAACCCGGGGTTTTGCCAACCCTGCCCCTCCTGAACAAATTCTAACAAATTAAAAAAAATTTTCATTGTTCATACATATAAAAACTATTTATTTACAAAATCAGGTTATAAAGAGTTAGTATTAAAATAAATGCAAAAACAAATGTAAGTGAAAATATTATTGATTTTGTTAATAGCGTCCATACCCCCCTTACTTTCACTGGAGCAGATACTGTGAGTTCTTTTAAATAAGAACAGTCTTACTAAGAAAGCTAATTTCAGAGTATAAAAGTAAGCAAGTTTATTTTGATGGTCTTTGGAACACGATAATTAAGACATAGATAAAACAAAATAATGCCAGATCATGGCTGGACCAATGTGGAGTGCCATGTGGTCTGCACAAGTCTCGTTGGGCAGCCAGCTAAAGTCAAAACAATGGGTCTACTTTTTTGCTATATCAGGACTAATGAGACTGGCCCTACTGCTTAAAGACAATTTTGAATGGCTATGAACATCCAGCATTCAAAACTGTGGACTAGATACCTAAAGGCATATCCCTATCATCAGGCCATCAGTAGTTTAAGTACTTGGGATTTTTTTTTTTTTTTTTTTTTGAAAATATCACCTAAACAGCATTGAAGTCACACTGCTCGTTTTAAGCATAATGAAATTTACTGTGGTGAACAAATTGAAAATAGAGCAGCAGTACCTTATTCTTCTCTGTCTAAGGCTACGACAGCCTTGTAGGACAAGGCCAACCCAATTAGACACTGCCATCTGACAGTGCTTCTCCAATCTTCCTGACATAAGACTTTTAAATCACTTTCAACAGAGTCAAGCCACTTAATTGGTGGTCTTTCCCACTTTCTAGTTTCCATAGCTTTGGTAAATGGCAACTTTTTTTCTTGGTTTGTATTCTTAGCTCTAAAATAAATGTCCTAGCCATCAAATCCTGTGATTTTTTATGATTTTAACAATGTCTGATTGTCTCTATTATTCAGTAGATATCAAATTTAAACAATCTCCAAACATTGTATTCACAAATTCCACCAAATATTTTTTAGTACCTTGCGCTTAAAGGTGAATAGTTTTTTTTCTATAGATTTAGTCACTGCCCAACAGTACTTCATTAGATAAAGATTTAAAACTGTGTTTGATGTTCAGACAATGCCAGACACAATTTTACTTAGTGCATAATTCTGCACAACTATATGCATTTTGCATGGTTTTTATGCTGATGTAGCTTTTCTTACAGAAATTACAGCAACTCTATTTAGATAGAGTAGAGTATTTAGACACAAAAGTGTGATACTACTTATATAACATTTTTAGACTTTACTTACTTTAGTAATTATAATTAATAAATGATTTATAATAAAGTTTTCAAATTTAAAAAAATTACACAGAAAATCAGAAACTCACTTCAGCATATCTTTGATGATACAAATGATTATGTGGATTAAATAGTATGAGTTCTTCTACACAAAAAGCAGCTTTATTGTAATCTTGTTCAGCCAAATATAAATCAGCTAATTCCATCCAAGCTTCATGATCACTCATGAATCTAAAGAAAATTTAAAAGGATTTATAAAGTTCATGTAGTAGTTAACTTGATGTACACCAAAATTTCTACTATTAATAATTAGGCATATATTATAACCCATCTGAAACAAAACTGCATAGAAAGGGAATTAAAAATGTATCTTCAAATTTTTATTATGGTCAGATAGTTTTGCTTTAGTACATCTTATTTAAACTGCTGAAAACAGCTAAATTTTAACACATTTGCTAAAATATGTAATAAAAAATCAAAATTATTCAACATTTTATTAGAACCTATGCAAGAAAACATTTCTGGAAAAAATATACAATATAAATTTCATGCCTCAGCAATTGGGTTTTTATGAAAAACCCAATTTTCCCTGGGGACAATCTAATTTTTCCCCAAAAAACTGTGTGTCTATATTTTTAATTTATAATTTCTATTCAATATATGCGATATTGCACTATTGTATACTACATTATTTATCAGAAAAAATGGGTTTTTGCAATACAATTATAATGATACTTTACAAATTAAAATTAGATAAATTAAAATTAATTAAATGTTAACATTTCTCACATATAAAAATTGCTAATTTGCTTCACTTACAAAATTTGTTTTAAAAATCAAATAATGAATAGAATGTTAAAATATATAGGAAGGAATAAAGCAAAGATACATATCTAGTGTACTATATTTTAATGTAACACAGTATTTCACGAGATTATTCAATAAAACAATTCTTTTGGTATATTTTTATTTACAAATCCAAAAAGAATCTCCTGTTCTTTGATTTTTATTTCTAAAACCAATTAAAGATTACGATCATAAAATTGTTTTTCTAAATATTTAAAATTCACAATTCAAATAGATGTACTAAGTAATTTAACTTATGATTGTATCAGAATTCAAGTAAATAGTTTAAAGTAAAATTTTGATATAGAAGTATAATATAGTTACTTATTTTTATATAAAACATTCTATACATAGGATATTCTACTTTAGAAACATATTTCAATGTGATAATACACTTTTTTTTAGGTATTTATCTAACTTTCTTTCATTTATTAAGATTTTTTTTTAAAACTAAACAAGGTATCTGCCAAAATAAAATTTTTCAAATCTATGACTTTTCATGACCTTCCTTGATTTAGCAGATCATTTTCCATGACTTTAAAAAGATTTCGTTAAAGTATATATGAATAAAACTTCTGATATACATACAAATAAAATATATGCTTTTAGAGATATTACAGGAATTTTATCATAAAAAAAACTTTAAACTTACTTCATCAGTGTTAATAAACTCATATACATAAAAAAAAAATTGTTGTATCTACATACCTAAGTTTAATCATATAGCAATTTTTCAATCAAAATGTTTCCAATTTGAAAACAGGGTACTTTGGTCTTATCTAGGTGACCATGAATAATAGCCAAATATAACCCTATAACGTTTACATACAATATCCCTAGAGATAAACTTATATTTCTTGCAAAAATCTTAACTAATTTTTATTAAAAAATAATTATTATTATAATAAAATTTTAATCTACAATTTAAGACAAAACCAGAATAATATACATTTACCCACCTATTAAGCTTTGAGTTTCCTTGGTGAACAAATTTTACTTGGCAATATGGTCAATAGGATAATACATAAATACCAAACTCAGTAACTTCAGCCAAATGACAAGCAAAAATAGAATTAAACAATTCAATGCATTTTTTTTTAATCGGTAGTTTAGCGGATCCATGACTTTTACTCATTTTACTTGAAAAATCAAGACTTTCCATGACAAAATTAATCCATTGTCTAAATCCATGATTTTTCTGACTTTCCAGGTGCGTGGAACCATGACTAAAACAGCTTAAATTTATTAAATGTACATGTTGTTAACATTTTAAATATGGCTCAAAATAGAAAAAATAAATAAATAAAACCACCGAATTCTGACTGGGTTCACTTTTGTGGACCCTAAAATAAAAGCAGTACTGTTACACAAAAATTAAATTTCAATAAACTTGACTATAAACAAAACATCTATTCTAGCCAAAAATATATATATTCTATACATTAATCTCTAAATATTCTATACATTAATATTTTTTAAGACATACAGGAAATTCAATTTTGTATCTCTATCATGGTACCAAACTTACTTTTTTAAATATTCTGTCAATTCTTTGATAGCATCTGGAATTTTATTTTGAGCTTTTAAAACGGCAACTTTTCTTTTGTAAATAACAGAATTTGATTCATCATGTTGAAGAATAGAATCATATAGCTTCAAGGCGTCTTCATATCTGTTAAAATCAAAAGATCAAATAACTGTGATATGTATTAATTACAATAAAAATTACTTAAAGAGCCTATTTATTTATTCATTTATTTATTTAAAAATAAGGATAAGTAGTAATCCATCCTTTTTTTTTAAATAAAAATAAACAAAATGTTTTATTTCTTTGTTAAAATAGGTTTTTTTTTTTTTTTGTTTAGCGTTTGTAAGAAAAACAATTTTAATTTCAGAAAATCATGAACAGTAAAGATAAGTGAATGTGAATAAATATTAAACATTTATTACTGATTAATTTCTTGATAATTACTTAACTAGACATAAAATTTTGGAATTTAATTACTTTATTTGTATAACCCTCTATAAAGAAATATTTTTTTCAAATATTTAAAGATTAACATATTATGCTACTACACTTTGGTAAATAATTAAAGAAATAATGCATTAAAAATTTTCAGTTTTTAACAATATTTTTACAATGAGAATATACGTCGCATGAAACAAATAAGACAAATATTATTAGAAAAATTTTTTTTGATTAAAATACGAAATTATTTGATAAAAATTGAGTCATCTAATAATATTTTTTAAAAATGTTCCTTTATACACAGAAAACTAACCAATTGCTTTTATTTTTAATTTTATTCTTAGAATTTATAGAAACAAAACTAGGTATCAATTTTAACTTAAGTTAAATGATACATTATAGGATGATTATTTCAAATTATATGTTTTAGCAAATGTTTTCACAGTTTCACGGTATTAAATCCTTTGTAACTTGAGAAAATACTTTGTGATTTTCAAAAGCATATCCAGCTAAACCAGTTTAAACATAACACATTAACAGAACTTCTCCAAAATTTTGAATAAGATATACACTAAAGTAATACATCTAAAAAAATTCAAAATTATCTATTCATTACAAAATTCATCTAACTAAAAAATTTTATTTTTTGTAAAGTTTAAAATAATGGTGTACGACTAAAAATGGGTTTCAGTGAAGTAAAATAATCATATTATTGAAAAAATGTCTTTTGATAGTCAAATGTATACATAACTTTTTGCAACAAAAAATTATTTCACATTTTTGGTCAAAATATGTCATTCTGAAGGTACTTTATTTCTTAACAAGCACAAATTTTACTAATCAACAAAAAAATATGCAAAAATTAAAAAATATATTTTTCTAAACATAATGGTTATACATAACTTAGAAATTACCCAGTTTAACCATGAATAACACATTAATAGAATTTCTCCAAAATTTTGAATAAGAAATACACATGAACAGAATAATAAAATACATCTAAAAAAATTCAAAATTACTCATTTATTACAAATTTATCTAACTGAAAAATTTTATTTTTTGTAAAGTTTAAAACAATGGTGTAAGACAAAAATGGGTTTCAGTGAAGTAAAATAATCATATTATTGAAAAAATTGTCTTTTGACAGTCAAATGTATACGTAACTTTCTGCAACAAAAAATTATTTCATATTTTTGGTCAAAATATATCATTGCAAGGTCCTTTATTCCTTAACAAGCACAAATTTTACTAATCAAGGAAAAAAAATATTTTTTTAAATATAATTCTTACACATAACTTAGAAATGATTTACAATACCTGTAACCTCTAACATATCAAATTATTAAAATTTTTTTTACTGTACATACACATACATACACACCACTCATCTACTAGCATACAAAGAGCACAGTGAAAAAGTGATTTAAGATTATGAACTAATCTAAGAAACTAAACAACCCTGGTTTTATCAATATCCAATTCAAGCTAAATGATGATCCTTTGACTAATATGAATCATTTTATCAAATATTATTCCTGATGTGCAGAATTCAACATTAACTTTCATAGTACATATATGAGCAAAAAAAAAAAAAAAAAAAAAAAGAGTGTCTAAGGGGACATTTAAGCATGCACCTGATAGGAGTACTAAGGTTAAGAAACTACACTAATGATTGCAAATCCAAATCCAGATGCCAAATATCAGTTGTAAAAATAAACGCCAAAAAAAAAATAAAGGGAAAAAAATTGTCTAAGCAGACATTTAAGCATGCACCTGATAGGAGTACTAAGGTTAAGAAACAGATACACTAATGATTGCAAATCCAAATCCAGATGCCAAATATCAGTTGCAAAAATAAACACAAAAAAAAAAAATAAATAAAGGGGAAAAAAAAAGTGTCTAAGGAGACATTTAAGCATGCACCTGATAGGAGTACAAAAATCAGTTGTAGAAATAAAGGAAAAAAAAGAGAATGTCTAAATAGACATTTAAGCATACACCTGATAGGCGTACTAAGGTCAAGAAACTAATACACTAATGATTGCAAATCCAAATGCAGATGCCAAAAATCAGTTGTAAAAATAAACGCAAAAAAAAAAGAGAATGTCTAAGGATACATTTAAGCATACACCTGATAGGAATACTAAGGTTAAGAAACTAATACACTAATGATTGCAAATCCAAATGCCAAATATCAGTTGTAAAAATAAACGCAAAAAAAAAAGAGAATGTCTAAGGAGACAGTTAAGCATACACCTGATATAGTACTAAGGTCAAGAAACTAATACACTAATGATTGCAACAAATAGACCATGCAAAAATAAAGAGAAAAAAAAAGTGTCTAAGGAGACATTTAAGCATGCACCTGATAGGAGTACTAAGGTCAAGAAACTAATACACTAATGATTGCAAATCCAAATGCCAAATATCAGTTGTAAAAATAAACGCAAAAAAAAAAGAGAATGTCTAAGGAGACAGTTAAGCATACACCTGATATAGTACTAAGGTCAAGAAACTAATACACTAATGATTGCAAATCGAAATCCAGATGACAAAAATCAGTTGTAAAAATAAAGAGAAAAAAAAAGTGTCTAAGGAGACATTTAAGCATGCACCTGATAGGAGTACTAAGGTCAAGAAACTAATACACTAATAATTGCAAATCCAAATCCAGATGCCAAAAATCAATTGTAAAAATTGAAGGGGAAAAAAAAAAAAAAAAAAAAAAAAAAGAGTCTGTCGAAGGAGACATTTAAGCATGCACCTGATAGGAGTACTAAGGTCAAGAAACTAATACACTAATGATTGCAAATCGAAATCCAGATGCCAAAAATCAGTTGTAAAAATAAAGGCAAAGAAAAAAGAGAGTCTGTCTAAGGAGACATTTAAGCATGCACCTGATAGGAGTACTAAGGTCAAGAAACTAATACACTAATAATTGCAAATCCAAATCCAGATGCCAAAAATCAATTGTAAAAATAAAGAGAAAAAAAAAGTGTCGAAGGAGACATTTAAGCATGCACCTGATAGGAGTACTAAGGTCAAGAAACTAATACACTAATGATTGCAAATCCAAATCCAAAATGACAATCTCAAATCTTTATACTTTTTTTAGGATTGCAGAGGAGACACCTATCTGCCTATTGCTGCAAACGAATTTCTAATATAATATGTATGAAAGGTACACAGTTTGAGGGGAAAGAGGTGGGTGTTAATATTACTTTTTTTACACAAGAAAAAAATTCTGCAAAAGGTCCAAAATCTGGATTTTTGGAATCACAGGTTTAAATAATTTCTAGATTTGAGCTGCTATAGTAAAAAAATTTACCTCTCAAGTGCTTCAAATTCCATGGCTCTTAGTTTTGTTACCCGCAAACTGCCAGGAAACTGATGATTTAGTGCATGCAAACATTCCTGTAAGAAAAAGTTCACTTTACTCAGTATTACAATACTCAGAATATTGAAATTCTTAGTAAATAACATGTTGTAAAGATTAAAGATAGAACATAAAGTGAAAGATGTAGTAAAATGAAATAATTAAAAGTAAATTATTACAGTAACTGTTTAAGTGATAAGTACATTCAGGGTATCTGCCAAAATAAAATTTTTCAAATCCATGACTTTCCCTGATTTTAGCAGATCATTTTCCATGACTTTAAAAAGCTTTCGTTAAAATATATATGAATAAAACTTCTGACGTACATACAAATAAAATATATGCTTTTAGAGAAATTACAGGAATTTTATCATAAAAAAACTATAAACTTACTTTATAAGTGTTAGTAAACCCACATACATAAAAATAAATTGTTGTATCTACAGACCTAAGTTTAATCATATAGCAATTTTTCAATCGAAATGTTTCCAATTTGAATTCAGGGTACTTTGGTATTATCGAGGTGACCATGAATAATAGCCAAACATGATAACCCTATAATGTTTATATATAATAACCCTAGAGATAAACTTATATTTTCTACAAAAATCTTAATTTTTATTAAAAAATAATTATTATATTAATAAAATTTTAATCTACAATTTAAGAAAAAACCAGAATAATATACATTTACCAACCCATTAAACTTTCTTGCTTTGAGTTTACTTGGCGAACAAATTTTACTTGGTCAATAGGATAATACATAAATACCAAACTCAGTAACTTCAGCCAAATGACAAGCAAGAATAGAATTAAATAATTCAATGCATTTTTTAAAATTGGTTGTTTAGAGGATCCATGACTTTCCACGAGTTTTACTCATTTTACTTAAAAAATCAAGACTTTCCATGACAAAATTTATCTATTGTCTAAATTCATGATTTTTCATGACTTTTCAGGTGTGCGGAAGCCATGTACATTCAACTACAACAATTTAAGCTTAAAATCAGATAGGTATTATAATTCGCAAACCCAACTCAAGGTAATGCAGTTAAGAAAAGAACATTTCTTTGAGAAATATAACTGCTGTATGCAAGTTAATACCATTTACAAATTTAACAAGCTATTGAAAATATAAAAATTTTAACCACTTTTATATAGAAATAATTGATAATATACAGCACATTTAAATTAGTTATCAAAGTATTTCAAAACTAAAATATTTTATTGAACTAATAAAGTGCAAATAAATCTTTACAAATCAATACTTACAAGAGATAAAATATAAAAGAAACCTAGTAAAGTTTTTAATGTTTATAAAATAAATAACATTTAAATCAACAATTAGACATGCTATTATGTAACTCTTTAATGAAGTACTGCAGTTAAAACAAGAAATATTGAGAGCATAAATGTATCCCATATACAGTAATAAATCTATCTATTGGCTTTAACATTGTTAGATTTACCATAATTATCTAATAAATATGCTTATATATTATTTTCTTATAAATGAACAAATTAAATTTTTTAAAACCAATTTACATTCAAAATCAGGAGGACAATTTTCTGGTTACAGCCATTGCTTGAATTTGTATCATAATTACCTATAAATTGAACACTATTATACACTGCTGTAGAGAACTGTTGTATATACAGTTCGGTTTGGAGCTCTACAGTCTACTGTTTTGCACACGTGAGCATTTGTATACACAGAGGTCTGTTTCAGTGTAATACGAGTTCATTAATGGATTATTCACTAAATATTTTATTGTAAAAACGGATCTTCACAGAATATCTTAACACTTCACGTGCAGGCAATGTATTTTTACGTTTTTTTTTTTTTTTGGTCTGTATATGGAGCGTGGGTCACGTAAAAATAAGTATTTAGTAGATTTGTGGTGGATACCCGCTAACCACCACAAATCTACTAAATACATATAATTATATGTATGTGTGACATTATATGCGTGTTGATTGCATTCCTATGCAATGCTTTACATTTTTTCTTTCCACAAGTTATGATTGTCGAGTTACTCATTTTTTTGTTGCGTTATTTCTTCTTCAATCGAATTCCTAGCTCCACAACGTACAGGACGTGTTTTGTCAATTTGAAGCTTGGATTTTTATTTTTGAATACAAAATGGATAAAATGAGCCGTTGTGACAAAGACAGTGATGACGAAATATGTGCTGACAGATTATCAGACTTTAATTTTAAAAATCATTTATTTTTGTGATTTCATAAAAATATTGTTTTTTTTTTGTTAAATAATCATAGAGTATATATTAAAGTGTAAAATAAAAAAAAAGTTTCGATTGACTCATATAAAAACAAAGTTTTTGATTGACTGTGATTTTTCTGAATAACTAAATTTTCACCCGATTCCCGAAAAAACTCCTGTTGCACGCGTAAGTTGGCGGTGAAATATACCCACAGTGTTAAAAATGGACACTTCACAAAATTCTTTCTGTGAAAAATACTTTTTTCACAAACCTATATTATCTTAAAAACTGACCTTTGAATAAATAAGTGAATCTTTGAATAAATGTAATGTTTATTTATATATTTGTTTTATTTATATATGTACATAAACATACACAGTTTTTTAAATAACGGTTTTTCTAAAATATAGCCTAGTACTAATTTCATATTTGTATATTTGTGTATTTTTATGAAAATAAAACCTTATTTCACAAAATCACAAAACGAGACATTTTACCAGAATAGCCAGATTTAATGCTAATTTCAGTTTCACAAAATTATGAGTAAATTTTTCCCAATTTTGAAAAAACTGGACATTGCTTTAAAAGACTGGAAGACCCTTATATATATATATATATATATATATATATATATATATATATATATATATATATATATATATATATATGACATGTCGTGATCCATAGTTAAGGCAAATGGAAAACAGTCTTCTTGATAATAAGTTTATCAAACCATCGTTAAAGTAAAACTTGGACCATTTTCACTTTTTCGTCGAAAACACATGTAGAATGTTGTTGACAGCTCCATGTCCATGCGCTCACTGAAAACTTATCTGTTTGCAAGCTCATCAAATTGTTTCAAAATGCTTCCACCTGACCGGATTATCCTAAAGCCTTCACAAGCATGGGTTTTTTTCCCTTTATTTTATAAATTATAAGAGTTCCCTTTTTAAAATCACTTTTAACTCATGTAATTTCCAACTACCTCTTTTTTTAGACCTGACATATATATAATGGTTTTGATAGATATCACACAAGGAAAAGCATTGATCTTTTTGTTTCTTTTGTTACAAACTACTGAAATACTATAAGTTGGAATGAGAGATTTTGAATGAAAAGTATCAAGCATTTTTGAATTGGAGGATATTATTTTACAATCATATTTTGAAAGACATAAAAGGAATATTAGCAATAAACTGAGTGTGCATTCTGTAATTTAATGTGTTGAACAGTCATTTCTAACTAGATATTCCTTAATAATAATTTACAAGTATACACACAAATTATTATTAAGGAATATACATCATATTTGTATTCAATTAATTTACCTGTGCTATGTCCAGGCGATGACAATCTAATGCAGCTAAGCATACTTGTTCATATATAAGCCATTCTGAAACAAACAAAAAATATATATATAATTTGAAATAGTCTGAAATAAGCAGGAGAAATGAAAATTAAATAATATAAGAAAAAATAACTTCAAAGATAACAAACTTAGTACGGTTCAATGGAAAAATAAATTGGGTCCACTTTTCAACCCTTTTATTAAATTCGGTATCAAAAGAGCAGCATCCTTTAGCCCTTCCATAACATGAAAAAGGAAGAAAATATGCAAAAGAAATTTCAATTTGTTAGTTCTGTAATGCACTAAACATATAGATGCATGGTACATATTAATGTGTTCACATTGTCAGACACGGTTAGTATAATTTAAATTATGATTTAAATCAATTGATTTTTATGAAAAAAAAATCATTGATTTAAATCAATTTTTTTTCACTTCTTTTATTACAAAGATAGGAGAATTGGGAATCAGTCAGCACAGTAATACCAATAAGTAAATCAGTGTAAATAGATGTGCTTTCCAAAAATTTAGGGGTTGCTATCAGAAAGTATGTAGTAGGGGTAGTACAATTGTTGATTATGACTGGTGTAATTCATTTTATATAATGGGAGGTAAAAAGAGTATTAGAGCACTTGAAATCCAGTTTGTCTGCTAAATAACAACAGCCGTGGCTTCATCTGCTGGAAAGGAAAGACGGCTTTCTTCTTTTGGTATTGTTCATTCTAGCCTTTGTAACCAATTAGGAGTGGGTAAAGCATCAAAACTAGTGTTTTTATTAAAACAATTAAATCCATAATTCGATGCTTAAAAGAATATTGAAATAATTGTGATTTGTTTTCTTTTCAAATAAAGTTTGCATTAAAGGAAAATTTAATTTGTTCTTTAAATTTACATTTTATTTAGTTTGCACTATCCAATTACAAAATAAAGGAATGTATTTAGATTAAAATTTATATATTTAATTTTAGGTAATTAGTGTGCAGAATATAGATAAGATGCAACTTTTTATAACAAACTATTCTATGTATATTGCAAAAAAAAAAAATAAAATAAAAACAACAATTAAAATTAGTATTCAGAAAAAAATTAAAGAAATCCGATTTCAATAAAAAAAATCTGAGTTAAATAAATCTGATTTAAAAAAAAAAATTGTGATATTTTTTCAACCTTATTGTCAGATGTCTCAGCTGGTCTTCCTTTTAAAATTCTAACATGTTTTATTTCATCCTTCAAGAAAAATATTTAATTAAAAGTAAGGAGAAATTTTAATGTTTACATATATTATATACCTTCATGGCATTAAATTTAATTTTCCAGAATTGTGATAAGTAAAATGGTTTGTTTTTTTAAATTATCTGGTACATGCTCAATAATTATTTTCTTAACTGACCGCATGTTATTTCCTTGTCATATTATGATAGGGAGCCGAGATTATAATATTGACAGTATTATTTTGATATATGAATTATACAAATTAAATTGATTGCAAATGTGTTTGTATAAAAACAAGCAATACAAACATCTTAATTTTCAAAGATATAACTTCTTAGATATTTATTTGTGATCCCAGACTTTTATGAAAGAATTTGTTGTTAATATTATAAAAATTTCATTAAAAAATATAATTGAGTTCATTTAAGTTATCACATAATCTAATTAGTATTTTAACAAAATATAAAGAAAATTATATAGTAATTATCTAAGTTATATAAAAGTTTGAAAATATGCAGATGATATTTATAATTTAAAATAAGAAATGATTTGTAATGAGTCATAAAAGTGAAAAAAAAATTATTTTCAACTTATTATGTGATAATTTGATGAATTTAATTTTTCTATAATAAAATACTCAAAATAATGGCATTAAACGATCAAAAAGGGGTGGATTTCGAAAATTTTTGAACTCGCTTTCAATTTTGCTAAATAATCACAAGACCAAAAGATGTCTATCCATTCAGGTCCAACCACTTCAAAATTCTAGGACACATGGACAGAAATTTCTATTATTATTATGATTTTACAGTTTCAAACAGAATGTGATAAGTAAAAATATTTTTATCAAGTGACATGATTTATTTATTTCCACAAAAATAATTCTTACAAAATAGGGACTGAAAATAAAACTGGGTAACCCTTGCTTGGTTATAACAATATTAAATAGTATTAAAAAAAAATAAATATTATTATAAATCAATTTTTAATACATCTTTCTTGTAACAAATTACTTTCATCTCCAACTTATGTTTTGTTAGAATACATCTTGCCAAATTTAATTACTTCTTCAGAACACTTATATTATTTGTGCTAAATATCACATCTAAGTACAACATAATAAAACAAATTAAAATTTTAGAAAAAAAAAATAGTTACTACACACATTATCAACACAGTTGCAAAAAAACCATTTTTTTTTAAGAAAATCATGGGTTTTATGATTTTAAAGATTATTTTTAGAAAAGATTAAATTGCTAAAACTGATTATATTTTTTATTACTAATATTCAAGAAATTTAATTTAATTAATACAAATAAATCAGTGTAAAGACTATAAAAAAGTTTATTGACATCACACACAAAATGTTATATATTGATTATACCACATATTTGAATGTTATTTTAACAAAGGATTACTAATTTCTATTCTTTTAAAACATTTTTGAAACTTTTTTGCATAAAATTTTTGTCAAAGGTAATAGGCAATCAGTGTGTAGCCAAAAAAAGAGTCAAGTCCCAGGAACAAAGTAAGGTAATTTCTGAACAGTCAACACAACCTGTTTTTCATAATGAAAGAAGAGCAAGGATGGATTTTCACACTATTCCTTTCTTGCTGAGAAAAGAATTGAAAATTTTCTAAATTGTTATGTTGGATTTACTATAGATTTGCAAATATTTTTCTGAATTTTGATAGAATGTACATATAATTCCACAGAATAATTCTTTAAATTGAAAGAGGGTAAAAAAAAATAAGATAACAGTTTCTGAAAATAAATAATTAAATTATATACTAACGGTTAATAACACACTTAAGGTTGTAAAATGCTTTAGATTTTCCAAAGACATCAGTGAAAAGAATTAGTAAATGAATTGTATATCATTTGACTAAGAAGTAAAACAAACAAAAATTACATTTAAAGAAAAAAAAAAAAAAAACCCAAATAAGCATATGTAAAGGAGATTATGAATTCACAAATCATAAAATAGATTTGTGAATTCATGATTACAATGTACAGTGGATTTACGGACATCTTACTATGGTTTTCTTGTTCTTCCCAACGTATTTATTATTCTTAAAAAGAAGAGACAGTTTTAAATTCATGTTTCCTATTTCCATATATTATTATCTTTGTTTTACGAGATGTTTTATAAAAAATGTCCATTTTTTTTGTATGTATGTATTTAATGAATTTTTGCATACAGGAAAAAAATTTGTATTTATTTTACAGTTATTAATACCTTTTATACTTTTAATTTATATGAATTTACTAAAAACTATGCAAATCAGTATAGTATTGTTTAATGTTTTCCTAAGGTTAAATGACTACTGTTCACATATAAAAAGAATTCGCTAGTTTCTCTTACCTTCAAACAAGAGGAAAATAAGTAAAAGATATAATAAAATCTTTAATTACTTTATTATATTAATCTTTAATCTGTAATTACAAAATTTTTTTTTTCACAAAATGGGGACCAAAAGTAAAAAGCCTGGATCAATCCATGCTTAATAATAACAATATTAATATAGTATTTAAAAAATACTTAAATATTATAAATTAACTTTTTATGTATCTTTCTTGTCCTACAAACTGTAATTATTACTATCTTCATTTATTATTAGCTTTTACTTATTACTCTCTTGTGTAAAAACAAGAGAAAGTAGAGAATTCTTTGAATATGTGAATAGTAGTTATTTAACCTCATGAAAATACTGAATAAATAGTATTGCCTACATATAACAATTAAAGGAATTTGTTTATTTCTAAAGAGTTATTTTAATAGGATTGATTACTTTAATTTAATCTATTTAAACAATTTGCTGTAAACCTTTCCATGTAGGAAAACAAATTACGACTAAATAAATATGAATTTTAATATATAAATATTTTGATTTTAATAAGGGTAAAATATTTATTGATGTATAACACCTTGAAATTTAAATCACTTCAATAATAAGAGATGAATTAAAATTCAATGACTAAACCAGTCATTTAATTTAAAGATGCAAGCTAAAATGCATTAAATTTAACAAGTGGTTCTACTTAAAATACACGGTAAAGATACCTAATCATTAGGCATATATTCTAAAAATATAAACTCAGAAGAGTTCGTAAATTATATTGTATAATGCTTTGACTACAAAGGAAATTGAAAACATATAAATACTTAATGCTAACACAGAATAAAATTTAGGCGCCTGCAAGGACTAAAGTCGACAGAAAAACCCAATCAGAGCTCGGAAATATGATACTGTTATAAATATATTATAATAATGAACTTGATTTATAAAATTTAATAGAAAATATTTGTACAACTACAGAAATTGGATACATAACAAATCCAATTAAAGGTATACGCACTATGAAAACTATACACATAGGACCACAAAAGAATTTTATATGAATTCTACGATACACTGATAGAGAGAAAGTGATTTAAAAGATATAAACAAAATATTTTTCAATTCTTTTAAAATTACCTTGCCAATTTATATCTAATATTTCTTTTTCCATTACTCTATGATTTCTGCTAAGCAAACAGGAAGTCAAATTACCAAAGAGTTACGGTTAAAACGGTTAAACAAAATATGAAAGGTTGTGTAAAAATATTATTACCAAGGAGATATTTTCGTGCCTAAATACTAAACGATTATTAAATATTAATTAATTGAGCAACTTTCATTTATACAACAGTAGATATAAAAACGTAAAACTCCATAGTCTATATTACATACTACTTCATAATCTATCTTTTATCTAACGAAGACATGCACTCGTGGGTCTTTGAATCACACACATGACGGCACATATATAGTTTCTACTTTTAGCTTTTTCTAATAAATTGTTTATAAGTATATGTAATTTTCATAAAGTGTGATTTCGATATTTTAGATATCTCAAACAGGAAAAAAGCATTAACTCCCTCCCCCCCCCAAAAAAATAAAATAAAAATAAAAATAAAAACCGAGCTAGAAGAATGAACTTTGGTTATATTTAGTATGTAAATGTGTAAGTGAACATAATAGCTAAATAATAACGAGCTAAACAGAAATTTGTTTTGTGTATTTCAAATCAAAACTGTAGATCTTATCGAAATTGAACCCAGTTGATCAATTGGAGTAAGTACTGCTGAAAATTATGTTGTATAATACGTAGGTGGCGTGAGATCTTACCGAATGGGCAGAATAGCAAATCTCTGTTATTTCATTTTTTTGTCTGTCTATCTATTCCTTCTCTATAATAATTGACATATTTTTTTATCGTCACTCTAAGTAATTTTTTTATAAGAGCACATTCCGGAATATATACTGCACCATTTATTTTTTAAGGTAATTTTATAATTGGTTAAGAGTTATGTAGTGCTATAAAATTCAAGAATAAAAATTCTTTATAAAAAATACAAATTTTTAAGTCAATGCGATATTTGGCATTGCATTTCATTGACTATTTCTTCGTAATTAAGCGAATATGATGATATTTATGCTCATAAGCAGACTTCAAGGTGTTTATTTGCACTTTGATTTTACAATATTCATTCTCGAAAACAATGATTCACACAAGTAGGTTGAACCGACAGATCATTTTAATTTATATCTGCTTTTTTCAAGAATGGAAATTTTTTTTCGTCATCTATATTAATTCCAATGCATGAGGAAAAGAAGAAGAATTATGTGCACATGTTAAAAGACTATTTTTCAAATGGAAACATTTCTAAGTCTGCGATTGCAAGTTTTAAATACCTACAGTAAGTGGTAAAGTCAAATATTTGCACCCAGTAACTAAGATATTAATACTTTTTTTTATACATAAAACACCAATTAAGATTTGTCTCAACTCTTTAGAGTATTGTCTAGAGAAAAGAAGCAATATAGAGGTTGAACTCATTGTCATAATCTTCAATTCGCTATATATATATGAAGCATATTGTCGACTCCGAAATAAATATTTTTACTTATAAATGTTCACCAAGTTTGGCATCATAAGGAATTCTTTTCAGTGAAAATACATTTTTCTTTTTCGCATTCGTCGTAAAATCAAATATGTGATCTAAATTGAAATGTCATTGAGATGAGTAAGAGCCGCGATGTTGTCTTGGGTAAATTCAGTTGAATCGTCATGTTTGGGGTACAACTCTTTGGAACTATTTTTCATCCATTCCCTTCAGAGTGTTTTTATAGTAAG
>CM063507.1:55522980-55567980 GCA_032207245.1 Pardosa pseudoannulata | reverse complement strand
TAATAAGGATTATTATAAAAAATTATAAAAACCATATATTTAGTTATTTAAAATATTTTTTATTGTATTTAATGTTTAATTATCGTTTATTTATATTTTATATTACTATAGTTTAAACAATTATTTTTTGATTGAATTTCCAAAGATTTTAAAATAATTATGATTTATATAAAAAATTATATAAAAATATATTTTGTAATTTTGTTATTTCAAAAATTTTCTATCGTATATAATGTTGAATGATTATCGTTTATTTATATTTTATAATAGTTTAGTTTAAAAATTTATTTCTTTGATAGGATTTCCAAAGATTTTTTAAAATTATTATGATTACTATAAAAACTACAAAAATCAAATATTTAGTTATTTAAAATATTTTTTATCGTATTTAATGTTTAATAATTATCGTTTATTTATATTAGTTTAGTTTTAACCAAAGATTTTTTTTTAATATTTATAATCATTATAAAACATCATAAAAACCAAATATTTAGTTATTTAATTCCTTATCGTATATAATGTTTAATAATTATTGTTTATTTATATTTTATATTAGTTTAGTTTAAACATTTATTTCTTTGATAGGATTCCAAAGAGTTTTTTAAACTAATAATGATTATTATAAAATGTTATAAAAACCGTTATTTAAGAATTTTTGAATCATATATTATGTTGAATAATTATTGTTTATTTATATTCGTTTAGTTTAAATATTTATTTCTTTGACATTATTTCCAAAGATTTTTTAAAAGTAATTATGAGTATTATAAAAAATAATAAAAACCAAATATTTAGTTATTTAAATTTATTTTATCGTATATAATGTTTATTAATTATCATTTATTTATATTTTATATTTGTTTAGTTTAAACATTTATTTTTTGATAGGATTTCTAAAGATTTTTTAAAAATAATTATTATTATTGTAAAAAATTATAAAGAGCAAATATTTAGTTGTTTAAAATTTTTTGTATCGTATTTAATGTTTAATAATTATCATTCATTTATATTTTATAATAGTTGACTTTAAACATTTATTTTTTTGATAGGATTTTCAAAGATATTTTGTAAATAATAAGGGTTATTATAAAAAATTATAAAAACCAAATATTTAGTTATTTAAATTTTTTATCATATATAATGTTTAATAATTATCGTTTATTTATATTTTATATTAGTTTAGTTTAAACATTTATTTCTTTGATAGGATTTCCAAAGATTTTTTTAAATAATTATGATTATTATAAAAAATTATAAAAACCAAATTTTAGTTATTTAATTTTTTTGAAATGTTATATAATGTTTAATAATTATCGTTTATTTATATTAGTTTAGTTTAAACATTTATTTCTTTGATAGGATTTCCAAAGACTTTTTTTTTAAATAATAATGATTATTATAAAGAATTATAAAAACGGAACATTTAGTTACTTAAAAATTTTTTATCGTATATAATGTTCAATGATTATCGTTTATTTATATTTTATATTAGATTTGTTTAAACATTTATTTCTTTGATAGGTTTTAAAACAATTTTTTTTTAAATAATTATAATTATTATAAAAAATTATAAAAACCAGATATTTAGTTATTTAAAAATATTTTTATCGTATATAATGTTCAGTGATTATCGTTTATTTATATTTTATATGAGTTTATTTTCAAAATTTATTTCTTTGATAGGAATTCCAAAGATTTTTTAAAAATAATTATGATTATTATAAAAATTTTAAAACAAAATATTTAGTTACTTAAAATTTTTTTTATCGTATATAATGTTTAATAATTATCTTTTATTTATCTTTTATATTAGTTTAGTTTAAATATTTATTTCTTTGATAGGATTTCCAAAGATTTTTTTAAATAATTATGATTTCTATAAAAAATCATTAAAACCGAATTTTAGTTATTTAAATATTTTTAATGGTATATAATATTTAATAATTATCATTTATTTATATTTTATATTACTATATTTTAAACTATTATTTCTTTGATGGAATTTCCAAAGATTTTTAAATAATTATGATTTATATAAAAAATTATAAGAACCAAATATTTTGTAATTTTGTTATTTTAAATTTTTTTTTATCGTATATAATGTTTAATGATTATCGTTTATTTATATTTTATAATAGTTTAGTTTAAAAATTTATTTCTTTCATAGGATTTCCAAAGATTTTTTAAAAATAATTATGAACATTATAAAAATTTATAAATCCCTAATATTAAATTATTTAAAAAATTTTTTTTATCTTATGTAATGTTTAATAATTATCGTTTATTTATAATTTATATTAGTTTAGTTTAAACATTTATTTCTTTGATAGGATTTCGAAAGATTTTTTTAAAAATAATTATTATTATTATAAAAATTATGAAAACCACATATTTAGTTATTTAAAATATTTGTTATCGTATTTAATATTTAATAATTATCTTTTGTTTATATTTTATATTACTGTAGTTGAAACATTTATTTCTTTGGTAGGATTTCTAAACACTTTTTTTTTAATAATAGTGATTATTATAAAAATTTTTAAAAACCAAATATTTAGTTATTTAAAAATTTTTTTATTGTATATAATGTTCAATGATTATCGTTTATTTATATTTTATATTAGTTTATTTTAAAAATTTATTTCTTCGATAGAATTTCCAAAGATTTTTTTAAAAATAATTATGATTAATATAAAAAATTATAAAAAGGAAATAATAAGTTTTTGAAAATTTTTGTATCGTATATAATGTTTAATAATTATCGTTTTTTTATATTAATTTAGTTTAAACATTTATTTCTTTGATAGGATTTCCAAAGACTTTTTTAAAATAATAATGATTATTATAAACAATTATAAAAACGGAACATTTAGTTACTTAAAAATTTTTTTATCGTATATAATATTCAATGATTATCGTTTATTTATATTTTATATTAGTTTAATTTAAATATTTATTTCTTTGATAGGATTTCCAAAGATTTTAAAATAATTATAATTTATAAAAAATATTATAAAAACCAAATATTTTGTTATTTTAAATTTTTTTATCATATATAATGTTCAATAATTATCGTTTATTTGTATTTATATTAGTTTAGTTTAAACATTTATTTTTTTGATCGCCTTTAAAAAAGATTTTTTTTAAATAATTATAATTATTATAAAAAATTATAAAACCAAATATTTAGTTACTTAAATTTTTAATCATATATAATGCTTAATAATTATCGTTTATTTATATTTTATATTAGTTTAGTTTAAACATTTATTTCTTTGATAGGATTTCCAAAGATTTTTTAAAAATACGTATGATTTATAATAAAAAATTATAAAAACCAAATATTTAGTTATTTAATTTCTTATCGTATATAATATTTAATAATTATTTTTTATTTATATTTTATATTAGTTTAGTTTACATATTTTTTTCTTTGATAGGATTTCCAAAGAGTTTTTTTTAAATAATTATGATTATTATAAAAAACCATAAAAAACAAATTTTAGTTATTTAAATATTTTTAATGGTATATAATATTTAATAATTATCGTTTATTTATATTTTATATTACTATAGTTTAAACTATTATTTCTTTGATGGAATTTCCAAAGATTTTAAAATAATTATGATTTATATAAAAAATTATAAGAACCAAATATTTTGTAATTTTGTTATTTTAAATTTTTTTTATCGTATATAATGTTTAATGATTATCGTTTATTTATATTTTATAATAGTTTAGTTTAAAAATTTATTTCTTTTATAGGATTTCCAAAGAATTTTTTAAAAATAATTATGAGCATTATAAAAAATTATAAATCCCGAATATTAAATTATTTGAAAAAATTTTTATCGTATGTAATGTTTAATAATTATCATTTATTTATAATTTATATTAGTTTAGTTTAAACATTTATTTCCTTGATAAGATTTCGAATGATTTTTTAAAAATAATTATGATTATTATAAAAATTATAAAAACCAAATATTTATTTATTTAAAATATTTTTTATTGTATTTAATATTTAATAATTATCTTTTGCTTATATTTTATATTACTGTAGTTGAAACATTTATTTCTTTGACAGGATTTCCAAAGATTTTTTTAAATAATAGTGATTATTATAAAAATATATAAAAACCAAATATTTAGTTATAAAAAATTTTATTTATCGTATATAATGTTCAATGGTTATCGTTTATTTAACGTTTATTTCTTTGATAGAATATTCAAAGATTTTTTAAAAATAATTATGAGTATTATAAAAAATTATAAAACCCAAATATTTAGTTATTTTAAATTTTTTTTATCATATATAATGTTGAATAATTATCGTTTATTTATATTTTATATTAGTTTAATTTAAACATTTTTTCTTTGATAGAATTTCCAAAGATTTTTTAAAAATAATTATGATTTTTATAAAGAATTTTAAAAACCAATTATTTAGCTTTTTAATAAAATTCTTATCGTTTATAATGCTTAATAATTATTGTTTATTTATATTTTATATTAGTTTAGTTTAAAGATTGATTTCTTTGATAAGATTTCCCAAGATTTTTTAAAATAATTATGATTATTATAAAAAATCATAAAAACGAAATATGTAGTTATTTAATTTTTTTTATCTTATACAATGTTTAATAATTATTGTTTATCTATATTTTACATTAGTTTAGCTTTAACATTTATTTTTGTGATAAGATTTCCAAAGATTTCAAAATAATTATGAATTACATAAAAAATTACGACAACATTTATTTTAAACATTTATTTCTTTGATAGGATTTCCAAAGAGTTTTTTTTTAAATAATAATGATTATTATAAAAAGTTATAAAAACAGTTATTTAAAAATTTTTTGAATCATATATTATGTTGAATAATTATTGTTTATTTATATTAGTTTAGTTTAAATATTTATTTCTTTGACAGGATTTCGAAAGATTTTTTAAAAATAATTATGAGGATTATAAGAACCAAATATTTAGTTATTTAAATTTATTTTATCGTATATAATGTTTAATAATTATCATTTATTTATATTTTATATTAGTTTAGTTTAAACATTTATTTCTTTGATAGGATTTCCAAAGATTTTTTAAAATAATTATGATTATTATAAAAAATCATAAAAACAAAATTTTAGTTATTGAAATATTTTTAATGGTATATAATATTTAATAATTATCGCTTATTTTTTTTATTAATTTGTTATTTTGGTGGCAATACAATTGTTTTGTAATGAAATTACATTCGTAAAATTATTAAGTGACAGGTACTCGAGAATGTCTAAGGGCCTCCATCTTGTTTAATGCAGCACTGGTTACAAGGGGAGTAGGGGTTGCGTTGAAGTGAGACACTTTTTGACAAAATGGAAGAGGGGGCTGAAAATAATAAAAAAAAAGTAAGATATTATTTATGGATAGTCCCAAAGTGGAAGAGAAAACACTAGCAATTTTTCTTATATACTTTCCCCCCAACTGGTTCGTTTTAATCAGTAAGTCAGAATGGGAAACAATAGCGCTGTATGCAAATAAGGGAATGTCAAATTTTACTAATGATAAATTGTGTTACCAGAGCTGACACAGTCGGAAAATAATTTATTTTGCACGTCCAACCTGACAAGACCCGATAACGAAACCGAAAGTTAACTTCTCCTCTCTAAATTCAAAATCGAAGCTGGAAGGTTTCTCATGACCTCAGACATAATGCCTCATTAATAAGTCATTCCGGGCCAGACTTCGCGTAGCATGAAAAACAAAATATTATCGCTATCGATCGTTAATAACTAAATAAAAAGCGGTAGATATTGTAACGCGAGATAAAAGGAATTAGGTTAAAGGAAACGGAAAAAATAAAATGATTTGCAAGGATTGTGTGGCGAAGAACAGAGGCTGAATAAGGCGCGAAATTGAAAGGAGTTGAGTGAGAAGCCTTAATAAAAAAAGGCGAAGAAAAGGTTTAGAGCCTTTATTTCTTGACACAGTTGCTCCAGATAGAGTAATCAAATCCAAGGAAACGGATTCGGAAATGAGAAATTGATTGGAAATTATTGACTGTAACTGTAACTGCCGGTAAATGAAGAAAAGAGATATGGTATTAACTTAAAAGAAAATGGCACTGCTTTTTTAAAAGAATCAAATTCTGATTATCCTTTCGCACAAATGTTAAAGCATGTAATTTATAATCATATAGAGAAAAAATTGAAGTTCCTAGATAGCGTAGTTTTCATATTTTCTGATTTAAGTGTTAATTTTTTTGTTCTTTTACTGCCGTTTGAACTAATTTAAGTAATGCTATTAACGATAAAAGGAAAAATTTCTCACTTCCTGCTCAGATATAAATTTTTCCATGTACAATGTTGAGTTTTAATTTTGTTTCTTGTTTTTCCCACGAGATGGCGTTAAGCGAACATTCGACCTTTTAAAATATCCGTAAAATACTTTATATTGGTCGGGATTTTTTTTTTCAAATATCTCATTTGAAAATTACGGACTGTAACTGTAACTACCGGCAAATGAAGAAAAGAGATATGGTAGAAAGATATTTTCTCCCTTCCTGCTCCGATACCAACTTTTCCATGTACATTGTTTTTTGTTGTGTTTTATTCTTGTTTCTTGTTTTTCCCACGAGATGGCGCTAAGCAAACATTCGACCTTTACAAATATCGGTAAAATACTTTAACCCCGTATTGGTTAGATTTTTTTTCAAATATCTCATTTGAAAATTACGAACTGTAGCTGTAACTGCCGGTAAATGAAAAATAGAGATATGGTATTAACTTATAAGAAAATGGCACTGCTTTTTTTTAAAAGAGTCAAATTCTGATTACCTTTTTGCACAAATGTTAAAGCGTGTAATTTGTAATCATATAGAGAAAACTTGAAGTTCCTAGATAGCGTAGTTTTCACATTTTCTGATCCAAGTGTTAATTTTTGTTCTTTTACTGCCGTTTGAATTAATTTAAGTAATGCTACTAACGATAAAGGGAAAAATTTCTCTCACTTCCTGCTCAAATACCAATTTTTCCATGAACATTGTTTTTATTATTGTTTCTCCTTTTTCGCAATAGATGGAGCCAAGCGAACATTCGACCTTTTAAAATATCGGTAAAATACTTTAACTCCGTATTAGTCAGATTTTTTTTTTTTAAATATCTCAATTGAAAATTACGGAGTGTAACTGTAACTACCGGTAAATGAAGAAAAGGGATATGGTATCAAGTTATAAAAAAAATGGCACTGCTTTTTTTAAAAGAGTCAAATTCTGATTATCCTTTTGCATAAGTGTTAAAGCGTGTAATTTGTAATCATATAGAGAAAAATTGAAGTTCCTAGCGTACTTTTTATATTTTCTGATCCAAGTGTTAATTTTTTTGTTCTTTTACTGCTGTTTGAATTAAGTAATGCTACTAACGATAAAGGGAAAATTTCTCTCACTTCCTGCTCAAATACCAATTTTTCCATGAACATTGTTTTTATTCTTGTTTCTCCTTTTTCGCAATAGATGGAGCCAAGCGAACATTCGACCTTTTAAAATATCGGTAATATACTTTTACCCCGTCTTAGTCAGATTTTTTTTTTTCTTATCCCATTTCAAAATTGCGGTCTGTAACTTTAACTGCCGGTAAATGAAGAAAAGAGATATGGTATTAAGTTAAAAGAAAATGGCACTGCTTTTTTAAAAGAGTCAAATTCTGATTATCTTTTCGGACAAATGTTAAAGCGTGTAATTTGTGATTATATAAAGAAAAATTGAAGTTCCTAGATAGTGTAGTTTTCATATTTCCTAACCCGAGTGTTAATTTTTTTTGTTATTTTACTGCTGTTTGAATTAATTTAAGTAATGGTATTAACGATAAAAGGAAAAAATTCTCTTACTTCCTGCTCAGATACCAATTTTTCCATGTACATTGTTCTTTTTCTTGTGATTTATTCTTGTTTTTCCCACGAGATGGCGCTAAGCGAACATTTGGCCTTTTATAATATCGGTAATGCACTTTAATCCCGTATTGGTCAGATTTTGTATTCAAATATCTCATTTGAAAATTAAGGACTGTAACCGTAACTGCCGGTAAATAAAGAATAGAGATATGGTATTAACTTATACGAAAATGGCATTGCTTTTTTAAAAGAGTCAAATTCTGATTATTCTTTCGTATAAATGTTAAAGCGTGTAATTTGTAATCACATAGAGAAAAATTGAAGTTCCTAGATAGAGTAGTTTTCACATTTTCTGATCCAAGTGTTAATTTTATTTTTTTTTACTGCCGTTTGAATTAATTTAAGTAATGGTATTAACGATAAAAGGAAAAATTTCTCACTTCCTGCTCAGATACCAATTTTTCCATGAACTTTGTTTTTTTGTTGTGTTTTATTCTTGTTTCTTGTCTCTCCCACTAGATGGCGCTAAGCCTTTTAAAATATAGATAAAATGCTTTAACCCCGTATTGGTCAGATTTTTTTTTCAAATATCTCATTTGAAAATTACTGACTGTAACTGTAACTGCCGGTAAATGAAGAAAAGAGATATGGTTATTAACTTATAAGAAAATGGCATTGCTTTTTTAAAAGAGTCAAATTCTGATTATTCTTTCGTATAAATGTTAAAGCGTGTAATTTGTAATCACATAGAGAAAAATTGAAGTTCCTAGATAGGACAGTTTTCATATTTTCTGATCCAAGTGTTAATTTTTTTTTGTTATTTTACTGCTGTTTGAATTAATTTAAATAATGGTATTAACGATAAAAGGAAAAATTTCCCTTACTTTCTGCTCAGATACCAATTTTTCCATGAACTTTGTTTTTTGTGTTTAATTCTTGTTTGTTGTTTTTCCCACGAGATGGCGCTAAGCGAACATTTGACCTTTTAAAATATTGGTCAGATTTTTTTTTCAAATATCTCATTTGAAAATTACTGACTGTAACTGTAACTGCCGGTAAATGAAGAAAAGAGATATGGTAGAAAAATATTTTCTCACTTCCTGCTCCGATACCAATTTTTCCATATACACTTTTTTTTGTTGTGTTATATTCTTGTTTCTTGTTTTTCCCACGAGATGGCGTTAAGCGAACATTAGACCTTTACAAATACAGTAAAATACTTCAACCCCGTATTGGTCAGATATTTTTTTTCAAATATCTCAATTGAAAATTACGGACTGTAACTGTAACTGCCGGTAAATAAAGAATAGAGATATGGTATTAACTTATAAGAAAATGGCATTGCTTTTTTTAAAAGAGTCAAATTCTGATTATCCTTTCGTATAAGTGTTAAAGCGTGTAATTTGTAATCATACAGAGAAAAATTGAAGTTCCTAGATAGCATAGTTTTAATATTTTCTTAGCCAAGTGTTAATTTTTTTGTTCTTTTAATGCCGTTTAAATTAATTTAAGTAATGGTATTAACGATAAAAGGAAAAATTTCTCTCACTTCCTGCTCAGATACCAATTTTTCCATGAACTTTGTTTTTTTGTTGTGTTTTATTCTTGTTTTTCCCATGAGATGGCGCTAAGCAAACATTTGACCTTTTAAAATATCGGTAATATATATTGGTCAGATTTTTTTTTCAAATATCTCATTTGAAAATTACTGACTGTAACTGTAACTACCGGTAAATGAAGAAAAGATATATGGTATTAACTTATACGAAAATGGCATTGCTTTTTTAAAAGAGTCAAATTCTGATTATCCTTTCGCATAAGCGTTAAAGCGTGTAATTTGTAATCATATAGAGAAAAATTGAAGTTCCTAGATAGCATAGTTTTCATATTTTCTGATCCAAGTGTTAATTTTTTGTTGTTGTTTTACTGCCGTTTGAATTAATTTAAGTAATGGTATTAACGATAAAAGAAAATTTTCTTTCGCTTCCTGGTCCGATACCAATTTTTTCATGTACATTGTTTTTTGTTGTGTTTTATTTTTGTTTTACCCAGTAGATGACGCTAAGTAAACATTCGAAATTTTAAAATATCGGTAAAATGCTTTAACCATATATAGAGCAATTTGAATTAACTTAAGTAATGCTATTAACTATAAAAGGAAACATTTCTTTCACGTCATGCTCAGATAACAACTTTTCCATGAACATTGTTTTTATTGTATTTTTATTCTTGTTTCTCCCAATAGATGGCGCTAAGCAAACCTTTAACATTTAAAATATCGATAAAATACTTTAACCCCGTATTGGTCAGATTTTTTTTTCAAATATCTCATTTGAAAATTACTGACTGTAACTGTAACTGCCGGTAAATGAAGAAAAGGGATATGGTATTAACTTATAAAAAAATGGCACTGCTTTTTTAAAAGAGTTAAATTCTGATTATCTTTTCGGACAAATGTTAAATCGTGTAATTTGTAATTATATAAAGAAAAATTGAAGTTCCTAGATAGTGTAGTTTTCATATTTCCTAACCCGAGTGTTAATTTTATTTTTTTTTACTGCTAATTGAATTGATTTAAGCAATGGTATTAACGATAAAAGGAAAAATTTCCCTTACTTTCTGCTCAGATACCAATTTTTCCATGAACTTTGTTTTTTGTGTTTAATTCTTGTTTGTTGTTTTTCCCACGAGATGGCGCTAAGCGAACATTTGGCCTTTTATAATATCGGTAATGCACTTTAATCCCGTATTGGTCAGATTTTGTATTCAAATATCTCATTTGAAAATTAAGGACTGTAACTGTAACTGCCGGTAAATGAAGAATAGAGATATGGTATTAACTTATACGAAAATGGCATTGCTTTTTTAAAAGAGTCAAATTCTGATTATTCTTTCGCATAAGTGTTAAAGCTTGTAATTTGTAATCATATAGAGAAAAATGGAAGTTCCTAGATAGCTTACTTTTCATATTTTCTGATCCAAGAATTAGTTTATTTTAGTTCTTTTATTGCCGTTTGAATTAATTTAAGCAATGATATTAACCATAAAAGGAAAATTTCTCTCACTCACTTCCAGCTCAAATACCAATTTTTCCCATGAACATTGTTTTTCATTGTTCTTTATTCTCGTTTCCTGTTTTACCCGATAGATGTCGCTAAGTGAAGATTCGGAATTTTAAAATATCGGTAAAATGCTTTAATCATATATAGAGCAATTCGAATTAATTTAAGTAATGGTATTAACGATAAAAGGAAAAATGTCTCTCACTTCCTGCTCAGATAACAATTTTTTCATGAACTTTGTTTTTTGTTGTGTTTAATTCTTGTTTTTCCCACGAGATGTAGCTAAGCGAACATTCGACCTTTTAAAATATCGGTAATATACTTTTACCCCGTCTTAGTCAGATTTTTTTTTTCTCAAATATCTCATTTAAAAATTACTGTCTGTAACTGTAACTGCCGGGAAATGAAGAAAAGAGATATGGTAATAAGTTATACGAAATGACATTGCTTTTTTAAAAGAGTCAAATTCTGATTATCTTTTCGCATAAGTGTTAAAGCGTGTAATTTGTAATCATACAGAGAAAAATTGAAGTTCCTAGATAGCATAGTTTTAATATTTTCTGTTCAAAGTGTTAATTTTTTTTTTCTTTTACTGCCGTTTGAATTAACTTTGTTTTTTGTTGCTTTCTTTTCGCACGAGATAGCGCTAAGCCAACATTTGACCTTTTAAAATATCGGTAATATACTTTATTATTAGTCAGAATTTTACATTTTTCAACTCCTCTTCTTAGCCCACTCTCCTGTTTCTAATCATGGATCTTGTTGGTGCTTCAACCACATTTGGCGAAATTGGCGTGCTTGCATCGTGGCGTTTGAAATCTGGCGAGGGGATCGTAACTCAACAAATTGATACATAAACAAAAACAACATTTTGAGGAAAAATTCTACAAAAATTGAATATTTAAAATCTAATTGAATTAACAAAGAAAACACAAAGGAAACACATAACATTCATACTAAATAGACTGAAACATTCACTTAATCACAAATTAAATAAACTGAGTGTGATTTTCAACACAAATTTGTGATTTAGTGTAAATTGTAAAATTAATTAAAAAAAATAAAAAATAAAAAAAACTATTTTGAGTGGAGGTTGAAGAGGAGTTGTAAAATTGAAAATTTTTTTTCAAATCTCTTATTCAAATATCTCATTTGAAAATAACAGACTGTAACTGCAACTATGCATTTACTGTAAAAATTTGAAGTCCAAGAGACGTATCCTTGTACTTTATCCTTGATATCAATTTCATTAACAACAAATTGTTTGAAAAAATACACATTTTTAAAACCTAACAAAAATAAAGGGAATAATTTAGTCTATGTTTAAAAATGTTCGTCAAATTGATAGCTTAAGGTATGAGACTTCAAAAATTATATATTTTTTGACTTTCAACAGTTTTATGAACTGTTAACCCTTAATTTGTCTAAGTATATTTATATGACTACTATATTACTTAATTTTCAGTGTTCGCCACAGCGGACAAAAATGGAAACTATATTTTTGTTTATTTTACAGAAATCCTAAAGTCTATACATACATAGAAAACAGAAAATATATTTCGAAAAACATCTTGTCAAATTAAGGGTTATTTACGGTTAAATATTCTGCAGAGATGCAAACATGTATGGGGAAACATCGATATGGAAAATTAAAGGACTAGGTTAACTTTTCCCTGGTACCTGAATTAATCATAGTCAAGCAAATTATAAAAGTAACTTCACAATAAGTAGAATACTTATAAGTGTGCAAATAAGGCTAAGTAAGTTTCAAGGTTTTATTTAGTCATTTTACATGCTTGTATATACAAATTCTATGCATAACTTAAATCAAAGAAAATACAAGTATAATTCTTGCTATTTCGAAGTTATTAAAAGATACGTACTTACAATAAATAAAGGACCAGCCCTCATGTAACACATTCAAAATATTTGCTATAAATATGCTAATACGGACAAAATGGTATAAAAGTTTATTTCGTCGCTGTACATACTTATATATACAATTCAAGGCACAACTTTGTTTAAATTTACGTATGAAATATAATACAAAAAAAAAATTAATGTCTTTAATGATATCGACCTTACAATAAAACAGTTTTGTCAACCGGGAAACCAGAATTGCTTTACAATATTAAATCAGTTTTATTAAACACCACACACTTTCATAGTTATTCTTCCCCTTGAACAAGTTTTAATATATCTTTACGGCACTTATTTCAATTTCTTTGAAAGCCAAGTTTGCAGATGTAAATAAGTTGTTTTAGGTGTCTGTAAGTATTACTTATTTGGACGAGTACCCTGAAAATAGCATGATTTTGTATGTATATTTTCAACATTCGTGCCATATATGCCACTGTTGCATATCAATATTTATTCCCACAGTTTTCAAGTAATTGTCAAAATGTATTTTACCTTAGTTCAAATGTAAGAATAGAATATCTAATAATCATGTACCATGTTATATGAAGATAAATGTGTTAATACTCATATTGACAGCTTTTTGGAAGAATTCTTTTCTAAGGATAAGAAAGATGAAAGCCCCAGCTCCTAATGAAATGACTATAATACAAACTATACTAAAAGCTATACTAATATACTAGTAAGTCCACTAACAAATCTATACTAATTTTTACATATTTTATGTACTAAAAACTAAAGTAAATAACTATATTAATCTAATTAAAAAGCATGGCCATGCTCAGATTTTAATATTCCCCAGCCTTCATTCTATTTTAAGATCATCTCATTGTGCAAAATGTAATCAGTTTCTAAAGGTATAATTCTACTTTTGGATCTTGAATCAGAAAAAGGAAACAGTATGTGTAGATACAGATCTCACCAATTGTGTGTAGTGGTTAAATAAAGACACAGCACACAAAACAGTATAATATGAAGATAAAGTCAAAAGACCCAATCTGTAGCCTAGAGGGGTAAGTAGGTAAACAGAATATATACATATCACAACATTTAAACAACGTTTTTAACGACAATAAGCATATTTCACCGAGTATAACAGTCTAACAACTAGCAGTTAAACAGTGTACTGTAATAGGTGGTCCAATGTCATTTATGTTCCAATCTTATACCTCTGGAAATGGTAGGCCAAGCCCGACGGAGTACTTTGTTTTTGCTTCAAATTACAACTATCCATTTGAGAAAAGTCTTTCGAAGTCGTCCCTAGTGGTGTTCTATCAAAAAGGCGGCCCTGCCCTTAACACATGTAGCTTACGTTCCTGGCTCATCGAAGTGGCATTACCAACAACCTTTTACTGAGACTTTAACAACTTCTGGATGAAGTAGAGTTGAAGTCTGACTTCTTTCCAATGTAGCCGCTCGACTAGAATGCTGTTTCCTACTCGAGTCTGCCTGTGACCTTGTGGGTCTACATTTGTCCTCCATGTCATACAAAACCTGGAAATTTAACACATTCAGAAAAAAAAATTAGTGAAAATAAATTAAAAATATGAATTTTTAACTCATTCATTATCTAATTGTAAAGTGAACTACAATTATCCTAGCAGTGTTGTCTAAAAACCCTAGACAACTAGTTCACTACCCTGAGAGGTAATAGAATTTGTTAATGACTGGGATAAAATTTTAACAAAAAATATTTAATGATTAAATTTAAAACTATCGCACCTAATCTATTATTTAAGCCAAATATAAAAAAATATTTACGTAATATCAAAGTTCATTTATAAAACGTATGCGAACAATGCAGATGATATTTAAATAATTTAAGATAAGAAACTATTAAAATGAGATGGTTAAAAAAAGACGTCAGAACGCTAGGAAAAAATATTTTTAACTATTGCGTGATAAATTGATAAATTTAATCGTCTGCTCTTAACCGGGGAAAATAGGGCTTGAAAAAATGAGATTAAAGGCTCGAAAAAAGGGGGGGGGATTTCGAACGTTTTATAGACCTGCTTTGAGTTTTGCTAACCCTAATTCACCAAGAATCCAATATGGATGCCTCTATCCGTTCCAGGTACAACCGCTTCATAAATTTCAGGACAGACGGACAGGTAACTTGGGCTTTTATTATATAAGGGATTCAACTCATGATAGCAAAAGCGAAAAATAGCTCGAGTATGGAGTTTAAGAATACATGTACATCAAGATTTGTAATTAAAACAAAATTTTTTTACCTTTGCATGCGATATCCACATTCTTTAGATTTCCCAGTATTCCAGGATTATAATCCTTGCGAGTTGCTCAAAATTACTGCTTTTGTGTGTGGCACAAAGGAATTCCTATTGGACATCCATGAGATTGTCTTCATATCTAAAATTTTCTTTTCTAGCCTGCCCTTAGCATCATGAATGGCATTAGAAACCAAGCACTTTCTGCTTATGTTTTGGTTGAAAAGATCGCCGAGGTCTTTTTCGATGCTTCGACGACATGCCACTTTCCTCTATACAGCTTGAGAACCCAGCTTGAGGTACTTGTTCACATATACTTCCAAAAACCTTACTTAGAATAGCTAGGATAGTTTAAAATGTCGCATTTCATTGAAAACTAGTTAAAATTCATTACCAATTGCGATTGGTTTTGTACACTAAGTATACAATGCAAGATACCTTTTAGAATGATTTATGTGAAATATTCGATAATTGTGGCTTGTTCAATAGTTTTGACTGTACTGGCTCGTTCGTGAATCCGACATATTTTTCCGGTTTCTAAAAATGCCTAAAATAATGAAATTCTAAAACTGGCTGAAAAAAACTTATCGTTAAGTCGAGGATGAAAATGTAATTGTAACAAGTTCAAATATGAGAAATATGAAAATGAAACAGAAATAAAACAATAGAATCATGCAAACTAGATTTACCTCTTCTAATCTGAAGAGTGTTCAAGCTTTCCAAAACTGACGTGAACAGTTTACTGGCACCTATTTCATTATTTACCCGGTATATTAACAAATTTTATAGGGGACACGTAGCAGTACGTTTTCTCACGATTGATACTTGAGCTCGGGATACGTACTAGTGCGTTTTCTGACGATTGATACTTGAGCTCGGGATACGTACTAGTGCGTTTTCTGACGATTGATACTTGAGCGCGGATCACGTACTAGTACGGGTTAGTAAAACATGGTTTGTGGGTACAGAAATAACGGTATATACACAGAAAAACGAAGCCTAATGCTCTTGTCTACTATAGATTCTGAGAAAATTTACTATTCCGGTGAGTGTAACATGGTTTGTGGGTACAAAAATAGCGGTATATACAGAAAAACTAAGCCGAATGTTCTGGTCTACTACATAGATTCTTGATTGATACTTGAGCGTGGATCCAGAACTAGTACGGGTTAGTGAAACATGGTTTGTGGGTACAAAAATAACGGTATATACAGAAAAACAAAACCGAATGTTCTTGTCTACTACATATTCTGGAAAAATTTACTAGTACGGGTGAGTGTAACATGGTTTGTGGGTACGAAAATAACGGTTTATACAGGAAAACGAATCCGAATGCTCTTGTCTGCTACATAGATTCTTGATTGATACTTGAGCGTGGATCCAGAACTAGTACGGGTTAGTACAACATGATTGTGGGTACAGGAATAAGGGTATATACAGAAAAACGAACCCGAATGTTCTTGTCTACTACATAGATTCTGGAAAAATTTATACAAAAACTAGTTTTTACATTAGTTTTATGATTGCTCTTTTCATTTGTTTATAATGTGTTTATATATAACATAATTAAAAAAAATTAAAACTGTATACTACTATTTCTATTTGATTTTTCATATTTACGATACTATTATAAATTAATCCACTAAAAATATATTTTTTGTTTACAAAAATCTTATGGTTGTTATTTATATATTTCTGTTTATATATTTGTTTTTATATTTCAACATAAAATACGAAAAGTTGGTTAAAAAATGAAATAATTTTCGATCTATTGAGATTTAACTGAATAACTAAATTTACGCTCAAAACGCTCGCTCCCGGTACAATTCCGCTGCGAAATGTACTCGCACACAATGTGTTAAAAAATCGTTTGCACGTTAAATTTTTTCTTCATTTCATTATATTTGGAATGCAGAAAATAAAATGTTATTCTCAAACACATCAACGAAATCTTAATGAATTTTGACAAGTACCTACGAATACTACAGTCAAAAACTTTGTAATAGGATAGTTATAAATCTAAATATTGGAAACAGGAATTCTAAAAGCCTTTCCGTGCATTTAGCTTTATATGCCACCATTTCTATTCTTCAATTCTACATGAATATACCAGATTTGACAGAGGTTCCAATTAAATCATTTATCTAAATCTATAAATTTCGCTACTCGTTTTTGGGTATTTAGAAATTTAGAGAGAATACAGGATAGAGAAATTAAATTTACTGTTAGTCCCCCCCCATCTAAAACAGTTTAATTCCCTCGCCAAAAACGAGAAGATTGAGATTTTAGTTTCAAAATGGTTGAAAATATAATTTTTTTTCTTATGCGTATAGTTTGCCAAAGAGAATGTTTCACAATTACCTACTAACTTAACATTTATATCCAACTTTCAAACCTGATAACTTCTTGCTTAGAGACTGATTTTCCTCAAGTTTTTATTTTATTACAAGTCCGTAACTTTTTTTTCACGAATTCAATTCATAAAATGTCTTTAATTTAATATTTTTGTTCATTTTACATTTGTAAGCTGGAAAACGTTATTAAAAGTAATATTTATAATTTTAAGTGTGTATCACAACTTTTTTAACAAGAAATAATGCTTTCCATGGATGTTGTCTTTTATCATGTACGCCAGACTGGGTAGTTAAGTTTACAATTGTGCATAAAAAATATGAATATTTTCCATTACAATTTCTACACAATTATTTTAGTATGTAAATACTACAAGTACATTCACTTAACCTGTTTTTTCAAAGATCAGATTTAGTCCGTCACAGTCCAGAACAAAAATTCCTAATCTGTTTTCGAATTCTTTCGGAGCTGTCATTTTTATTCATTGAACACAGATAGCACTGGTTTGCAAGACTTAGTTTTTTGTCTGTAGGCGGAATTATCTAAAGTCTCTTGGACAGTGTCCTCAAAACTCAAGCCAAAAACTCAAGGTCAGGGTAATTGGGTTTAACGGAGTACCTAGCGAAGTCTTCACTTTAACCTCCGAACGTAAACAGATCAAAACATAAATTTAGGCCTCTAGGCAAATGTCAAAAACTCGAAGATAAACTCGAGTAATTCAAAACCTATGATAAAGCTCGTGGTTTTAACCCATTACCTTAAAACAACGTATGAGAGACGTGATCGCACTGCTGTGCCTAAAATGAGAACCTCGTATCACACACGTGATGATTCTTTCTAGCCAAAAGCGAAAAGCTCGCATGAGACGTGATGATTCTGTCTGGCCAAAAGTGAAAAGCTCGTGTCAGACACGTGATGATTCTTTCTGGCCAAAAGTGAAAAGCTCGTATGAGACACGTGATAATTCTTTCTGGCTAAAAGTAAAAAGCTCGTATGAGGCATGTTTTTAGGCGATAAAGTTTATTTTTACGTTATTGTTTGTTACAGTTTCAATATAAGAGTTGGTAGTTTATTCTTAGGCGTAATTGCAATAGAGTATTATATTATATGCAATAATTAACTATTGGTGGTTAAACACTTCTTAAAAAATTTGAAAATTTAACCTAATGATGGAAAAAGGAAATTTGATACTAATAACGGAGCTGGAAAATGTCCTGACTACACCTTAGAAACTGAAACAGATACCGATTAGTATATATCTGAAGATAGCATTGTAGTTTGTTCTGTAGAAAAACATGTGCAAAGTTTAGTTAGGGATGAAACTGCTTCTGGTCAAGACGCATGAGAAAAGCTTTCATCAAAAGAGGCACACAATCGTAGCTTGATTCATAAGGCAAGAGGTTTAACTCAAAGAAAATACTATTCGAAAACTAATATCTTGCTGACATCCACACTACTAATTTGACATTAAAAATACAAAAGATGCTGCCAAAATAGTGAGAACAAGAAATCATACTGCCCATAAGCCGTATGAGACAAGATTATTAAAGCCAAAAATATCAACAAATCATTAAAGGCATGGTAAACGAGTCCGTATAGTGTACGACGCATGAGAAAAGCCTTCATCTAAAGGCACACACAACCGTCACTCGATTCATAAGGCAAGAGGTTTAAAGGTCGAGAGAGGTTTAGATGTCAAAGAATACTATTCGAAAACTAATATCTGGCTGACATCCACACTACTAATTTGACATTAAAAATACATAAGATGCTGCCAAAACAGTGAGAACGATAAAAGAATCCGATTGCCCGTACGCCGTATGAGCAACAAGATCATTAAAGGCAAAAAGATCGACAAATCATTAAAGACCAAGTAAACGAGCCCGTATGGTGTACGTGCAAAACATACATACTGAAGGGGGTTAATACTGAATTTAGGGCAATTTTAAATTCACTTTAATTTTATGTTCATTCCTGAATATTTCCACGTTTTATTGTTCATCAGCTTAATGACATTCCCAGAAAAATAATGAACAATGATATTTTTTAAAAATAGAACCGAAATTTGAAATGCGACATTTTTCACCGATTCCTTCAAGCAGTCCAAAAACAGAAGTGAATATTTAAATCTGAAAGAAAGAATTGCAATAATTACATTCATGCCACTAGTTCATTATTATCTAGCAATTGTCAAAATTTTACAACTGTTTTACACTTTTAAACAATCTTAATCTTGAATATTAACATATTGTATGCGGGACATGTACTATGTACGTTTTCTGACTATCAATACTTGAACTCCGGTTACGTACTACTACGGGTTAGTGTAACATTGTTTGTGGGCACAAAAATAACTATACATGAAAATGAAGCCGAATGTTCTTGTCTACTACACAGATTTTAGAAAAATTTAGACAAAGAAAAACTAGTTTCTACATCAGTCGAACCACAGAACGGGAAAAAATAAAACTATATACTACTATTTCTATTTGTTTTTTCACATTTACGATACTATTATAAATTTATCCACTAAAAAATTTTTTTAGAAAAATCTTATGGTTGTTATTTATATTATTTCTATTTATATATTTTATATATTTGTTTTCGTGATCCCACGACACAGGTCCGAGGTTCGATCCCCGGGCTGGGCAAAGTTGACTCAGCAATTCATCCCTTCAGTGGGTAGATGAACTGAGGACCAAGCGTGCTTGGGAACTAAACACTGGGGGTTAAGCGTAAGATTGACCACCTAACCGGAACTTCGCACCCCAGGGCCTTTGGTCACGCAAACGGAGATTGGCACCATAAGCCTTGGCCCCCTAGGGGTTGTTGCGCATTTTTAAATTAAAAAATATGTTTATATAATTCAATATAAAATACCAAAAGTCTTAAAAAAATTAAATTTTCGATCTATTGAGATTTAACAAATGTTCTTGTCTACTACATAGATTCTGGAAAAATTTAGACAAATAAAAACTAGTTTTTACACCAGTCGATACGGAACCACAGAAAGTTGATTAAAAAAATTTAGATTTAAAATGAGCTTTTTATTTATTCTTGCAAAAATGATTTATGTTTATACATTACATATTTGTATTTATATGTATTTGTTTATTTGTCTATATATTTGTTTACATATGTCAATATAAAATACGAAGAGTTATTTAAAAATTAATTTTCGATCTATTGAGATTTAACTGAATAACTAAATTGACTCACAAAACGCCCGCTCTCGGTACAATTCCGCTGCGAAATGTACTCACACAATGTGTTAATATACTATAGTCCATGTAAAATCTATTGGCGCTTCAAGGTCACACTTCCTCGTTTCCCCAGTCATCGGTTACTATGGTAGCGACCAAGAAGCCTGTGCATTCACACTTATTTTCAGCACTTCAGTTGAGGATTTAATTCCAATACGTTCAGACGACTTGCTTTATTATTATTATAAACAAAGTCAAAATTTTCAGTTATGCATAAATGCGTTAACTATTTACATAAAGAAAAGTTTAACAATATGTATAAAATGGTTATAAATCAGATTTTTTGTAAAAATACAAAAATTCATTTTAATTTAGAATTCTTACTCAAACATTAGGAATCTACCTTCTAAAGAAATTTTCACTTTCTAAAAATGTGTCAACAGACCAAAAATCTTTAAATACATAATAAAATTATAGAAAATATTGTTATTGCATCAAGACCTCCTTCAATTCTTGTAAAATCATAAAATAATTAATACAGTACAATTTTGAAATAGAAAGTTTACTATGGTCCACATAACTTCATAATATACTTATTAACATACAACTTAAATTTAAGGAATTTCAGAACTACATTCTCTTAAATTAATTATTAAGAAATACTTTTGATATTTAGATTAAAAGAATCATACAAATATAAAGAAAAATAGTGAGAAATTATAACTAATTACTCATTAAAATTAGCGAAATATTCAATCATCTAAATGATGTTAATTATTTCTGTAAATAATGCAACTGTGTGTGAAAAAAAAAATTAGATTTACTTTTTCGGTAGACTTTTTCGGTATCTTACGGATTAGAATATAACATACAATTTTAAATTGTAATTTTATGAAATGGGATTATATCTTGAATTTATGAACTTAGAAACAGGTCTGAAAGTACTCATAAAATTTTGTGTAAAGTATTAAGTATTCTTCATAGTGTAGTCTAAATAAACATACTTTCATCATGCACGGAGAGCCCACACGATGCATGACACCCCTTAACACAGTGGGAAAAAAGAGTAAAACCATTCCCCAACTGTCGTTACCATAGTTACAGTTGGTCATCGGGGAAAAATCAGTGACCTTGAAGTGCCTATTGAGTTTACACAGAGTATAGTAAAATAAACTTAGCGATGCAACTAGTTCATTTCACTTCTTGCTAGATAACCAGTTACAATTAAAAAAATCCCATAAAATATTTGTAAAAATTTGTTTTATTGAAGTGATTTTAACAAAATCTAAGTTTAGATATATGAAGTGCATTAAGGTATCCGTCTACGTTCGGAGAACTTTTCTTTAAACTTAGAAACTAGTTCATGTTTTAACATTTAGATTTCTTTATATTATCAGAGAATTGTACTTAATTTATTCCTGGAGAAGTTTTTATAAAATTTCTAATAAATGAAGAAAATTTATTAATAAAATCGGGTTTTTCAAAAGGTCTAATTTTTTAATATTCTAATATTTCAATATTTTTTGACGCAACACATTTCTTATACACTGGACTAGTGAATCACCTCAAAACTTTGCTTAATTTATATTTGGTAAAAAAAATTGATCCTTCAAAATCATACACATTGAATTATTAACGAATTTTCATTACCTTTATATCTAACTAAGTGTACCATCATTAAAAATTAACGGAATTTAAAGCTTTAATGTCATTTATTAGTAAATACTATCAAAAGCATTCATAATAATTTTCAACAAAATATTTTTAACTTTTTAAGAAATCATTTCAAGTTTCCATATTTTATTAAAAATACTGTTCTGAGAAAAACGCATTTGAACTTTATGAAAGCAACTTTAACTATTAAAAAATTAAAACACATGTTTAAAATTTCCCACACTTTCTTGCTTCAAAACTTTCTAATTTATAATTATTAAAAATACTAGAAAAATGTTTAAACTAATCTTCATGAAAATTTAAAAAGTTTTGTCCGAAAAATGCTCTAGACAAGGCTTTAAATTCGCAACTTCTGGTTCCGATGTCGCTACTTCCATTTTGGTTTGACAGCTGTCAAAGATGTTTAAACAGCTGTAACTTTTCATCTAAATGCCGTAGAGACAAAACAAAAATAGATTTAGAAGCATAAAAATTGAAATTTTACAATAGAGAAATAAAGGATTTATGGCAAAAAATGACGTTTTCAACGTAGATGGATACCTTAATAGTAACAAACATATTAGATGCAGCTTCAAAAATACTTTAAAACAAAACTAATTAAAAATTCTGTCCCTTACCTTCTATTGAATTCAGTTACTGTTCACAGATCATGATGAGATTGTATCGGTCGATACATATTGCTGTTACAGCCCAGCTTAGTTTGCTTTCAATCACCTTTATAAGGAATCTGATAAATTCTCAAAACATACATCCCGACTGTACACCGGTGTTCCACCATTACTTGTTCAGAACTTGTTTTGTGTCACCTAAATCACCTATAAAAATTGTTCAGAATTGTTGAATACCACTTGAGAAAGTTGAGATAAGGTACATAAAATGGATTAATAAGATTATTACTGCAGATTTAGATGCAACTTGCAAAATACTTTAAAGCAAAATCAATTAAAAAATGCTGTACCTTACCTTCTACAGTCTGTCCACTGATTATGCTGAGATTGTATGATGTCTTGGTGGAGACCTACTGCTGTTATAACTCAAAGTTTAATCATACAAGGAATCCAATTTAACTTTCATAAAAAAATACACTGACTATCCACTAGTATTTCACCATTGTTTGCTTTCACCTAATCAAGTCCTTTTTGTTACTCAAAACCACCTATGAAAGTTTTTTAGAACTATTGAATACTTCAGGTCACATCGGCTAGTCTTTCAACTGTGTTTACACCTGTAGAAAGAGAAAGTTGGGAAGTTATGCGATACTTTAAACATATACTGTTAGATAAAACTAAAGTTTAACACATTGACGGACAGTAGGAACAAGTAAAGTTGCAAACTTAACGCTGTTTTTACAATTTTTAGAATATTAGAAGTATAGTTTCTCTTTCTGTTTAAATAAACATTGTAATCTATTTAAACTTTTTTTAAATTTGCAACTGCGTATTTCTATAATTAAATGGCGTTATATCAATTTTCCATGATACAGGATTCCATCAATTCTGGTAAGTAAAACATTTTGTTTTCATACTACTATTTTTCTTAAATGGCCATGTTTTTTCCAATTTTTATAACCTGGTAAAAATTATCAGTTCATGAATAGTTTTACAAAGGAGAAATTAGATTGATGTAATGCATACTTTAGTTTTTACATAATGATAATACTAAATTAAAGAAGTCATGGAAATTACAGATGCCTATGAGAGAATTTAGGTGGGGGTCTGAGATAAAAGTGTGTGTATGCATGTGTTGTATTTGAATATTTAAATGTTAACACGTTGATAAACAGTAGGTACAAGTGAAGTTCTAAAGTTAACACTATGTTTTTGTAATTTTTAGAATATTAGAAAAGTTTTCTCTTTCCGCTTAAACTTAATTATGGCTAATTCAGTACCTTTAATTAGAATGCGGCTATAACCGTCATGGCGCCAGCGGACTCTAGACACTAAGAGGGCGACAGAGGCTATAACCGCAACAATTTAAATGACAGGTTTAACGACTCAATAAGCAATTTTTTTTTTTGGCACAAAGTATTTAGAGTTTTACTTTTACACGAAATGCTAGTTCATAATCAAACAAATAATGACAAAAATTTATGATTTTGTAATTACATTATCGGTGTCGAAAACTAAATTCAACCTAAAAATTTTGTTCCAAAACAAGATACAGATTTCTACTTGTACGATGGTAAATGCACATTTGTGCCTCTATAGCCAAAGTGTCTAAAAACGACCGTTTCGTTTTGGAAAGCTATTGCCGTCCTGCCACATAGTGAACTTCGCTTTGACGGCTATAGACGCAAGTATAAGTTAACGTGTTAAAAGCCAACTTCACAAAATACTTCAGATTTTATAATTTACGTTTTAAAAATGATGTACCTTACCTTTTACTTGAATGGTCTCTGTAAACTTATGTTGATATTGTATGCTGTCTTGTTGAATACCGACTGCTGTTACAGCTCAATGTTTAATGTTCATTCAAGGAATCCAATGGAACTTTCATAAAAACCACACTGACTATCCACAAGTATTTCACCATTGCTTGCTTTCACCTAAGCAAGTTTTTTTGTCACTCAAACCACCAATGAAAGTTTTTTAGAACTATTGAATACTTCAGGTCACAACGGCTAGTCATTCAACTGCGTTTACACCTGTAAAGAGAGAAAGTTGTATAGTATTTGATACTTTAGACATATACTGTCAGATAAAGTAAATTAAAGTTCAAAATAATTAAAATTAAACAAGTTTAATGCGATCGTAGACTTTCAAATTGGATAAAATCGACCGAAAATTCGAATTTTCAATTTCAGCAATAGGGAAAGAATATATTTAGGAATAAGATCAAAAAGTAATTTTTTTCATTCCTATCTTTTTATCATTACTATAAACTTAAATTACTTATGTGTATAGCAATAACTTCAAATGCTATTTACTCAGAAGTAAAATTTTCATGTATTACAAATGTTTAAAGTACTCAGCACATTGAAAATAGATCATTGTCTCAGAAAATCCAGTATATTTACGTTAGAGTTTATAAAATAAAGTCTAGTTGAACGGGTATTTTTGAAACATATATGTTAGTTATCCATTTTAATTAACCACTATAGCTGTTTATCTGCAAAATATAGGTATTATCATCATAATTATTTTTTTCTCTTTATATTTCTGAATGTTTATGGAAACTACTTTTTGTAAGTCTATAAGGCATACAAAATTTTTATAATATTTTATGCAAAATTGATGCGCCTGGAGCATTTCATGCTGATTATAAAGAGATTAATAATTACTCCATAATAATATTTTGCCTTCAAAATTTAAAAAATATTTCAATAGTTATAACAGTCAATCTTAGGAAAATTCATTTAAAGAAAAGTTTGCTCTAAAGGTCCACTGTCGGCTAACACATTGACGGACAAAAGGAACAAGTAAAGTTCGAAACTTAACACTATGTTCTGTAATTTTTAGAATATTAGAAGTATAGTTTCTCTTTGCTTAAACATTGTAACCGAATATTTTTCTTTTTTAAAATTCACAACTGCGTATTTCAACCATTAAATAGTGTTTTTATCAGTTTTCAAGGATACAGAAGTATCAATTCTGGTAAGTAAAATTTTGTTTTCATACTACGATTATTTTTCTTCATAGCCATATTCTAATTTTATAACTTTAGAAAATTAAATATTCATGAAGTTTTACAAGAGAAATTAGATTGAGTAATTTCTTTAGTTTTTACATAAAACTAAAATAAAGAAGTCATGGCAAAATAGGCGAGTATAAAAGAATTTAGAAATCTGATAAAAATGTGTGTATGCATGTTTGTTTTGCATATAAGTGTTTAACCATTGATAAACAGTAGGAACAATAAATCGAAAATAAACACTATGTTTTTGTAATTTTTATAATATTAGAAGTATAGTTTTACTTTCTGCTTAAATAAACTAATTTGATTAATTCAGCACCTTTAATTAGGTGCGGCTATAACCCATGGTGCCAGCGGACTCTAGACACTAAGTAATGGAACGATTAACAGCAAAAATTTAAAAACGTAAATAAAATTAATGACTGAAATAAACAATTTTTTGTGTGCAACATAGTATTTTTGGAATTTTAGACAAAATAGTTTAAACCAAAAATAAACAAAAAAATTATTATAATTTTATAATTGTTACACATCAGGTGTCGAAAACAAAATTCAACCTAAAAAATCGTTTCCAAAGCTTCTACTTGTACGCCTGTTTATGCACATTTTGCCTCTATAGTGTCTAAAAACGACTGCTTAGTTTTGACTGCTTTTGCCGTCATGCCACATAGTGAACTTCGCTTCGACGGCTATATACGCGTGTCCGTCACTGTTAAAAGGCAATTTCACAACAAAATACTTCAGATTTTATAATTTACATGTCAGGTTCGTAACCAGCAGAATGCTTTTCAGGGTTTTTGGTATATATTTAAATAAAAACTGAATTCTTATACAAAATATGAAAAACACTTTCGCTCATAGAAACTCCATTGGTGTTACGAAGACTTAAATAATGCTAAATATATCAAGATTTTAAAATTCATGCCTCGAGCTCAGAAGTCATTTTCACTAAATTTCAAACACTATTTCACCCGATTCCTTTAGAAATCATTTAAGGTATCCGTCTACGCTAAAAACGTCATTTTTTTTTTTTGCCCAATACCATATTTTTTTATTTCTTTTTTGCAAAATTTCAACTTTTAGGATTCTAAATCTGTTTGTTTTGTCTCTACGGCATTTTAAAGAAAAGTTACAGCTGTTTAAACATCAGTGATAACAGTAAAAAAAACGGAAGTAGCGACTTCGGAACCGGAAGTTCTGAATTTAAAGCCTTTTAAAGAGCATTTTTTGTACAAAACTTTAAATTTTCATGAAGATTAGTTTAAACATTTTCCTAGTATTTTTAATAATTAGCAACTTGGCAATTAGAAAGTTTTGAAGCAAGAAAGGGTGTGGAATTTTAAACATTTTAATTTTTTAATAGTTAAAGTTGCTTTCATAAACTTCAAATGCGTTTTTCTCAGAACGGTATTTTTTAAAAAACGATGAAACTTGAAATGTGATTTCTAAAAAAGAAATTAAAATATTTTGTTGAAAATTATTACGAATGCTTTTGATAATATTTACTAGTGATTGACCTAAAAGCTTTAAATTTGGATAATTTTTAATAATGTTACACTCATAGTTAGATATAAAGGTGATGAAAATTCTTTAAAAATTCAATGTGTATGATTTTGAAGGACCAACATTTTTTACCAAGTGTAAATTAAGCAAAGATTTTAGGAGATTAACTAATCCAGTGTACAAGAAATGTGTTGCATCAAAAAATATTAAAATAATTTATTAAAAAAAATCTTGTTTTTTCAGAAACCCGATTTTTTAATTAAATTTTCTTCATTTATTAGAAATTCTATAAAAACGTCTCCAGGAATAAAATTTTTAAGTGCAATTCTCAATGATATAAAAAAATCTAAAAATGTAAAAACAGGAACTAGTTTCTAAGTTTAAAGAAAAAAGTTCTCCGAACGCAAAGGGATACCTTAATTAGATTAGATTCGTGCAGTTTGATGGTAATTAGAAATATCAAGAGTTATCTATAAACATTTTCTTGCTTTTAAAATGCCTCCAGTTTTAAGACTAAGTTTATCGTGCAAGGCAATACCAAAAAATAAAATTTTGTAAATTTAAAATACTTAGACTACTGATAAGACTTTAAAATCAAAACTAATTTCTAAACCTTTCGAGGCATCGGTAATATTTCTCCGGAGGTCTGGAATTTCAAAAGATTCTAATTACCAATTCAATTCACGTTATTAGAAAAAATCTCTCCAGGATGGAGTTTAAGAACACATGTAAAGCAAAGTATGGAAATTAAACATAAGTATAAAATTTTCTTACCTTTGCATGAGGTATCCACATTCTTATGACTTCCTAGTATATTTCAGCATGAAACTTTAAAATCCAGTTTGTGGTACTAATATTTCTATTCGAAATCCATGGAAATTAGACATCTATAGTTGCTTTCTTTGACTTTTTACCAAAGCATTAAGAATGCCATCAGAAATCCAACAGTTCTGTTCATATTTTGGTTGAGAAACTTGCCCGAAGTCTGTTTTGGTGTCTAAACGATATGCCACTTTCTTCTATATAGCTTGTTGCTCTTGTTCACGTACTGTCAGTCTTAAAACTTCCCAAAAATTGCTTTCGTAGTATAAAATGGCGTATTTTATTCAAAACTTGAAGTAAAGTTCATTGCCTATTGCGATTGTTGTATACTTAGTGTACAAAACCAAAGAAACTTTTCAACAATGATACATGTAATATACGAAATTGTGTCTCGCTCACTAGTTTTGTTTGTACTGACACGTTCGTGTCTAGTATATTTTTGAGTCTAATATCGCCAAAAATTATGAAATTCTAAAACTGGTTGTCAAAAACATTCATTATTAAGTCTGGCATAAAAATTTAATGGTAGCAAATTCAGGTATGAAGCAATGAAATACGAAAATTCAACCAAAATAAAACTACAGTAGAACCATACAAATTAGATTTCTAATTAGAGCATTTACTTTTTCCAAAATTAATGTTAACTTTTTTGGTGTCTGCTTTATTTGTACGTTATATTAAAAAAAAAAGACTCTTTAAAAGGTAAACTTAATTTTAAATTTTGTTCTTCATTTTATTAATTTTAAAGTTTAGAGGGCAGGGAATATATTAGTTATTGACTCCAAAGCGACATATCAACGAAATATGTTAAGGAATTCGACAACACGTACCTACGAATATTACAGCTTATAAAACTTTGCAACAGAAAAATTAATCTAAATATTGGGAAGTAAGAATTCTAAGCACCGATTAGTATATTTATCACTACATATCACCATTTCTACTTTATCAATTTCTGCATGAATATCAAGTTTGACAGATATTTTAATAAAATCATTTACCTAAATCAAAAAGCACTGGTACTCGTTTTCGGTTATATAGAAAGTTAGAGAAAATACAGGATAGAGAAAAATAAAATTTATTGTTATTCTCTAATCTAAAATAAAATTACTAAACCGAAAACGAGAAAATGAAGATTAGTTTTAAAATTTTGAATATAATTTTGTATGCTTATAGTTTGCCAAAGAGAATGTTTTGTAATTACCTGCTAACCTAACATTTACATTTATCAGTCAAACCCGACTTCTTACAGAAATTTGTTCCACCATTTTTCTTTTAAATCCTAGCAACAATTTAAAGTCATTTTAATTTTCAACTGAATTTTATATTTTATGAGTAATTAGGCCTCATTAGTCATTAACTTAAAATCTTAATAAACTTAACTCCTTAGTGATTTTCTCAAGTCTAATTTATCATACTGACAATTGAGTAATTTTAAATTTTCAAATGAATTTATGTTTCATCATTCCTGATTATTATAACAACTCATTCATTAGCTTAAAATATTGAACCAGCGAAAATTTTCTTATCAAAACTAGATTCTTGTTAAAAATGTGACACTATTCTTCAAGACTCCCGCCATTCTTAACTTCTCATTATTTATTAGCTTAAAACAAAATATTGAACCAGCGAGAATTCTCATCAAAAATGGTTCCTTGTTCGAAATGAGACACCATTCTTCAAGACTGGTGCCATTATTAACGACTCATTAGCTTAAAACAAAATATTGAACCAGTCAGAATTTTCTTATCAAAAATGGTTCCTTGTTCGAAATGCGACGTCATTCTTCAAGACTCCCGCCATTATTAACGATTCGTTATTCAATAGCTTGAAACAAAATATTGAACCAGCGAGAATTCTCAAAAATGGTTCCTTGTTTGAAATGCGACACCATTCTTCAAGACTCCCGTCATTATTAACGACTCATTATTCATTAGCTTAAAGCAAAATATTGAACCAGCGAGAATTGCTATCAGAAATTGATTCTTGTTGAAAATGCGACACCATTGTTCAAGACTCCAGCCATTCTTAACGACTCATTCATTAGCTTGAAACAAAATATTGAACTAGCGAGCATTATCAAAAAGATTCCTTGTTCGAAATGCGACCACCATTAAGACTGTCGCCATTATTAACTACTCATTCATTAGCTTAAAACAAAATATTGAATCAGTGAGAATTTTCTCATCAAAAATGGATTGTTGGAAATGAGACACCATTCTTCAAGGCGAATTCTTAAGTCTTCTGTCAGAAAACCAGCAGTCAGAACTTAAATCTGTGAAAGAAAGGGATGCAGCAGTTAAATTCATGTAAATACTAGTCAATACAAGATAGTTACTCCTCTAGTAAATGACAAAGTGTTACAACAGTATTAAACTTTTAAGCAATATTAGTACAACTAACATCAATACAAAAGTAAAACAAACTTAGCCGTAATCCCAACGTTTTATTTCGTAATAAAGTGTAAAACATTCTTTTATAACTAGAAGGGAACTTTTAATTCAGTAGAGTTGTGTATTATATTATAAATGCCTATATCCAGTATACATACATACACATATACATACATTATAAACTTTGTATGTGAACGTGTTTAAATATGTATCTATGTATGTGTATATATACACATACATATTTCTTTAATTGTTGTACATTCAATAAAAACTAATACAAGTTTTAACTTAATTCCAATGAAAAGTTAAAGATACTATTTCCAAAGTAACTCAATATTGAGAAAATCTTATGATGGTTAATTTAAGCTACACATATTTCTGCAACAATTGCTTTTAAATTAACCCAAGCCAAGATTTGAAAGACCCAAAATTCCTAGTTTAAGTATCTAGAATTAATGGCTGTTTGCACTTACCTTCAAAGCTGCATATCGAAAAAAACTTCTTAAGAAAATTAACTTTCTTGACATAAATATATAATACTTTCTTTACTTTCTGAAATACTAGGGCAACAAACTGCTGCATTATTAGGTCTTGCCAAAATATAATATAATTCAAAGACACCAACTGTTTTGGGTTAGGTAAAAGCAGCGTCAGAAATACCGAGCGCAAGACGCAACCTTTGGACTTCCTGCTACATTAAAATAACCAAGCATGGTGAAAATTTGCATTTTTTCAGTTGCCAACTACAAAGATATATTCGACTACTAATAATAATACATAGTATCTAATTATGATGGCTACAAACTTTCGTTATTTTTATCGAAATGTGGTAGCATTTTTCACACATAAAAATAAATTTAATTAATAAAAAATTAAATTAATTAAAAGTGAATTGTATAATAAGAATTGTGTAAATAAGAATGTCTTCAATCTCTCACCTGCATAAGGCGATTTCACGCAGCAGGGTACATCTCAACTTATGCAATGAGGAATTTTCACGTTTTCTAATTATGATTTTAAACGATAGAAGACAAAAAAGTAAGCAGGACAGTAGCTATTTTCTTTCATTTGGGGGCCTAATGAGTGATTTCTAATGGGTTTTATAGCGGACTCTTTAACGTCTCTCAAAAACGCTACTTTATCTCCGCCGAGTTTGTGACGTCATCGTTCATGTAAACACCGAGCTCCTATGCTGTTTACATGTTAAAAGGCGACTTTTAAATTTGTTTTTTGTGTAAAGTATCGCATATAATAGCATTTTTTTGTTATGTCTGGCATTAAAAAATCATACTCTAAATATTGTATTGTGCCACTCTGTAAAAATACAACAACTAATTGCAATGAGAAGATATTTTTCAGCGTCCCAAAAGACCCACATACACGTAAAATCTGGACAACTGAGATGAAAAGGGATGAGAAATTAAACCTCAAATTATCATATAAATCATCTCTATGGGTTTGTGAAGACCATTTTTCGGTAAATAAATGCTTGCATTTGTTTAAATATTACTATTTTAGAACAATTAAAGTATATAAAATACATCTATACCTTTAAAAGGATTGTTGATTAACCACTGCTATTTAACTTTTAAAACTGCTAATTTTCGAGTATTATCACAGAGTTCAAGTACAATAAATATTTTATAAAGCATATAAATATCGAAAAACATATAAATATCTAAAGCATATAATTATCTAATAAATAACTCGGGGGAGGGGAAAGTTATGTATTTTCAAGGTATTATAAATATTTTCTTCAGAGATGCATACTTTCTTATGTATCAAATGTAACAGTGATATTTTTCGATTAAATTGGTGACTAATTTGAAAAAAAAAAGTATAATATTTTTAAAATACTTAATAATTATATTACTTTAAAAATTAAATTTAATTTGAGAAATTTTATACATTTTTTAATTTGACATTAATATTAAAGGCAATAAAATTGTATTGCTATTTAAAAATGTATAAATAATTAAGTAAAGCCATTTAAAGATTTTAAATTTCTTTTCATCATATTTAAAATATCTAAGAATTTATTTTGTTTTGGTTTGGTTTTGGAATGCTACGGTCTACTTTTTGCAACACGAAGGCTAATGAGACCGGTCTCACAAAAAATACCTCCTCTAATTTTTATTTTAATATTACATCCGTCTCTATTTATAAAAAACGATGCAACTACAAATGTGTATGTATATGATATATGTATATTTATTTGACTTGTTTGTGTTTACAAACAAAAGAGCTGTGTTTAGCATGAATAAAGTATTAATACATGTTAAGTAAAATTGGAAAAAAAAATATAAATGATTTTACACACCTTTGGGTTTTAATTCCTCGTATTTCTGCTCCCATAAAATCCGGGTTTTTTTGCCAAGAAAGAAAACATTGACATGCTGTCAATTTTCGGGAGGTTGTCTGATTGGTAAATCCAGGTAGAAGAGACATTTATGACAAATTGAGATAACTAAGCTATCTAGATCGATAAAATGAACCTTCAGGTTTAAATAAAAATAAATTTTGATAGCTAGAAAATTTCAAGAACTTGCAAAAACAAAATCGGAAAATAGTGCGCGCTTAAAAGCAATACAAAAATATTGGTCTGCATGAACGATGACATCACAACCAATCACGGAGCTTTTTGATGTCACGTGATTTTCGCTTAACTTTAAAATTAATTTTTTAAATGATGGACCCAGTTTTTTACATTTTTGAGAACATTTTTGGAATCTACGAGTCTGAAATTACCAGAAAAACACTAAGTTGTTCGAATCCCCCACATGTGCAAATTCCTCATTCTGGCTTTAGTTTCAAACGGAAGGGCAGTTTATTGTTTGTCTATTGGCTGTTGTAAACATGAAAATGAATGGGAAGGGCATTATAGTAGTTCGTGACGTTGCGACAAATTGCTCTATTCATGATACCCTTGATTTCCGTGCTTAACTGTGCTGATATATATTACAATTACTAAAAGAAAACGGAATTAAAATATTAAAAATATGCATTAAAGAATCTATTTTAAAAGAATTCAATTACTAAAAAAAGTTTCAAAATTTTAGGAATTATTATGTTATTGTGTAATCACCATGTCATTAAAATATCCTTGAACTCTTAAGGGCCGATCCCACCAAAGTCGTTTAACGTCTAACTACGATTAGCCACGATTAACTCTGGCCCCAACCAATGGGGGGAACGCAATTCTCCGTTTAAACCGAGATTAATCGCGGATAGCGTTAAACGACTTTGGTGAGATCGGCCCAAATTCATAACTTTTATTTGTTATTTAATTATCTTCTACTTATTTACACACAGCCTATACTAATTTCAGTTGTATTGGTTATGATCAATCAAGAGCCGGTCTCACCAAAGTCGTGTAACGGCTAACTGCGATTAACCCAAGGCACCAAGAAATGGTGTGCGAGTGTTGCCAACCTTCCCAGGCAAAATTATGGATTCTAGGTCCTAAAATTATGGCATTGGCTTATAAATTATCGTACATTTTTGTAATTAGTGCAAAATAGTGTTAATAGAGGGCGCTTGTACGATATATTTTTAATCAATTGAATCTAAATATCCGATAGATTTTTAAAATTGTGGGAAAACATAGAAATGGCAGAATTTTTATTATTTACCATTATGCAACTTTGTAGCCAATTATTATTTAATAATCGGTTTAATTACTAAAAATACCATATTTTAGTGAAAACTGCAATAGAATAAGTAAAATGCAAAATTACTTCTAATTATCCATAATTATGTAATCATTAAAGAAATATTTCCAGTATAATCATGAATATTCAGTAATTTTGCATTTAACAATTTTGTGCATTTAAGGATAAGAGTGATTTAAATAATTTTAAATAACTAGCAGATAAAAACACTGGTCCTAACCATTTTTAAAATTCTTTATTTTATATTAGTTTCAAATAATATCAAACATTAGTATTTAGGTCATATTCAATTTCACAAATATACATTTTTTTCTTATAATTGACACTTTCCCTTCTATTATTACACAGTACACGTGGCCTTTCTCAACTTCTGTTACAGGATTATTTACTTTTATTTAATGAAGAAGCACCTCAAAACATGCTCCTTAAGCTGCTCTAAAATCTACAATAATAATTATTTGATAGGAAAAAGTGATAAAAAAGTTAATTAGACAGTCTCAATTTTTTGATGTTGCTCTTTATAGAGTTACAGTTAAATTACCTGTTCTTTTAATTCTCCATTAGTCTACTTTAAGTTTATCGTACAAATCAGGAAATTATCGTACAGTTTTTCAGAATTATACCACATAATTTTGAGATTATTTTTCATCTTACAGAGTCCTAAGTTATCGTGTACATATACGATAATTATCGTATGGTTGACAACACTGGATGTGAAAAATCAAAAATAGTCTCCGTTTTACAAGCAATAAGATTAATCGAGGTTAGTTTTGAGACTGGCCAACTAATCAAGGAGCGTTTTAATTCAGGGATTTTCGTTTAAGCATAGGATGAGAAATTACAATTTTTTTAGGGACCCGGTCTTTTTATCATTTTTGAGAACATTTTTGGAATCTACCGCGATTAACCCATAGGCGCCAACAAATGGTGTGACGCAATTCTCACATGTTTAGTCAGAGATTAATCGCGGTTAGCTTTGAGACTGGCATTAAATTACAATTATCTGTAATTGGGATTTAAGCATTTTTGTCGAAAAATTACAAGTTTTAGGGCCGGTCTTACAAAAGTCGTTTAACGGCTAACCGCGATTAACCCAAGGCGCCAACATGGTGTGAAGCAATTCTCCGTTTAGTCAGAGATTAATCGCGGTTAGCTTTGAGACTGGCCCTAAAGATAGGATCTGTAATCGAGAATTAAGCATATGATGAGAAATTACAAGTTTTAGGGCCGGTCTCACCAAAGTCGTTTAACGGTTAACCGCGATTAACCCAAGGCGCCAACATGGTGTGAAGCAATTCTCCGTTTAGTCAGAGATTAATCGCGGTTAGCTTTGAGACTGGCCCTAAAGATAGGATATGTAATTGGGATTTAAGCATATGCTGATAAATTACAATTTTTAGGGCCGGTCTCACCAAAGTCGTTTAATGGCTAACCGCGATTAACCCATGGAGACAACAAATGGTGTGACGCAATTCTCCGTTTAGTCAGAGATTAATCGCGGTTAGCTTTGAGACTGGCCCTAAAGCTAGGATTGTAATTGGGATTTAAGCATATGCTGATAAATTACAATTTTTAGGGCCGGTCTCACCAAAGTCATTTAACGGCTAACCGCGATTAACCCACAGTGCCAACTAATGGTGAGACGCAATTCTCTGTTTAGTCAGAGATTAATCGCGGTTAGCTTTGAGACTGGCCCTAAAGATAGGATCTGTAATCGAGAATTAAGCATATGATGAGAAATTACAATTTTTAGGGCCAGTCTCACCAAAGTCGTTTAACGGCTAACCGCGATTAACCCATGGAGCCTACGCATGGGGTGAAGCAATTCTCCGTTTAGTCAGAGATTAATCGCGGTTAGCTTTGAGACTGGCCCTAAAGCTAGGATCTGTAATTGGGATTTAAGCATATGCTGATAAATTACAATTTTTAGGGCCGGTCTCACCAAAGTAGTTTAACGGCTAACCGCGATTAACTCAAGGCTCCAACAAAAATGTGACGCAATTCTCCGTTTAAACAGAGATTAATCGCGGTTAGCTTTGAGACTGGCCCTAAAGCTAGGATATGTAATTGGGATTTAAGCATATGATGAGAAATTCCAATTTTTAGGGCCGGTCTCACCAAAGTCGTTTAACGGCTAACCGCGATTAACCCAAGGCGCCAACAAATAATGTGAAGCAATTCTCCGTTTAGTCAGAGATTAATCGCGGTTAGCTTTGAGACTGGCCCTAAAGATAGGATCTGTAATTGGGATTTAAGCATATGCTGATAAATTACAATTTTTAGGGCCGGTCTCACCAAAGTAGTTTAACGGCTAACCGCGATTAACCCAAGGCGCCAACAAATGGTGTGACGCAATTCTCCGTTTAGTCAGAGATTAATCGCGGTTAGCTTTGAGACTGGCCCTAAAGATAGGATCTGTAATCGAGAATTAAGCATATGATGAGAAATTACAATTTTTAGGGCCGGTCTCACCAAAGTCGTTTAACGGCTAACCGCGATTAACCCATGGAGCCTACGCATGGGGTGAAGCAATTCTCCGTTTAGTCAGAGATTAATCGCGGTTAGCTTTGAGACTGGCCCTAAAGATAGGATCTGTAATCGAGAATTAAGCATATGATGAGAAATTACAATTTTTAGGGCCAGTCTCACCAAAGTCGTTTAACGGCTAACCGCGATTAACCCAAGGCGCCAACATGGTGTGAAGCAATTCTCCGTTTAGTCAGAGATTAATCGCGGTTAGCTTTGAGACTGGCCCTAAAGATAGGATCTGTAATCGAGAATTAAGCATATGATGAGAAATTACAATTTTTAGGGCCAGTCTCACCAAAGTCGTTTAACGGCTAACCGCGATTAACCCAAGGCGCCAACATGGTGTGAAGCAATTCTCCGTTTAGTCAGAGATTAATCGCGGTTAGCTTTGAGACTGGCCCTAAAGCTAGGATCTGTAATTGGGATTTAAGCATATGCTGATAAATTACAATTTTTAGGGCCGGTCTCACCAAAGTCGTTTAACGGCTAACCGCGATTAACCCAAGGCGCCAACATGGTGTGAAGCAATTCTCCGTTTAGTCAGAGATTAATCGCGGTTAGCTTTGAGACTGGCCCTAAAGATAGGATCTGTAATCGAGAATTAAGCATATGATGAGAAATTACAATTTTTAGGGCCAGTCTCACCAAAGTCGTTTAACGGCTAACCGCGATTAACCCAAGGCGCCAACAAATGGTGTGACGCAAATTCTCCGTTTAGTCAGAGATTAATCGCGGTTAGCTTTGAGACTGGCCCTAAAGATAGGATCTGTAATCGAGAATTAAGCATATGATGAGAAATTACAATTTTTAGGGCTGGTCTCACCAAAGTCGTTTTATGGCTAACCGCGATTAACCCAAGGCGCCAACAAAATGTGAAGCAATTCTCCGTTTAGTCAGAGATTAATCGCGGTTAGCTTTGAGACTGGCCCTAAAGCTAGGATCTGTAATTGGGATTTAAGCATATGATGAGAAATTACAATTTTTAGGGCCGGTCTCACCAAAGTCGTTTAACGGCTAACCGCGATTAACCCAAGGCGCCAACAAATGTGTGAAGCAATTCTCCGTTTAGTCAGAGATTAATCGCGGTTAGCTTTGAGACTGGCCCTAAAGCTAGGATATGTAATTGGGATTTAAGCATATGATGAGAAATTACAATTTTTAGGGCCAGTCTCACCAAAGTCGTTTAACGGCTAACCGCGATTAACCCAAGGCGCCAACAAATGGTGTGACGCAATTCTCCGTTTAGTCAGAGATTAATCGCGGTTAGCTTTGAGACTGGCCCTAAAGCTAGGATCTGTAATCGAGAATTAAGCATATGATGAGAAATTACAATTTTTAGGGCCAGTCTCACCAAAGTCGTTTAACGGCTAACCGCGATTAACCCAAGGCGCCAACATGGTGTGAAGCAATTCTCCGTTTAGTCAGAGATTAATCGCGGTTAGCTTTGAGACTGGCCCTAAAGATAGGATCTGTAATCGAGAATTAAGCATATGAGAAATTACAATTTTTAGGGCCGGTCTCACCAAAGTCGTTTAACGGCTAACCGCGATTAACCCAAGGCGCCAACCAATAGTGGGACGCAATTCTCCGTTTAGTCAGAGATTAATCGCGGTTAGCTTTGAGACTGGCCCTAAAGCTAGGATCTGTAATCGAGAATTAAGCATATGATGAGAAATTACAATTTTTAGGGCCAGTCTCACCAAAGTCGTTTAACGGCTAACCGCGATTAACCCAAGGCGCCAACATGGTGTGAAGCAATTCTCCGTTTAGTCAGAGATTAATCGCGGTTAGCTTTGAGACTGGCCCTAAAGATAGGATCTGTAATCGAGAATTAAGCATATGATGAGAAATTACAATTTTTAGGGCCAGTCTCACCAAAGTCGTTTAACGGCTAACCGCGATTAACCCAAGGCGCCAACATGGTGTGAAGCAATTCTCCGTTTAGTCAGAGATTAATCGCGGTTAGCTTTGAGACTGGCCCTAAAGATAGGATCTGTAATCGAGAATTAAGCATATGATGATAAATTACGATTTTTAGGGCCGGTCTCACCAAAGTCGTTTAACGGCTAACCGCGATTAACCCAAGGCGCCAACATGGTGTGAAGCAATTCTCCGTTTAGTCAGAGATTAATCGCGGTTAGCTTTGAGACTGGCCCTAAAGATAGGATCTGTAATCGAGAATTAAGCATATGATGAGAAATTACAATTTTTAGGGCCAGTCTCACCAAAGTCGTTTAACGGCTAACCGCGATTAACCCAAGGCGCCAACAAATGGTGTGACGCAATTCTCCGTTTAGTCAGAGATTAATCGCGGTTAGCTTTGAGACTGTCCCTAAAGATAGGATCTGTAATCGAGAATTAAGCATATGATGAGAAATTACAATTTTTAGGGCCAGTCTCACCAAAGTCGTTTAACGGCTAACCGCGATTAACCCAAGGCGCCAACATGGTGTGAAGCAATTCTCCGTTTAGTCAGAGATTAATCGCGGTTAGCTTTGAGACTGGCCCTAAAGATAGGATCTGTAATCGAGAATTAAGCATATGAAGAAGAAAAAATTACAGAGGATTCCAGATATGAGTCGTGAGATAGACATTAGTACACAGTAAGGTAGAGAGGCCGGTCTCACCAAAGTCGTTTAACGGCTAACCGCGATTAAACCCAGGGCTCCAACAAATGGTTGTGAAGCAATTCTCCGTTTAGTCAGAGATTAATCGCGGTTAGCTTTGAGACTGGCCCTAAAGATAGGATCTGTAATCGAGAATTAAGCATATGATGGGTGAATAAATTACAATGTTTAGGGTTTTTTTTTTTTTTTTTTTTTTTCTTTTTTTTTTTTTTTAGGGCCGGTCTCACCAAAGTCGTTTAACGGCTAAACGCGATTAACCCAAGGCGCCAACATGGTGTGAAGCAATTCTCGTTTAGTCAGAGATTAATCGCGGTTAGCTTTGAGGACTGGCCCTAAAGATAGGATCTGTAATTGGGATTTAAGCATATGATGATAATTACAATTTTTAGGGCCGGTCTCACCAAAGTCGTTTAAAACGGCTAACCGCGATTAACCCAAGGCGCCAACATGGTGTGAAGCAATTCTCCGTTTAGTCAGAGATTAATCGCGGTTAGCTTTGAGACTGGCCCTAAAGATAGGATCTGTAATCGAGAATTAAGCATATGATGAGAAATTACAATTTTTAGGGCCAGTCTCACCAAAGTCGTTTAACGGCTAACCGCGATTAACCCAAGGCGCCAACATGGTGTGAAGCAATTCTCCGTTTAGTCAGAGATTAATCGCGGTTAGCTTTGAGACTGGCCCTAAAGATAGGATCTGTAATCGAGAATTAAGCATATGATGAGAAATTACGATTTTTAGGGCCGGTCTCACCAAAGTCGTTTAGAACGGCTAACCGCGATTAACCCAAGGCGCCAACATGGTGTGAAGCAATTCTCCGTTTAGTCAGAGATTAATCGCGGTTAGCTTTGAGACTGGCCCTAAAGATAGGATCTGTAATCGAGAATTAAGCATATGATGAGAAATTACAAGTTTTAGGGCCGGTCTCACCAAAGTCGTTTAACGGCTAACCGCGATTAACCCAAGGCGCCAACATGGTGTGAAGCAATTCTCCGTTTAGTCAGAGATTAATCGCGGTTAGCTTTGAGACTGGCCTAAAGATAGGATCTGTAATCGAGAATTAAGCATATGATGAGAAATTACAATTTTTAGGGCCAGTCTCACCAAAGTCGTTTAACGGCTAACCGCGATTAACCCAAGGCGCCAACATGGTGTGAAGCAATTCTCCGTTTAGTCAGAGATTAATCGCGGTTAGCTTTGAGACTGGCCCTAAAGATAGGATCTGTAATCGAGAATTAAGCATATGATGAGAAATTACAATTTTTAGGGCCAGTCTCACCAAAGTCGTTTAACGGCTAACCGCGATTAACCCAAGGCGCCAACATGGTGTGAAGCAATTCTCCGTTTAGTCAGAGATTAATCGCGGTTAGCTTTGAGACTGGCCCTAAAGATAGGATCTGTAATCGAGAATTAAGCATATGATGAGATAAATTACGATTTTTAGGGCCGGTCTCACCAAAGTCGTGTAACGGCTAACCGCGATTAACTTCAGGGCGCCAACATGGTGTGAAGCAATTCTCCGTTTAGTCAGAGATTAATCGCGGTTAGCTTTGAGACTGGCCCTAAAGATAGGATCTGTAATCGAGAATTAAGCATATGATGAGAAATTACAATTTTTAGGGCTGGTCTCACCAAAGTCGTTTTATGGCTAACCGCGATTAACCCAAGGCGCCAACAAATGGTGTGACGCAATTCTCCGTTTAGTCAGAGATTAATCGTGTTAGCTTTGAGACTGGCCCTAAAGATAGGATCTGTAATTGGGATTTAAGCATATAGATAAATTACAATTTTTATGGCCGGTCTCACCAAAGTCGTTTAACGGCTAACCGCGATTAACCCAAGGCGCCAGCCAATGGTGGGAAGCAGTTCTCCGTTTAGTCAGATTAATCACGGTTAGCTTTGAGACTGGCCTAAAGATAGGATCTGTAATTGGGATTTAAGCATATGATGATAAATTACAATTTTTAGGGCCGGTCTCACCAAAGTCGTTTAACGGCTAACCGCGATTAACCCAAGGCGCCAACCAATGGTGGGACGCAATTCTCCCTTTAAACAGAGATTAATCGTGGTTAGCTTTGAGACTGGCCCTAAAGATAGGATCTGTAATTGGGATTTAAGCTATGATGATAAATTACAATTTTTTAGGGCCGGTCCTCAACCAAGACGTTCTACTTCTATGCAAGAAGTTAACTAACAATCAGCAGATAACGGGAAAGGAATTCCCAAGTCGAATGTCGACTATCTAGCAACAGAGACGCTGGCGGTCTCTAAAAAAAAACAAACTCCAGACACGGAGATACGAGCGGTCCTCGAGCGACCAGGCTCTAGCAGGTAGAAGCCTCGAGAGAAGAACAAAAAGCCTCCGTTCTAGTCCTGTCCCTTCTTTTATATCTCGCACTCGCTTCTTTTCTCGGTCCTTCGAGAAACTTCCCGAACCAGGGTGACGTAATCTTGTGGTCACTCCCAAGCCTTCGATCAGCTGTACTGTTCCCAGATGTGGAAGGCATTTCCAGCGACTTAATCAACCTAATGGCCTTTTTTGTAACCGCTAATGGGCGGCAAGGTGCACTTTAATCATTTCAACACTTCCACAAAGACGTTCCATTCAGCAGGTTTACAATGGCCAGACGCTGAGGAGCCGGCAACGAACAGTTTTCAATTACGGTGCTTAGACCACCTGGTCCTATTCGAGGCTAATTGTGAGTCCACGACGAAAGGTCACCTTTGGGGCACCTCGTTCTTTTTGGGTCATGTAACGAATCGTTACAACAGGTACAAAAAAAATGGTGATTCCAAAACACCATTATAAAATGAATCAAGTCACACACCAATGTTTTTAAAATCCTGCAAAATCCTCACATTCATCATCTGACGGATCAAGTACATTCTCACTTTCATCTTTGAGTTCATCATATGGGTCCCATTATGTATCTAATGAGTCGAATTCCCCGTCGTCATCAGAATCCCATAACATATCGTCCTCAGTTCCATTCTTAGCTCTAGAAATCCCACACTTTTTAAGGTATCCGTCTACGTTCGGAGAACTTTTTTCTTTAAATGTAGAAACTAGTTCATGTTTTTATATTTTTATATTTATTTTTTTATTTATCATAGAGAATTGCACTTAAAAAATATATTCCTGGTGAAGTTTTTATAAAATTTTTAATAAATAAAGAAAATTTAGTAAAAAAATCGGGGTTTTTCAAAAGGTCTAATTTTTTAATAAATTAAATTATTTCAATATATTTTGATGCAACACATTTCTTATACACTGGACTAGTGAATCACCTAAAATCTTCGCTTAATTTTCATTTGGTAAAAAATTTTGGTCCTTCAAAATCACACACATTGAATTTTTAACGAATTTTCATCACCTTTATACCTAACTATGAGTGCAACATCATTAAAAAGGATCCAAATTTAAAGCTTTTAGGTCATTCACTAGTAAATACTATCAAAGGCATTCAAAATAATTTTCAGCAAAATATTTTAAGAACTTTTTGAGAAATCACATTTCGAGTTTCAACATTTTATTAAAAATACCGTTCTGAGAAAAATGCAATTGACGCTTATGAAAGCATTTTTAACTGTAAAAAAATTAAAATACATGTTTAAATTCCCCCACACTTTCTTGCTTTAAAACTTTATAATTGCCACGTTGCTTATGATTAAAAATACTAGAAAAATGTCTAAACTAATTTTCATGAAAATTTATAAAGTTTTGTCAGAAAAATGCTCTTTAAAAGGCTTTAAATTAACAACTTCCGGTTCCGAAGTCGCTACTTTCGTTTTGTTTTGACAGCTGTCACTGATGTTTAAATAGCTGCAACTTTTCTTTAAAATGCGTAGAGACAAAAGAAAAGCAGATTTAGAATCCTAAAAGTTGAAATTTTACAATAGAGAAATAGAAAAAAATTATGATTTTTGGCAAAAAATGACGTTTTTAATGTAGATGGATACCTTAAACGATTTTATCACTGTTTCCACTTTTACTTTTCCCCATGATTTGACTACAAAAAGTCACAAGTGACGCGGTCTGCATAGCTCCACCTTTTGTATACGACTTTTCGCCACTGCTCATCTATTCCTTTCATTGTTCACGCATTTTGTCATTGAATGGTTTATTAAGTGAGACATCTAAAGGTTGTAGCACTGAAGATAAACCATCCGGTATGACAGCAATGTTGGTATTAAACAAGTATGCAGTATTAATCAATGCAATAATCCCAATGTAATGTTGAAAGGTGATAAAAAATAAAATTGGTTAATCCCCTATATAATAATAGCCTAAGTTATCTGTCCTTGATTTTATGAAGCGGTTGGACCTGGAATGGATAGAGGCATCCATTCAAATAGAATAAAGTTTATCTTCTCCTAAACTATCTATCCGATTCTAAAATAAATTTGTATAAATATGCTTCATATCACAACAAAAAATACTGTCGTCTTTAATACGTTCGAAATCCACCCCTTCGCCCCTTTTCGAGAGTTTAATGGCGGTATTTCAAGCCCTGTTTTCCCCGGTTAAGAGCAGGCGATTAAATTTAACCATTTATCACTTAATAAATAGGAAAAATTACAATTTCTTCTAGCATTGTGACGTCATTCCTTTAACCATATCATTTAATCATTTCTTATTTTAAACTATTTAAATATCGTCTACACTATTATAATATTTTTTACCACTGAACTTATATATTACGTAAATGATTTTCTTTTATATTTGGCTTAAATAATAGATTACATACATATGTGATAATTTTAAATTGAATCATCGATTATTTTTTGTTGCAATGAAAATTTTATCATCGGTACTAACAATAAATTCTTATCATATAAGTCTAGGAGTCTATTTCACGGACTAATAAATATCTAACTTTTAATTTATATATATTTGGAAATTAAGAAGTTTGTTCTTTTGTGTGTTTGTTTGTTATACATAACCACACGGTTTGACTAAATGAATTCAATGGGATTCTAAACTGCATTACAGGATCGGGATAATCTAGAGGAGTATGACGATAAATAAATTATTGAGAGTGAACCAGATAATTCTCAGCCAAAAAACAAACCATTTTTTACCTGCCTCATTGGGTACTTAACAGTTCTGGAATATTAAAAATTTTACTAATCCCGTCATATGATGGGCTATATGATAGTTCCGTATATCTACGCATTACAATATTATTGAGAATTTTGGGGTCGCCTTATATGGCGGATATATGCTAAAACTGTAAAAATTGGCTGAAAATTTATACCTCGTCTTATCTGAAGGTCGCCTTATACGTGTAAATACACTGTCTACCAATAAGTATTTGGACACCTATGCAAATGACGATATCTGCTGTCCTGAGGTACGTCACGGCCTCCACCGGTATACATCGTGTAGGAAACAGCATCGGCATTAGTAGCATGCAAGATGCCGCGCAGTTCGGAGCTTTCTGATTTCGAGAAAGGTATAATTATCGGGTATCACAAATGTGGCCGATCCTTAAGGGACA
>CM063507.1:55500480-55517980 GCA_032207245.1 Pardosa pseudoannulata | reverse complement strand
GCAGCTATTTTTCCTGCACTTGGCATTCAGAATCATCCGAAGGTAAAGTATATTAAGCGTTGTATTAGAGCGGGGACTTACGTGCTGAAGCGCTTTTGGTTTTTTAACTGATTAACTGGCCTTACGATTTTGGAGACGGTTAATGTTTAAATTTATATATTGTAAGATTTTGTTTTCGCGGAAACATAAAAGAAGTATTTCATCAATATAAAGCAAAATGTGTCAGTATGGTTAATTAATTTCGGTGATGTATTCTATTTATTGAAAAACTATGTTGTTATGTAAAACTATGTTGTATTAGCTGAAAAAATATGCTGTTTTGTTTTAAAGAAACGAATTTTAACAGAACAGTCCAAATTTTACCATTCATTGTGTCTTACAGTATATAAGTTATATCTGTAACACCATATCCCTCTTTTAGTTTTTAAAAATTGTCAAGATATTTTTCGCAGATAAATGATTTCCAAATGTTAAAAACAATTAATAAATATAATTTAATCCACTGACCGAACGAGAAACAGTTCGTTCTATTGCTCCAGCGTGCAGCGAAATCCTCTGCACATGGACTAGACTTTCGGTTTGTCGGCACCAATGAGCATCCGGATGAGGCACCGCAGCGGCGTTTTTCGTGGAAATATAAGCTTTTCGTTATTTTATTAGTAATACGGATAGACGTATGGATTTTGTGTACAAATGAATAATAAACGTTGAGGAAGTGTTTAATGTACATTTTTATGGTTTTATTATTATTGTTGTTGTTGCTCTCTGCACACCCTGCATGAACACCTACCGCATGCCACTGATATATATATATATATATATATATATATATATATATATATATATATATATATGCATGTATGTCAAAGTGCAGCATAAGCAGAACACAACTCCATGACTTTTACAAACTGTGAGTGACAACGGTGAAGAAGCTCGCGCGACAGCCGTTAGAGACAGACAGAATGATGTATAACAACGCGTTGTCTTTAAACTGAAATCGAAAACGACGATGTAAAGTGTTTATGCTGTTAAATTTCATAATGATTGTGCTTTGAAATTTTGTTCCTATTTTGGGAAATGTGCGTCTTATCACGCACACACACACACACATATATATACACACACATATATGTATAAAAATGGGGCTGAAGAATGAAATCTAAAGACAAATATGGGTAATTATATGTCTCTTTAAATTATCATTTAGCAGAATATGTACCATAAGTTCTCTGTTAGCTTTGGAAGCAAAGGCACAGTATAACTTATGGGCACTCCACCTTTTTTCCTTTAAAATTTGAGTGCAACGTGTAAAGTGAATGCTTACAACCACTGTTGTAAACAACTACGTACACCTTCGGAGCCACAAAAACGAATAAGAAATTACTGGGTCAGTAAAAGGACGAGAAAAGACTCCAGCACTTCGGATTCACACATCTTTTTCGGACCTTGCCGAAACACCAGTGTCAATCGACGCTTTTGATAAAAACAAGTTTCGCATCCCGAATATCTGGCCATCGTACTTGGATTAGACGAGAAAGAAAAAAACGCTGTTTAAACAAAAGAATTACTCCCGCGCCAATCAGAGTGGAACGTTCTCTGTGGTGATGTGAGCTGATCAAGTTTAGATTGGAAGATGAAAGTGTTTTTGGGATTTGGTAGCCAGGAATCCCCATTGGATGAATTTTTCCGGTTTCGTGGGAAGGCGATGAGACGGAAGATGATGTCAACCAGTGGCGTGCGGTAGGTTTTCATGCAGGGTGTGCAGAGAACATGGATTTTCCAATAAACCTTTAATTATTGAGACATCTCCATTCTGAAACGGGTTATTTATTATGAATATTAATTTAAAGATTACAATAAATAAAATATTTACCTACGAGTAGTCGAGTTATAACTATAAAAACAGCTAAACTTGTGAGAATTCTACTAGCACTGAAGCAAAAATCATGTCTTTTGTTGTATGGTGTCATATCGGCGTCGAAAAAGCAACGCTTCGGGCTTTCACGAAAAACTTATATGTTCAGCAAACGTAGCACCACATGGCGCCCGCCGCTGCGGTGCCTCATCCGGATGCTCATTGGTGCCGACAAACCGAACGTCTATTCCACGTGCAGAGGATTTCACTGCACGCTGGCACAATAGAGCGAACTGCTTCTTGTTCGGTCAGTGGATTAAATTATATTTATTAATTGTTTTTAACATTTGGAAATCATATATTCTGCGAAAAACATCTTGACAATTTTTAAAAACAAAACCAGGGATATGGTGTTACAGATATAACTTATATACTGTCTGTAAGACACAATGAATGGTAAAATTTGGACTGTTCTGTTAAAATTCGTTTCTTTAAAACAAAACAACATTGTTTTTCATCGAATTATTTCAATAAATATAATACATCACCAAAATTACCACACTAAAACATTTTACTTTATATTGATGAAATACTTCTTTTATATTTCCATGAAAACAAAATCTTACAATATATAAATTTAAACATTAACCGTCTGCAAAATCGTATGGCCAGTTAATCAGTTAAAAAACCGAAAGCGCTTCATCACGTAAGTCCCCGCTCTAATACAACGCTTAATAAACCGTACCTTCGGATGATTCTGAATGCCAAGTGCAGGAAAAATAGCTGCACTTGCCAGTGCTATAGTATGCTGTTCTTTTCCAGTAGCCCATACATATAAAGCATGATTTTCAATTTAGTGCGCAGTGCGTACACATCAGAACGTCCTACGTTCATTTGCTTTTGAACGCGCTACGTGGTGCAGCACCTAGTACCGCACGCACTGAGGCAATACAAGCAAGCAAATCAACATAATATTTGAAAATATTATAAATAATATTTATCATGTACCATATAAAAATAGGTAGACATAGGTGCAGAAAATTATTGTCCCTCGTAATTTTGGCAGGGTGTGCACTGCACACCCAGCACATATGGACCGCACGCCACTAACGTCAACTCATTCATACTTTATAGTTAAGCTGTAGCGATCGGTTTAGATTTTAGCATTAGGTACGGTTATCGTTAGCACTACATAAAAAATAATTTGAAATCACATTTCGGTAATATTGTTTTTATGGGATACAGATAACAGGCGTAAGGTAAGTATAATAATTAATATACAGTAGAACCTCGGTATAACGACCCCATGTGGGACCAACATCATATGGTCGTTGTAACGAATTGCAAAAATAACAATAAAATTGAGTAAAGAAATGATGCAATAGTACATACCTAGTGAACACTTCTATTTATTTGTATTTCTATTATTGAATTTTTGAAAAAAAATCTTTGATTGACGCCTGTTTCAAATTCATTTGGGAATTTTTCATTATCACTGATTCCATATCCGTTAGACTTTGAAGGAAATCTTCAGAATTAAATTGTTCTTCAAATTATTGACGAAAGGCATGGATTGCATTGATTTCTTCTTTTTCATTCACTTTTATCAAAGCTTGGACGGTTTCTTCTCGGTCGTCGGAATCGCAGATTTCTTCATCTTTTCCGGTAATACGGGCACAATAAAATTGTCCTCATTCAAATTTTCTCCTCAGCACTGTAAAGTTTCGTCTACAGTAACAAACTCATCAAAAGGTAATTAAAGATTCGGAAATTTTACACTGAGGAGCTGGGTCATTTCATCAGTGTCTGGACTGTCATCTACAGGAGCACCGGACGATAAGGTTTCCGGTAACGGTCGGAATTCAGCTGACTGATTTCTCAACTCTTTCTGAAATTCTTCTTTCCTACAGGTTTCTTGAAGTTGCATCACAGTACAATAATTTTTAATTAGTCCACTTGCTCATGAGTTCTGCGGACTAAAATTGGCGGTCTCTCTAACGAAAAATAATACACTTGGGGTCGTTGTAATGATTCAAAATTAACATTATTTCTATGGTAAAAGAACTGAGACTTTTTAAGATGGTCTTTCTAACGAAGGGGTCGTTGTATCATGGGGCCGTTAAAAAGAGGTTCTACTGTATCTTACTTTTTTTTTTTCATTGTTTTGAACCCCTCTTTCCCTCTGTCAAAAAGTGTCTCACTTCAACATAACCCTTCCTCCCCTGGTCACCAAAGCTGGATTAAACAACATGAAGACCCTTAGACAATCGAAATCTGTCACTTAATAATTCTACAAATGTGATTTCATAACAAAACAGTTTTTGGAATGTAATTCTATTGCCCAAAAAAGTAACAATTAATAAAATATAAAATACAGTAGAACCTCGGTATAACGACCCCTCCTCTTACCAACATCATATGGTCGTTGTAACGAATTGAAAAAATAATTAAAAAAATTGAGCAAAAGAAATGATGCAACAGTACATACCTAGAGAACACTTCTATTTATTTGTATTTCCATTACTGAATTTTTGAAAAAAAGTCTTTGATTGACGCCTGTTTCAAGTTCATTTGGGAATTTTTCATTATCACTGATTCCACATCCGTTAGATTTTGAAGGAAATCTTCAGAATTAAATTGTCCTTCAAAATATTGTTGCAAGGCATTGAATGCATTGAAGGTTTCTTTTTCATTCACTTTTTCAAAAGCTTGGATGATTTCTTCTCCGTCATCGGAATCACAGATTTCTTCATTTCTGGTAATGCAGTAATAAAATCGTCTTCATTCAAATTTTCTCTGCAGCACTGTAAAGTTTCGTCTACCGCAACAAACTCATCAAAAGATAATTGAAGATTTAGTTCTCCCCTTTTCGTCACGCCCCCTCCCCTCCTTTAAGCAAACACAAAGAGAGGAGTACAGGTTTCTTGAAGTTGCACCACAGTACAATAATTTTGAAATAGCCCACTTGCTCATGAGTTCTGCGGACGAAAATTGGCAATCGTTCAACTGAAAAATAATACTCTTGGGATCGTTGTAGTGATTCAAAATTAACATTATTTCTATGGTAAAATAATTGGGACTTTTTAAGATGGTCGTTGTATCATGGGGTCGTTAGAAAGAGGTTTTACTGTATATGTATGTCAGATTTAAGAATGGATTAAGCGAGAAGAAGAATTAAGCGAGTTATAATTAAAAATAGTTAGAACTCATTAACAATAACGTAATAGGAGAAAGGCACACCCTCGAGCGGAACTATACAGAGTGAAGAAGCCAACGCGGAAGTAGACATAGGAATTTTGCTTAGGTAGCAACGCCAAAAGAGACAGTTCTGAGCGGGAACTCGGGCTGATAACATCCTCCACTCTTATCGTGGCAAATTATGAGAACAAAGGATATCTAAATGGCATAGCTATGGACAGAAGGATTACAATAAAGAAGTTTTTATATATGAAATGAAATGTGTCTTCCATGCCTTAACCACTCGTTCGTGTCAGGTATATATATATATATATATATATATATATATATATATATATATATATATATATATATATATATATATATATATATATATATGTAAGGGTATTTTTATCACTTTCGGTTTAAGATTCTATTTCAGTGGTAATTATTTTAAAGGCACCCTATCGAATATTCTGGAATATTAACCAGTACAAATCCTTACGGTTCCATATCTAAAAATAGAGTTCTAACGCGTGAGTTACATGACCTATATGATTTCAAGTAATAGCTGATTGATCAGTACAAATGACTATATAAGTAGATGTCTGAATTTTTAAAGGGTGTTTTTTCGTAAAATCCTCTATATAATAATAGCCTAATTTATCTGCCCTTCTGTCCTCGAATTTATGAAGCCGTGTGACCTGGAATGAATAGAAGCATCCATATTGGAATCTTGATGAGTTTGAGGTAGCAAAATTCAGCGTGAGTAAAGTTTATCTTCTTCTAAACTATAGGTCGAACGATGGCCGATTGGTTAGGGTGCTGATTTTCCGTACGGAGTTCGTGGGTTCGAATTCCACAGCGGCATGAATGTTCGTAGCAGTTCGGAATCGGCTTTAAGGTGTAGGCCTCGGTCTCATTAATCCTTGTGTTGCAAAAATTAGACCGTAGCATCCAAATCAAAACAAACCAATCTCCTAAACTATCGATCCGATTTTAAAATAAATTGGCATAAATATACTTCATATCACAGCAAAATATATTGCCATCTTTAAAACGTTCGAAATACACCCCTTCCCCCCTTTTCGAGCTTTTAATGCCATTATTTCAGGCCCTATTTTTCCTCGGTTACGAGCAGGCGATTAAATGTATAAATTTATTACATAATAAATAGGTAAAAATCATACTTTTTCTAGCATTATGACGTTATTCCATTAACTATCTCATTGAATCCAAGATAAGGAAAGCGTGCTACACGAAAACTCTGGTCTGCGATTGCATCTTTGACAAAGCTGACGCAGATTGTGTTGACAACGGTGTCTTTAGGACGTCTGCCTCGTGACTGTTGTTCGAGCTAAAGTCAAAACAACTTACCCTCTTTTTTTATGCGTGACGTAACGTGAAAATAGTAGGCGGCTGATTCACAACCTGACGTAAAAACGACATGCCTAATCAGGCGGTGTATTAAAGGGGTGCAAATCATATATGCCCGCAGGGGACCGATGTAATATATGATATTAAAACATGCTAACTAAGACAGTTTTTTTGAAAGGGATTTTTATTGAAAATTTTAGTGATTTTAGCGAGAAAATTTATATTTCTATCTGTCAGTGCCTCAGTTTTACTTCCTGTTTTTTCTATATTCATTTAAATAAGTACTACTTTGTTTAAATATTGTGTAAAGCTTAAAGTCATTTCTGTAAAAATATTTACTCAAAATTTTATGTGATACTAAATTATAAAATTTGTCAAATGTTTGCTTTTAACCCCTTCCGGTATGATTTAATAATGAAAAACTGAAGATGAAATAACCATTTAATTTTTATTTAAAAAACTTGTTTCATTTTACAATTCTTACATATTCTTAATTAAAATCCACTTTTTACATAGTGTTAAATAATATCAGAAATGGTAAAATTAAGAAAATATCAAAGCGAAATATTAATAAGGTATACAGATAATAGTCTTCGAGCTAATGGTACTTTTCAAAACAAAGTGCAAAGGAATTCTTAATTGTTTACACCGCCAAGTAGTCTCACTTTTAATTTGATTCTTGTAACACACACGGCATTTCTTAGTAGGTTTTCTTTTATTCTGACTCATTAATTTGGCGATGACTTGTACCAAGTAAACAATATGCAATAGTGACTTGTGATTTTCACAAGTGATAAAAGTGTTGCCAAATTCAGTACACTAGAAATTTTAAACTAAATTAATTATCATATTTAACAGTAACTTTAATCGCATGACGAGTGTAGCTCGTCATTGTGCGGTATGGAATGAAAAACTAATGACGAGCTAGACTCGTCATTTTACCAGAAGGGGTTAAAACAGAGAGACGTGGTAGCTTAGTCTCCAAGGCAATGCTTTTGTAACCAGACGGTTACAGGTTAGGAACCCGAGTCGGCCTAAAATCCGCTGTGTTCGCTAAAGGTGACTGGGGCAAGTAAATTAGGTTCGTGGTCACAATGTCCTTCAAGTTTTTTATTAATACTTGTGAGGGTGACAGGCCAAGCCAATGGATCTTCTGTTTCTAAATTACGAGGACTCACTTGAGCACAAGTCATAACCCCTATGGTACTCGTTAAATCGAAAGACCCACAAAGGTGGTATTATGGTCTGGGGGTGTTTCTTCTGGTATGGACTGTGACCCTTTGTCCCCATTCATGGTAAACTCAACGCCGATGCCTACTGCACTATTTTGGATGACAATGTGCTTCCTACTTTCTGGCAGTTTTATGGGTTGAACCTCTGTTATTTTCAGGACGACAATGCCAGTTGTCTTGTTTCGAGGTTAACCAAAGCTTAGTATGGTGCTAATGGAGTTCATCGAATGGACTGTCCTGCCCACAGCCCTGCCCCGAACCCTATCGAAAACCTCTGGAATGCGTTGGATCTCCGAATTAACCCTCCGAGTGGAACACATCTAGAAAAAAAATTCTCCAAAATACGTTAATGTCAGTGGCCAAAGAGTTCTATTATTTTTACCTTCAAACATTGCAGACTAGAATGGAATATTGAAAACCCAACCTCGTTATTGCCCCTTTACTTCCGGTTATATATTGATATATAAATAGATATTACAGATTGTTAATTTTTAATACACATAAAGCTTGTCAAGTCTCGAAGATCATCCCATAAGAAATAATGGATTCTAAAAGTACAAATAAAAATATTCTTTGAGAGACTTATTTATATTTTTTTACGAAAGTCATCTAAGATATTTAAGGGGTGCAATTAGAGATACATGTGTTACCGCAAACGAAATACTTCGAAATAGAGATTTACAAAGCCATGAAAAGCTATCAGCGTCTTTGTGTCTCGGGGGGGGGGTAGGGTTGCATCCCTCAAGAAATGTTAGTGAAAGAGGGATGCAGTTCCTAAACAGTAGACCTGAACCTCCTACCTCAAAACTCCATAGGGGAAAGCACTGGCAATAATGTACATTACACCCATTTTCGGAGCTCTTTTCGAGGTCGAAAATTGTACGTTTTGAAGTCATCATTGGTTTGGGTGGAATTGTACGTGCAAACCGCTTAGAGGGTTAAGGGGTGCACTACCCGTCCAAAATCGGTGAAGGAGCTTGTATGTCTCCCCCAAGTCGAGTGGAAGACAATACCACTAACTGTAATACAAAGACTTGTGAAAAGATGCCCCGGAGGGTTCGCGCTGTAATTTCCTCTCGTGGAGGCTCTACCAAGTATTGATTTTGAATAAAGTTAGTTTTTCTTTTCTATCACACTTGTCCAAATACTTATTGGTAGACGGTGTATATATAACATATATATACATAATATATATGTGTGTGTTTGTGTGTGTGTGTGTCAGGTTTGAAAACGTAACGACCATTTGAATTAATAATTTAGGGGTTTGAGAGCTGAAAAAGCAGTGCATATTTTTATGCAGGTGCATGAATCTTTAATAAACTCATTATAAAAGCACTTAAATTCACAATGGACATGAATCTACAGGAAAGAAATTCCATGTAATTCCATTAAAGTTGTCTATATATTCTATTGGCAACTAAGTAATTGCGGATTTCACTCCTAGATGGCGTCAGTTGAATTTTTAGGTTTGCAGACGTAGTACAAATGTAAAACACATTTTGTTATTTGATACTTGGCAATTCAGCTCTCAATCAGTAAAAAAAGTTTTTTGATTTGTTGCATAGTTTTCGCTTGGTCTTCGTTGAAGAATGGAAAATCAAAAGGAACATTTTCGTCATATTTTACTTTTTTATTTCCGCAAAGGGAAAAACTCATCGCAAGTTCATAAAAAGTTATGTGATGTTTATGGTGACGAAGCCTTAAAAGAACGGTAGTGTCAAAATTGGTTTCCAAATTTCGTTCTATTGATTTTTCCCTTAAAGATGAAAGACGCTCTGGTCGTCCAGTTGAAGTTGATGGCGCCCAAATCAAAGCAATAAGCGATTCGGATCGTCACAGTACAACACGTGAAATTGTAGAGAAGCTTCATGTATACCATATATGCATTGAAAATAACTTAAAACAACTTGGCTATGTTCAAAAACTCGATATATGGGTTCCTCACGAACTGAAAGAATCGCATTTAACACAACGCATTAACAGCTGCGATTTTCTAAAGAAACGGAATGAAAATGATCCATTTTTAAAACGACTGATAACTGGAGAGGAAAAATGGGTTGTTTACAACAATATCAAGGGGAAAAGATGGTGGAGCAGGCCAGGTAAACACACTCAAACAACATCAAAAGCTGATATTCATAAAAAGAAGGCTTTGTTATCAGTTTGGTGGGATTACAAAGGAATTGTCTACTTTGAACTCTTACCACCCAGCCGAACGATCAATTCTGATGTCTACATTAAAAAACTAACGAAATCAAACAATGCAGTTGAAAAAAAGCGGCCACAATTGACAAATCGAAAAGGTGTTGTATTCCATCATGACAATGCAAGGCCACACACATCTTTGGTCACTCGGCAAAAATTATTGGAGCTTGGTTGGGATGTTTTGCCACATCCACCATATAGTCCTGATCTTGCACCATATCCTTACTTTTTGTTTCGATCTTTACAAAACTCCTTGAATGGTAAAAATTTCAATAATGATGATGATGTTAAATCGTACCTAATTCAGTTTTTTGCTAATAAAAACCAGAAGTTTTATGAACATGGGATTATGATGCTGCCTGAAAGATGGCAAAAGGTCATTGATCAAAATGGCAATACATTACAGATTAAAGTTATTTAGTTCCATGAAAAAATTGTCTTTGATTTTCTAAAAAATATCCGCAATTACTTAGTTGCCAACCCAATATTTTTCTAACGATATATATTTTTCAATACTGTAATATCTTATTAGATTTTTTACGAATTACTATAATAATTTAATGTTTAAAAGTAATAAATATCATTACGTTAAATATCATGTTCTTTCTGAATACCAACAGGAATTCCTTTTAATCAGTTAAATTTTGACTGAACCCAGAATTTTAGGTACACTCACACTCCCGTGGTTCTATATTAACCGACATTTCCGATATCCGAGGTACTATAGGCCCCAAAGAGCTCGAATAATCGAGGTTCTACGTTATAATAGTTAAGCAGTGCATATATTTCCTCGAAAATAAAATTTAGAGCAGTGACACCTACGTATTGATCGTACAAAGGGCTTTGGAACATAACCACAAGGAAAGATAATTGTTCCATTATAATGTAAATGTCATTCTGCGGAGATTGTCATGCAAAGTGTTTTTGTCGCATGCTTTGGACATTAGAACAATGTAAGAACTTCTTAACATGTATTAACCTCTATGACATCGGAAGCGGTGCAAAATCTTGCCGATCTATTCTGTAAGTGAAGATAATTATCGATTGGTTTGTTTTTTCTTTTCCTCCTACTGACCGGGAAATGTTTCGGGTGTCACTCCTCCCTCATCTATTTTGGTTATCAAACTTTATTGGCACTGATAATTTTTTACAGCAGTGATTCCCAAACTTTTTTTAGCCTTCATCGACGGGGGAAGGATTATGTGACTAACAGATTCTTGAAACAGAATCGGGTGCCAGTATTCCAGCATTCTTCTATTTCAATTATGGTTGATATGAAATTTCCATAGGTCATGATTTATTGTTGTGGTTCTCAACCTTTTTACGTCAATCAACCTAGGATATGTTTCCAATAGATTTATGAAACAGAAATACCTGTCAGTCTTCCCGCATTCGACTATTTCGGTTTTCCTTAAGAGGAAATTTTATTCGGACAGCTTATTATTTACAACAGTGGTTCCCAAACTTTTTAAGTTTATCGACACCGGAGATGTTTCGGACAGATTTTTGAAACAGAAACAGGTGTCAGTCTATCCACATCTGTTCATTTCGGTATTGGTTACGATAAAATTTTATTCGCACAGCTCATGATTTACAGCATCGGTTCTCAACCTTTTTACACCCATCGACCATTTAATGTTTAAAAGTTATAAATGTCATTACGGTAAATGCAATGTTCTTTTTGAATACCAACGCGAATTTCTTTTAAGCGGGAAAAGTTTGACCCAACCCGCTGTTTTAGGTAGACTAACACTCCAATAGTTCTGTATTAACTGAAATTTTCACCGAACGATGGCCGTTTGGTTAGGGTGCTACCCTTCGGTACCGAAGTTCGTGGGATCGAATCTCACAGTGGCATGGATGTTCGTAGCCGTCCGGAATCGGCTTTAAGCTGTTGGTCCCGGTCTCATTAGCCTTCGTGTTGCAAAAAGTAGACCGTATCACTCCAAACCAAACCAAACCGAAATTTTCGATATCCGAGGTACTATCAGACCCAAAGAGCCAAAGTCAAGGAGATTTTCGGGCAGATTTTTTAAACAGAAACACTTGTCAGTCTTCCCGTATCCGACTATTTCGGTTTTCGTTAAGATCAAATTTTATTAGCACAGCTTATTATTTCAACAGTGGTTCCCAAACTTTTACGTCCATCAAGAACGGAGATGGTTTTTTTTGACAGATTTTTGAAAAATAAACTGGTGCCAGTCTTCCCGCATATGTTCATTTCAGTTTTACTTATGATCAAATTTTATTCGTACAGCTCATGATTTACAGCATCGGTTCCCAAAATTTTTACGCCCATCGACCAAGGGGATGTTTTAGACCGATTTTTGAAAGAGAAACAGGTATCATTGTTTCCGCTTCTGTTTATTTAGGCTTTGGTTAAGATAAAATTTTATTAGCACCACCCATGATTTGCAGCAGTGATTCCCAAAATTTTTACGTCCATCGACCAAGGGGATATTTAGGACTGATTTTTCAAACAGAAAAAAAAGGTACAGTGTTTCCGCATCTGTTTATTTCCGATTTGATTATGATTAAATTTTATTAGCACCACTCATGATTTGCAGCAGTCATTCCCAAACTTTTTATGTCTATCAACCGAGGGGATGTTTTGGACTGATTTTTGAAACAGAAACAGTGTGTATCTTTCAGCATCTGTTCATTTCGGTTTTGGTTATGATCAAATTTTATTCGCACAGCTCATGATTTATAGCATTGGTTCCCAAACTTTTTCGTCCATCGAATGCGAAGATATTTCGGACAGATTTTTGAAACAGAAACAAGTATCGGTGTTTCCACATCTGTTTATTTCAGCTTTTATTAAGATCAAATTTTACTAGCACCACTCCTGATTTGTAGCACAGATTCCCAAACTTTTTATTTCCATAGACGGAGGGGATGTTTCGGACTGATTTTTAAAACAGAAATAGGTGTCAGTGTTTAAGCATCTTTTTTATTTCTCTTTTGGTTAAGACCAAATTTTATCCTCACAGCTCATGATATACAGCATTGGTTCCCAAACTTTTTAATCCCATCCACCAAGGAGATGTTTCGAACAGATTTTTTAGACAGAAACATGTGTCAGTCTTCCCACATCCGATTATTTCGGTTTTTGTTATAATCAAATTTTATTAGTTCCACTCATGATTTGCAGCACGGATTCCCAAACTTTTTATTTCCATCGACGGAGGGGATGTTTCGGATTGATTTTTAAAACAGAAATAGGTGTCAGTGTTTAAGCATCTTTTTTATTTCTCGTTTGGTTAAGACCAAATTTTATCGGCACAGATCATCATATACAGCATTGGTTCTCAAACTTTTTACTTCCATTGACTGCTGAGATGTTTCGGACAGATTTTTGAAACAGAAACAGGTATCACTGTTTCCGCTTCTGTTTATTTCGGCTTTGGTTAAGATCAAATTTTATTAGCACCACACATGATTTGCAGCAGCGATTCAAAAAATTTTTACGTCCATCACCCGAGGGAATGTTTAGGATTGATTTTTGAAACAGAAACAGGTGTCAGTCTTCCCGCATCTGTTCATTTTGGTTTTGGTTAAGATCAAATTTTATTAGCACCACTCATGATTTATAGCATCGGTTCCCAAACTTTTTACATCCATCGACAGCGGAGATGTTTCGGACAGATTTTTGAAACAGAAACATGAGTCAGTCTATCCACATGTGTGGATTTTGGTATTGGTTACGATCAAATTTTATTCGCACAGCTCATGATTTACAGAATCGGTTCTCAACCTTTTTACGTCCATCGACCAAGGAGATTTTCGGACAGATTTTTTATACAGAAACAAGTGTTAGTCTTGCCGCATCCGACTATTCCGGTTTTCGTTAAGATAAAATTTTATTAGCACAGCCTATTATTTCAATAGTGGTTACCAAACTTTTTACACCCATCAACAACGGAGATTTTTTTTTTTTTGACAGATTTTTGAAACAGAAACAGGTGTCATTCTATGTTCATTTCGGTTTTGGTTATGATCAAATTTTATTCGCACAGCTCATGATTTACAGCATCGGTTCCCAAACTTTTTAAGTCCATCGACCAAGGGGATGTTTTGGTCAAATTTTTGAAAAAGAAACAGGTGTCATTCTTCCCGCATATGTTCATTTCGGTTTTGGTTATGATCAAACTTTTAGGTTATGATCGGATTTGGTTATGATGCACCACACATGATTTACAGCAGTGATTCCCAAACTTTTTACCTCTATCAACCGAGGGGATCGGACTGATTCGGACTGATTTTTGGAACAGAAACAGGTATCACAGTCTTGCATCTGATTTTTTCAATTTTGGAAAAACTTTTTTTCATTTTAATAAAACTTTTTGGTATGTAAAGTAATAACTACTGAAACTAACCCTTGTTTTAAATTATAAAAATATTATTTTTAAAAAATAATAATGAGATGGGTGAGTTCTAATGACAGTCTTTATTTGAAATTATTTAATTCAGCTGCTTTTAATTCAAACAGCTCTCGGTATTCCGCTGCTCAAAAGAAAAATTTCTCATAAGTTTTTAACTCTAAGCTTGAAACATAGATGGCACTACTGTTCTCATGCAGACGAATATTGCAGGATGGGAAATATTTAACTCTTTTTTTTTATTGTAACATACAAAGTGTTTTGGAAGATATTTTGATATCCTTAAGATGGGTTTGCCATACTGTAATTCTCTTAATCAGTGTTAATTTATATTAAAAATTTAAAATGCCTTTTTGTCTGCCAGTATTTTAAGAATTCTTTAAAAAACTCGTACCACGTGATGTTAATATCTAATAATGTTTTATACAAATAAATAAATTCCCTAGGCAACATTTACTTATTTTACGGATATGAAGAACATGATACTTATTGAAGCCTTATATATGTATGATATATATATGTATATATATTTATAAATTATATATATATATATATATATATATATATATATATATATATATATATATATATATATATATATATATATAATTTTTGAATTAAAGAATTTTTTGTAGCATTTTGAGCACACTGTTCACAGCTGGAAGATGTCTGTCAGGAAGCGTTTCTCGAGTGATATAACCTATACTCCTGACGATATTTCCGCCACTGAAAGCACTTCTGACTCTTATTTCAAGAATATTGAAGATAGTTATAGCGAAACTGATGAGAATTTCTCGGATTCCTCTGAGGATAGTGATGAATCTGAAAATTCATTTTTTATTTAAAATGTTTGACATTGGTGCAAAATTGATATGCAAAATATTCTACCAACTCCTGCTTCATTTCCTTTCCTTGGAAATTCCGGACTAAATTCCACTATGGCAAATAATGCAACTGTTTTGAACTATTTTGAACTTTGTTTTGACGATGTTATGTTGCAAATAATAGTAAAAGAGACCAACAGTACATGAGAGTAACAGACCCATGAGACTAACATCTCGACACTTTCCTAGCCATATACACCCAAATCCCATCAAGAAAGAGGTTCTCGTTTGTAGTGTGCTGTCTGTTTTAAAAAAAACTGAAGGTGGAACAAAAAATTAGAAAAGAAACGCGAATTTGGTGAAAGGATTCCGAGGTAAGACATTGTCTCGAGCCTTGTTTTGAAATTTATCATACAATACTTCATTTCTAACAAATGTTTTGTAAGTCTTTTACATTTTTTAATTAGTATATACGTTTTGCTTTTGCATTTTATAAAATAAATGATAATTTAACCAAAATTAATTTTCAAAATTTAGCTTTTATATCATTATTCTTCAATTTCATTTTTCTGAACACCTTTTTTTAGGACCTAATTGTATATTAAAAAAAATTCTTTTACAAATTTTTTTTCGGATATTTTAACTCTAAAATGTATATAAATTTCAAATACGTAATAAAAAAAATACGCAATTTTTGAACTCATTTTGATAAAATAAATACTCAGCGAGAGGGTTAAATACATGATGAAAAATTGTAAAATGTCAAATACAATGTATTTGATCGCGGCACACTTGTATCTGGCTCATGATACACCAGTGTGCCGCGGCACACCGCTCTAAAGGATATTAATGCAGTATTCAAACTGTTTTTTCTTTACTCAGATATGCGGCTTGAAATTCAAAATACATATTTTAACTTAAAATTAGATATTTAAAAAAAAACTAGCTTGATTTTATCTCAATAAAAAATTCCCTATTCAATTACACACGAAAAACGGTCATCACGACCGGAGACATAATTAATCTTGGCATATTACCTTGAAAGACAGCTCAAAAGGATTATGAATAAGGAAAATTAATGATTTTCGAAATTAAAAGCGTATATACATTTAATAACATCCCGTGCATAACCTCCCTTCGTCTCGATATCAGACAAAATACTTGAAGTAATCAAAAGCATATCCCAAAAAAATGTAGAGTTCACAAAATTGGCTCAATTGTTCTCTAATAGTCAAATATACTTCAGTAATTTTTTTAAATATATATATTCGAAATCCACATCGTGGTATTGTTTCGAATCAAATGAGGAAAGAATAGTGGGCCAAGGTGAATAGGGCTTCTAACTGTCTGGGCTGTTTTCTCAAACCGCGTTTGATATTTATGCCTCTCAACTCTGTTATTATCTTCGATTCAACATTATTCCAGAACTAGATCGCCGACGTCTAACCGTCACGGTTGCGAATGATAGATCTTTAATGAAGGCTTGATGCAACATGGGAGGAAAGACGGATATTTAATCGATGGCTGCATTTATTTGAAAACCGCATTGTCTGTCATTTAATCTTCGAGATGAAATTATATCCCTTTGTAAAATTATTAAAAATGATGAAATTGCATGTTGTATATATATACTTTTTTATTTTTCAGCCATAATATAATTACTGTGATTTTTTTTAATCAAAATGTAGTTCTCTGACTGCTTTAAGATTGTAAAACAGGTTACAGTTAAATAATCATATTTTTTTTATTAACATAATTACCAAACTGCTATCTGTAATTCTAAGCCGCACAAATATTGCCCTATTAAAGCACATGCAGTTACCCTTCGATCGAGTAGAAAGGAAAATTAATTTTTGGAATACCAGAAATCTTAACGATTAACAACATAGGGCAACGATGAAATAACTTTTTATATGGATTTGTGTTATTCTTGTGGTTTTTCAATCGTTTAACACTTCACGTGCGGGCAACGTATTTTTACGTTTCTTGCAGTCTGAGACCTGAGCGCGGGTCACGTAAATTCTAAGCCGCACAAATATTGCCGTATTAAAGCATATGCAGTTACCCTTCGAGTAGAAAGGAAAATTAATTTTTGGAATACCAGAAATCTTAACGATTAACAACACAGGGCAACGATGAAATAACTTTTTATATGGATTTGCGTTATTCTTGAGGTTTTTCAATCGTTTAACACTTCACGTGCGGGCAACGTATTTTTACTTTTTTTGTAGTCTGTCACCTGAGCGCGGGTCACGTAAATTCTAAGCCGCACAAATATTGCTCTATTAAAGCACATGTAGTTACCCTTCGATCGAGTAGAAAGGAAAATTAATTTTTGGAATACCAGAAAACTTAACGATTAACAACACAGGGCAACGATGAAATAACTTTTTATATGGATTTGCGTTATTCTTGAGGTTTTTCAATCGTTTAACACTTCACGTGCGG
>CM063507.1:55450480-55495480 GCA_032207245.1 Pardosa pseudoannulata | reverse complement strand
ACCCTCAAAAACGCAACAAATAAAAAAATCCCAATAGCGTAAATAGAGATGAAAGGTTTTTGCTCACTGTTTGGGGCACTCATATCCCGTGCCTTGCGGGACTAGGGCTAAACCAAACACTGGGTCTAAATGCGGTAATACGATGTAAAAACACATAGTATAATGTTGAAAAAGATGAGCGTACTATAAAAGCAAATGTGAAACGAGGAGGGGAGAACCTTAAATAACAAATATCCAGCATCGCTGCGGTAGTTTCGAAGTGCATACAATTATAAATGCGGTAGTCGGATGTATAAAGACACAGAATAAAATTATTGAAGAGGCTTTGCGTACAATAAAAGAAAAGTGAAACGACCAGGGGGGAGCCACTTAAATAACAAATATCCAAACTTGTTGTGGTAGTGTATGAACTGTGTAAGCGGGAACTACGTACACTTGGAGGACATTGTGCAAGCAAAGCTGCCTTACCCAATGTAGTGCCCTAATCCAAACATGAATTTTTGGTCTCCTAAAATAGTAACATATTAAAAAATCCCAATAACTTCAAAAGAGAATAAAGGTTTTTGCTTCTGTTTATGGTTCTCAAAGCGTGGAGCTTCCGGACCCAGCGCTAAATAGTTTTAAACGATGTACAAAAGCACAATAATGATTCACACGATATAAAAAAATATGAAAAGATACCTTATTAACAAAATACCTCGCTGCTCTAAATTTGAAGATATATTTAAATCGGTAATCCGTACAAACGTAAGAAAAATTGAATATTTATTTACATAAAAGCAATGAAACGACGAGCAACAACAAGATTCGACTTGTGTTGTATTTGAATTATATAACAGAGATCAAAGTTAGTAACAGTATTTTCATGTTTACATTACATTGTAAGGAGCCTATTAGTAATTTAGTTATTCAGTGAACTAACTCAATATCTAATTTTTAAAAAACTGGCATTTTTCTGAAAATTACAAATGTATAAAAAAAATCCCATTTTATATATAAATACATATATAATAAATAATTTTCCATACCATAAAAATATATATTTTTAAAAAAAGATATAATATAAAATTAAAAATATATATAATATAAATACAAATATATATATATATATATATATATATATATATATATATATAATATAAATATACATATGTACACTGTCTACCAATAAGTATTTGGACACCTGTGATAGAAAAGAAAAACTAACTTTATTTAAAATCAATAGTTGGTAGAGTCTCCACGAGAGGCAATTACATCTTGAACCCTCCGGGACATGCTTTCCACAAGTCTTTGTATTAGAGCTAGAGGTATTGTCTTCCACTCGGCTTGGAGTAGACATACAAGTTACTTCACCGATTTTGGAAGGGTAGTGCACCCCTTAATTCGGCGATCCAACTCGTCCTAGATGTTCTCGATCGGATTCAGATCTGAGCTCTGGGCAGGCCAGTCCATTCGATGAACTCTATTGGCACCATACCAAACCTTGGTTAACCTCGAAACAAGAAAACTGGCATTGTCGTCCTGAAAGTAACAGAGGTCCAACACGTAAAACTGCCACAACGTAAGAAGCCCATTGTCTCCAAATTAGTGCAGTAGGCATTGGAGTTGAGCGTACCATGAATGGGATCCAAGGTCCCAGTCCATACCAGGAGAAACACCCCTAGATCATAATTTTACCTCCGTCGAACTTGACTGTCGGCACAATGCATTCTGGCAGGAGACGTTCTCCAGTCAGACGCCAGACCCAGACCCTGCCATCCGAACGATAAAGGGTGAACCTTGATTCGTTGCTCCAAACAACCCATTTCCACTGATCTACGGTCCAATTTCGATGTGCTTTGAACCACATTAACCGAGCAGCACGGTTGGACTTTTTGATCAAAGGCTTATGGGCAGCACGACTATGGAAACCAAGCAGATGTACTTCCTTTCGGATGGTATTCATTGAAACAATACTCCCATATGCCTGTTGAAACTCCTCGCGGATGAGGGCCATCGGCTGGGTGTGGTTCTACCGAATTTCTCTGGACCACATTCGTCGGTTTCTATCTTCCAGTTTCGTTGGTCTGCCGACTCGGGGCACATAACAATAGACCTTCCACTTCTTAATCACATAGGCCACTGATTTTGGGTACATCAGATCTCGAGATATGTCCCTTAAGGATGGCCACATTTTTATATCGATAATTATACCTTTTTATAGAGATAATACATCTTATGAATAATGCCGATACTGTTTCCTACATATGTATAATATATTATATATCAGATATATATTATATATATATATTACATAGTATGTTATAATTTCATTTGCAAGTATAAAAAAGTTAATTTAAAATCTAGATCGATTTTTTAAATTAACCTTCCCGTTCTGTGGTTCCTCGTCGACTGATGTAAAAACTAGTTTTTATTTGTCTAAATTTTTCCAGAATATATGTAGTAGACAAGAACATTCGGCTTCGTTTTCCTGTATATACCGTTATTTTTGTACCCACAAACAAACCATGTTACATTAACCCGTACTAGTAAGTAACCCGCGCTCAAGTATCAATCATCAGAAACGTTGTAGTATATGTCCCGCGCTCAAGCATCAATCGTTAGAAAACGTGCTAGTACTATTACCAACTTTTTGTATTTTATATTTAAATATATAAAAAGACAAATAAACAAATATATATATAAATACAATTTTATATATAATATATAAATATACATATATATAATATCATTTTCTATAGTATATATGTAGCAGAATCTATATAGTAGACAAGAACATTTGGCTTCGTTTTCCTGTATTTACCGTTTTTTTTTGTACCCACAAACAAACCATGTTATTACACTAACCCGTACTGGTACGTGACCCGCGCTCAAGTATCAATCGTCAGAAAAGGTACTAGTGCTTGTCCTGCGCTCAAGTATCAATCGTCAGAAAACGCACTAGTACTAGTACCCACTTTTCGTATTTTATATTGAAATATATAAATAGACAAATAAACAAATATATAAAAAATACAAATATCTATATCTATATATATATATTTATATTTATATTATATATAAATATATATATATATATATATATATAAATATATATATATATATATTTATATTTATATACATAATATCATTCGAAGTATAAAAAAATTAATTTTATCTAAATGATTTTTTAATCAACCTTCCCGTTCTGTAGTTCCGCATCGACTGATGTAAAAACTAGTTTTTATTTATCTAAATATTTCCAGAATCTATGTAGTAGACGAGAACATTCGGCTTCGTTTTCCTGTATATACCGTTACTTTTGTACCCACAAACAAACCATGTTACATTAACCCGTACTAGTACGTGATCCGCGCTCCAGGATCAATCATCAGAAACGTTGTACTACATGTCCCGCGCTCAAGTATCAATAGTTAGAAAACGTGCTAGTACTATTACCCGCTTTTTGTATTTTATATTTAAATATATAAATAGACAAATAAACAAATATATTTATAAATACAAATATATATATATATAATATATAACTATATATATATATATATATATATATATATAATATCATTTTCTATAGTATATATGTAGCAGAATCTATATAGTAGACAAGAACATTCGGTTTCGTTTTCCTGTATTTACCGTTATTTTTGTACCCACAAACAAACCCTGTTGTTACACTAACCCGTACTGGTACGTGACCCGCTCTCAAGTATCAATCGTTAGAAAAGGTACTAGTGCTTGTCCTGCGCTCAAGTATCAATCGTCAGAAAACGCACTAGTACTAGTACCCACTTTTCGTATTTTATATTGAAATATATAAATAGACAAATAAACAAATATATATAAATACAAATATCTATATCTATATATATATATATAATATATATAAATATACATATATATAACATTTTCGTAAGTATAAAAAAAGTTAATTATAAATATAAATTGATTTTTTTAATCAACATTCCCGTTCTGTGGTTCTGCATCGACTGATGTAAAAACTAGTTTTTATTTGTCTAAATTTTTCCAGAATCTATGTAGTAGACAAGAACATTCGGCTTCGTTTTCCTATATATAATATTTTTGTACCCACAAACAAATGTTACATTAAATATTAGTGCTTTGTTTAAGTATAATCGTAAGAAAACATGGTATGACCTCAATTATCAATGTTAGAAAATCAATACTATACCCATTTTTGTATTTTATATTAAATTTATAAAAACAAAAACAAATATATATATAAATAAAATATATATAATATATATATATATATATATATATATAATAATATAAATATACATATATATAATATCATTTTTATATATAGTGTAGCAAAAATTATGTATTAGACAAGAACATTCTTCGTTTTCCTGTATTTACCATTTTTGTACCCACAAACAAACCATGTTATTACACAGGTATGGTGATAAGTATCAATGTGAAAACGTATCATGTGTAGGTCAGTATTAATCGTCATCATTTATATTTTTCAAGTATCAGTGATCAGAAAACGTGCTAGTACATGACTATTTCGTCAGAAAATGTATAGTACTGTCCCGAGTTTAAAATATCAATCGAGACGACCAGTACGTGTCCCGCATACAATGTGTTAACACAGTACATGCGGGAACGGGCGATTATCCACTTGGCGTGCCAATCGTTATCTGCGGGAGCGAGTAATCTCTCTTTTGCGCAGTGTGTGTGTTATCAGCGGGAAAGGGAGATCACCACTATCTTTTCTTGGTATTTTTCTGGGTATTCCCCCGCTACGCGCGTTTTACCGCATTCGCCAAGCCCGCATATAATGTGTTAAGACTCCCAAAAACTACAGATGAAAAAAAAAATCATCATAAATTAATTGGTTTTTGCCTCTGATTGTAAAAACCCGGACTTCTTATGACTAAACAGTCTTGCTTTGTAAATGCGATAATCGGAGGTTAAAAACTACAGCTAATTGAAGACGATCTCTGCGTGCGCTAAAAGTAAAATAATCGACAAGGGGAATATACACCTTGATAACAACACCTGACCTTGCTATAGTTCCCGAATTGTTAAAGTAGTTTATTGTTTACACAAAAACTGTTCGATTTAGATTTGAAAAAAGCTTCCCGAATATGTTTGCCGATATAATTTGGGTCAGATACAAAAATTAAATATCTTTTTTAAAAAACGCACTTGAAGTTTTTTAAATAAATATCGTTTAAAGTTTTACATGTAAATTTATATATAGTATCAATGCTGAGGTGCTCAAGAATGAGATGTAATTTGCTAAATTTAACCATAAATATAATTATGTAATAGTAACTTAACCAATAACTTTATTAAGTTTTTATGATAAATCTATATATATATTATATATATATATAATTCTAATATTTAAAGTGTAAAATTACATATAGATAATATATTATATTTGTTTATACAATATATTAATTATATATATATTTTATACATTTTGTTGAATATCTAGTTTGGTTTTGGTTTGGAGTGCTGTCGTGTAGTCCTCGTTATATATTTATTTACGACCTGTGATCAAATGTATAGTGGAATTTATTTTAAATTGCGTTGTGTTAAATATTTGTTTTACTACAATTTATAACAGGTTCTGAGCAAATACAGACATTAAAATGAAGAATCAACTAACCTCTAAAATAATGGCAACTGACTAGCTTCATATAAAAAAATAGATTTATTATAAAAACATTTATACATATATTTACAAAAAAAAAATAATAAGTCAATAATTAAGCTTAGTCAAACTATTTAAATTACTTCTGACAAACTTTATCTACATTTAGGAAAATTTTGTAAGTAGAGATATACCTAATCTCGATTTCAAATGTAATGCAAAAAGATGGGTACCTTTGTGGGTCTAAAGTGATAAAATTCTGGTTGAATATGAGAGGGAAATTTTTATATCAACCGTTATCTGTTGTCTCTTTGGACCGTACAAGCTTTTGCAGGAAACTTTCAGATGTTGTATATAAACTTTTTTTATATAAATTTCCTTTAACATAGTTAGTTCTCCAAAAACACTCTCCTTCTCATCCATTCTGTTTTCTATCCAAACTCTCTGGGGCCTTTCTAGTCATCTATTTTCTAATTCTCTGGGGCCTTCTCCAATTATAACTTAGTTCCTTCTTCTTGAAATCGGGATCGTTGCCAGAAAGTCATTGGTCTCAGCAAACCCCGTGAGACCACCAACGTGGATGAAATTATCACTTGAATTGCTGTCCCGGGACAAATATCCACAAAGGTACATTCTTATTTAATGTCAAGTACGGAGACAGGATTCTTATCTGGGACTGGAATCAGACCCCCGTACAAGACTACAATATTCCGTTAAATTATGGTCCTCTATCTCTGACGATGTGATGAGGTCAGATTTAGATCCCGAACATTTTACTTTTTTTATGAATGAAACAATTATATATCAGATCTAAATCACCTCATCACAAGTGCTACGGTCTACTTTTTGCAACATGAATGCTAATGAGACTGGAACCTACAGCTTAAAGCCGATTCCGAACATCCATGCCACTGTGGGATTCTAACCCACGAACTCTGGTACCGAAGGCCAGCACCCTAACAAATCGGCCTTCGTTCGGCCTTTTAATATCTAGAAAACTACACAAGGAATTATCTTGAAACTTCAGGAGTGTAAACAGGATGGTAGATGTCATATATTTCAACTAAGAATTTTCCCCGGAACCCCATAGGGGACCGTCAGCAAATTGTGAAAAAACGAATATGTTTTGGATAACCCTGTAAAAAGTAATGTATGAAAAGCGTTGAAACTTTTAACACATGATTAGGATGCTTTTTGTACTAATCTGTGTTCATTGTTATGAAGATAGCACGTATATTCGTATAGAAATTAAGGTTTTTATAAAAATAATCCCAAATTTTTTAAAGTGCTTTGCTTATAATTTGCAGAGTGCTCAATATTAAAGAACGTTATTTGCATGACACATGACAAACAAAATTGTGCGCAATACCCTGCAATCGGAATTAAAAAATAATAAATATTGGATGACAGATGAGAAGGTTTACTAAATAATGTTTTACTGCCCATGCGCGAATGCAATAAAAAAAATTTGCATAATGTATTAGCTAAATGTATACAGCAACTTTTGTGAAAGTCCCAAAAACACAACTTGAAAATACTGAAAATGATCATCGATAGAATAAGCTCATATTCAAAGTATCAAAAAATGATATTCAGGAAATCGGGAAATATTGATTAACATTGTTAGATGCCAAATCATGATATTCAGGTATATCGGGCAAATATTAACAAACATTTCTAAATATAAAGAAAATAACATTCAGGGAATCGGGGATATAATGAAAGACATTGTTAAATGGCAGTTTATGATATTCAAGGGTATCGGAAGAAATATTAACCAACATTGCTAAATATAAAAAAATAATATGCAGGAAATCGGGGAAATATTGACAACATTTTTAAATGCCAAATTATGAGATTCAGGTATATCGGGGAAATATTAACCAACATTTCTAAATATAAAGAAAATAGTATTCAGGGAATTGGGGATGTAATGACAAACATTGTTAAATGGCAGATTATGATATGCAAGGGTATCGGAGGAAATATTAAACAACATTGCTAAATATGAAAAAAATTATATTCAGGGATATCGGGGAAATATTAACCAACACTGCCAAATATCAAAGCAAGATATTGAGGGATATCGGAGAAATATTGACAAACACTGTTAAATATCAAATTATGATATTCAATTACATCGGAGGAAATATTAAAATACATTACTAAATATGAAAAAATGATATTCAGGGAATCGGGAAATATTGACAAACACTGTTAGATGCCAAATTATGATATTCAGGGATATTGGGGAAATATTAATCAGCATTTCTAAATATAAACAAAAATTAGATTCAGGGAATCGAGGAAGCAATGATAAACATTGTTAAATGGCAGATTATGATATTCAAGGGTATCGGAGGAAATATTAGCCAACTTCGTTAAATATCAAAAAATGATATTCAGGGATATCGGGGAAATATTAACCAACACTGTCAAATATCAAAGCATGATATTGAGGGATATGGGGAAAATATTGACAAACACTGTTAAATGTCAAATTATGATATTCAAGGTCATCGGAGGAAATATTAAAATACATTACTAAATATCAAAAAATGATATTCAAGCAATCGGGAAATATTGACAAACATTGTTAGATGCCAAATTATGATATTCAGGGATATCGGGGAAATATTAACTAACATTTCTAAATATAAAGAAAATGATATTCAGGGAACCAGGAAAGTAATGGCAAACATTGTTATGTGGCAGATTATGATATCCAAGGACATCGGAGGAAATATTAATTAACATTTATAAATATCAAAACAAGATATTAAGGGATATCGGGGAAATATTGACAAAAACTGTTAAATATCAAATTATGATATTCAAAGATATGGGAGGAAATATTAGCATACATTACATAATTAACATCAAAAATGATATTCAGGGAATTCGGGAAATATTGACAAACGTTGTTAGATGCCAAATTATGATATTCTGGGATATCTGGGAAATATTAACCAACATTTCTAAATATAAAAAAATATATTCAGGGAATGGGAAGTTATGACAAACATTGTTAAAGGGCAGATTATGATATTCGAGGGTATCCGAGGAAATATTAACCAACATTTCTAAATATAAAAAAATATATTCAGGGAATGGGAAGTTATGACAAACATTGTTAAAGGGCAGATTATGATATTCAAGGGTATCGGAGGGAATATTAAAGAACTTTGTTAAATATCAAAAAATGATATTCAGGAATATCGGGGAAATATTAACCAACACTGCTAAATATCAAAAGAAGATATTGAGGGATATCAGGGATATATTGACAAAAATTATTAAATATCAAATTATGATATTCAATATATAGGAGGAAATATTAATCAACATTACTAAATATGAAAAAAATGATATTCAAGGAATCGGGAAATATTGACAAACATTGTTAGATTCCAAATTGTGGTATTCAGGGATATCGATTAAATATTAACCAACATTTCTAAATATAAAAACAAGATATTGAGAGATATCGGGGAAATATTGACAAACACTGTTAAAAATCAAATTATGATATTCGAGGGTATCCGAGGAAATATTAACAAACATAACTACATATAAAAACAAGATATTGAGAGATATCGGGGAAATATTGACAAACACTGTTAAAAATCAAATTATGATATTCAAGTTTATCGGAGGATATATTAACTAACATTGCTAAATATAAAAAAATAATATGCAGGAAATCGGGGAAATATTGACTACATTTTCAGATGCCAAATTATGATATTCAGGGATATCGGTGAAATATTAACCACCATTTCTAAATATGAAAAAAAATTATATTCAGGGAATTGGGGATGTAATGACAAACATTGTTGAAAGGCAGATTATGATATTCAAGTGTATCACAGGAAATATTAATCAACATTACAAAATATCAAAAAATGATATTAAGAGAATCGGGGAAGTAATGATAATCTTTGTTAAATGGCAGATTAGGATATTTAAGAGTATTGGAGGAAATATTAATCAACATTACAAAATATCAAAAAATGATATTAAGAGAATCGGGGAAGTAATGACAAACTTTGTTAAATGGCAGATTAGGATATTTAAGAGTATCGGAGGAAATATGAACCAACATTGGTAAATATCATTAAATGATATTCAGGGAATAGGGAAGTAAGGACAAACATTGTTAAATTTGAGATTATGATATTCAAGGTTATCGGATGATTAATAACCAACATTGCTAAATATCAGAAAACGATATTCAAGTATATCAAGGAAATATTGACAAATGCTGTTAAATATCGAATTATATTATTCAAGGGTATCATGAGAAATATTAACCAATATTGCTAAATATCAAAAATGATATTCAGGGATAAGCTAGAAATATTCACTAGTATCAAATTATGATATTCAAGGGCATAAGGAGAAATATTAACAGACATTGCTAAATATAAAAAAAATTATATTCAGGGTTATCATTTAGAGGGTGTAGGGTCCGTATAATTATTATATCGAACTGCTTCGATATTATAATTATGATACTGGTCGATATTTTTGTGTTACGTACGTAGGTAACTTGAATATCGTAGTCTATAGATGACTATCTGAAGAAAAATAATCTTCAACCCATTATATAATTCTTTTCCATTCCATGCATAGTTTGGATTTATAATAGGAATTCAGGTACAAGCAATTATTCTCTTTTCAACAGAGAAAGAAATATTTATCAAAAAGAAAACTCCTTTCAAGTTCGACATATTTCGGCAGAATTCGTGACTGCGTGGAATGCCTCAATTACAGTTACGCAAATCGCGGAAATAAAATTAGCGCATTTTTTATCTCTCTCGCTTTTGCATTTGCCCAAACACCGAAGTTAATCGTAACCGTAGGCCACCAAGGAAGAGGTGTTCGTATACAAACAAATTTCCGCACTGCTGCCATTTTTTTAATACATTTTTTAACTAATCATTCTCCTAAAATACTCGGGAGGAGGGAAAAAACAACTCTCTCCATACAAACGACGGTTTATTAGGGCAAGTTAGGAAAAGTTCCGAAAAAGAGAAGGAAGAATGCGATGATGGCGTAACGCTGTGGTCAGAATTGACCGTTTCTCTTCTCTCTCCTCCCCAGCTGGGTCCCTATGACCCAGAAATGTCAATCGCCCATCACCAGAAACACCCTTTCGTAGAATGGCAACAGTCTCTTGTTCGGGCTGTATCGAGTGAAAGTGTCTCAGTTCGTTATTGGAGAACGTCAGTGATGAAATCAAAATGGCTACTTGGGATGTTTTTTCGTGCAGTAACCTTATTTACACGCTTTCTACCCACTGTCCACTAATCAGGATTGTTGGATTGTTAGATTGTTTCAGTGACAGCACTGTAATATTAAGAATAGGTTGGCATAGCTTGGAAATATCAATGAAGCTTTCGGTGTAGAGGGAATGAATCTATACCAATAATGGGATATGCGGGATCATTCGTTTCACTGAGAAAGGCGTAGCTCGGGAACCAAAAATCATCCAAACAATGAAATTGGAGCAAATATGAAGCATGCCCGAGTATATCTCGGAGCCATTTTTGCCAAAAAGTACATTTTATTTTTATTTTCTTTTACATTTAGGAGGGCTGGGCATAAGTCATGGCAACAATTTTTTTTTCTTGTAGATGTGTGAAAGTACCACAAACGTATATGTGTCGTGTGGAAGTTCTACAGGCATAGTGTGTATACAGAACAATAGATGGCGCTGTGATAGATCGTAGTAGCACAGCGAAGGCTGTAAAATCCGTAAGTTGGAGTGATATGGAAGTAACCCGTGTTGAGCAGCTCGCTTACATCAAAACAGCCGTTCTCCGAGGGAGAATCCGAACGATGGCCGAATGGTTAGGGTGCTGGCCTTCGGAACCAGAGTTCTTAGGTTCAAATCCGACAGTAGTCTGAATGTTCGTAGCCTTTCGGAATCGGCTTTAAGTAGTAGGTTCCGGTCTCATTAGACCTCGTGCTTCAAAAAGCAGACCTTAACGCTCCAAACCAAACCCAACCAAAACCGAGGGAGAAATGTGATGGAATGTCAAAGTGAAAGACCTTGGGGATAATTCCTTACCATACAATCGCAGGGGAACACTTTGAGGGTCTAGGTTTGTCATGACAGCTTTACGTGTACTGTGTTGGCTTTCTTTTGCACTGTGAACGCCATATTGTCCTGTACACTACCGTAATAAATTAGTGCATTACGATATTTCAATGATATTCACTGTCCACACATGTTGTTAACACCTTGTTCTGTCGTCTGTATATGTCCCATTTTCCAACAGGACTGGTATCTTCAAGGAAAAAAAAAAGTGGCTTTTGGTTTGGTTTGGAGTGCTATGGTCTACTTTTCCATGCAAATTCTTTTAGTTTGATGGTACGTCACTAATTGGGGAATTCTCCCCAAAAGTTTAAAGTGCGAAATGTTACATTCGAGATGAATTGGGATATTTATTTTGTTTCATATACACTATATTGCCAATCATGACTGGTCACCTTTCGATTTTATACATTTTGTTGAATATCTAGTTTGGTTTGGTTTGGAGTGCTACGGTCTACTTTTTGCAACACGAGGGCTAATGAGACCGGGACCTACAGCTTAAAGCCGAAAGGCTACGAACATTCATACTACTGTCGGATTCGAACCCACGAACTCCGGTATCGAAGGCCAGTACCCTAACCAATCGGCCATCGTTCGGTGCCATGGCTTTTGCCCCAACCCTCGTAGAATTTACTGTTAACGCCAAAATTTCTATCCCGGGATTAAGTTGAGTATCGGTGTTTTAATATAATCCCATATCGGTCTCTTATTCTCCTAGATGTATTCAGTAAAAGTGTTTGAGTTCGTAATTGTTGATCAATCGAAAAGGCTACATTGGAGGCTATTTACTGCATTAACCCTTTGACAGCTTCATTTTTTTTTTCAGAATTCGGTCAAAAAAATATCACAATTTTTTTATTGCATTTTTTTTTTGTTCATTTTACATTTTTAAGTAAAGATATGTTTTTAATATGTTTATGTTGTTAAGTAAAAATTACAATTTAAAGTAAATTAACATTTATAATATTTTTAAGCATTTATTACAACTTTTTTTCTTTCTATGAAAGCATCATAAGTTTACCTTTAGTCTCATCGATATCCAAGTTAATTTGTGGAATTCCAGTGAAAGCAAATCTAGGAGGCGGATCCGAAGGATTATCACAATTAATTTAAAAAAATTGTCTTGCTTGACTGATTCCATCTGTACTACTATCAGAGTCACTACTATCTAGGTCATCTAGTAAACTTTCGCTACTATCATTTACAGATAATTCAGTTTCTGATTCCGAGTCGCAGTTCGAATCACAAGAAATTAGCTCCATACCCTCTGAATTATCCATTATTTAAAAGTAAAAATATATTATTCAACTCTTACATCAATAAAATTATCAGGCGGTTAGTAAAATATAACCAGAAAGCTATACACTGAAAGATAACAATTCGTCTTCTGATACAAAACATGCGAAAAAACCCGCGCTTTTGAACCAATCAAAGTAGAAAATACAATAAACTGCAAACTATCATTTACTGGATCCATACAAATAATGTGTTACTAAAATTGGAAAAAATACGGCCGAAACAGTGCAAGCGAAATATAAATCATACTGCCCGTACGCCGTAAGGGCAAATCAGTCAAGGCCCGAAAGCTGTGCCCGTATGGCGTACGGGCAAAACGGGGAAGGGGTTAAACTTATTTATGCACTTCCCACCCACTGTCCACTATTCAGGAGGAGGTTGAATTGTTCCCATGGTAGCATTGTAATACCACGATAAGTTGGTATAGCTTGAAAATAATCAAAGAGACCTTTGGGGTCCAAAGGTTGCATCAATATCAATAATGGGAGACTGATTGCTTTTCAGAGAAAGTCGAAAAATCTCCCCAAACACTGAAATTTATACAAAAATTAGGCATGCCAGACTGTACCGAAGTGATTTTTATAAACAGATAGATATTTACTTTTATTTTCTTGCATACATAGAATATATCGTAATCTCAAAAATTTCCATACCGGGATTTTGATGTTTCCAAACTAAAAGCGGATGCGCGTTCTAGGAGATCAAATTTCAGCAGAATTTTATCCCATCTTGTCAATTCATATCTTGTTCCCGTTTTATGAATGATGCGAGAAAGTTTTAGTCTCGCTTTTTAGGCTGTCACCTACTGTATTTTTTATTGCTATAATTTTTTACCATTTTAGCTGGCCTTACAGACTTATATACAGGGTGTTTCAAAAATGACCGGTATATTTGAGAAATCAATAAAAATTAAACGGACAGTGATAGAAATACACAGTTTATTACAAAATGCTTGGGACAACAATAAATTTTCAGGCAGACAAAATTTCATAATTAGTTACAATATTCCACAACAGATGGCACTGCAGTCTGAAGAAATCTAAGCTACGATGTTATTTTGTGGGGACTTTTAAAAGTCCAGGTGTACAGCCACCATCCAGAAACAATGGAATAACTGCAGCAGTACATCTGTACTGCATGTGAAGCCATCCTGTCTAAGTCGTTAACACGGGTTTCTGATAATTTCGTTTTGAGAAAACGCTATATTATTGCTGAGACTGGTGGATATCTGGAAAATATCGTACTTAAAAATTTTCCAGATACTGATAATTACCAATTGAGGCTATATCTGTATGATTATCTATATGGTTTGGTTTGGTTTTCGAGCTCTACGGTCTACTTTTTGTAACAAGAGGGCTAATGAGACCGGGACCTACTGCTTAAAGCCGAATCTGAACGGCTACAAACATCCATGCCATAGTGGGGTTCGAACCCACGAACTCTGGTTCCGAAGCCCATCATCCTAACCATACTGATAGTTACCAATTGAGGCTATATCTATATGATTATTTGGTTCGAGCTCTACGGTCTACTTTTTGTAACAAGAGGGCTAATGAGACCGGGACCTACTGCTTAAAGCCGAATCTGAACGGCTACAAACATCCATGCCATAGTGGGGTTCGAACCCACGAACTCTGGTTCCGAAGGCCATCATCCTAACCATACTGATAGTTACCAATTGAGGCTATATCTATATGATTAGGTTTGGTTTTCGAGGACTACGGTCTACTTTTTGCAACACGAGGGCTAAAGAGACGGGGACCTAATGCTTAAAGCCGAATCTGAACGGCTACAAACATCCATGCCATAGTGGGGTTCAAACCCACGAACTCTGGTTCCGAAGCCCATTATCCTAACCATACTGATAGTTACCAATTGAGGCTATATCTATATATTTAGGCTTGGTTTTCGAGGACTACGGTCTAATTTTTGCAACAAGAGGGCTAAAGAGACGGGGACCTACTGCTTAAAGCCGATTCTGAACGTCTACGAACATCCATGCTACAGTGGGATTCAAACCCACAAACTCTGGTTCCGAAGCCCATCATCCTAACCATACTGATAGTTACCAATTGAGGCTATATCTATATGATTAGGTTTGGTTTTCGAGGACTACGGTCTAATTTTTGCAACAAGAGGGCTAAAGAGACGGGGACCTACTGCTTAAAGCCGATTCTGAACGTCTACGAACATCCATGCCATAGTGGGGTTTGAACCCACGAACTCTGGTTCCGAAGGCCCATCATCCTAACCATACTGATAGTTACCAATTGAGGCTATATCTATATGATTAGGTTGGTTTTCGAGCTCTACGGTCTACTTTTTGCAACACTAGGGCTAATGAGACCGGGACCTACTGCTTAAAGCCGATTCTGAATGGCTACGAACATCCATGCCATAGTGGGGTTCGAACCCATGAACTCAGGTTCCGAAGGCCATGACCCTAACCATACTGATAGTTACCAATTGAGGCTATATCTATATGATTAGGTTTGGTTTTCGAGGACTACGGTCTAATTTTTGCAACAAGAGGCTAAAGAGACGGGGACCTACTGCTTAAAGCCGATTCTGAACGTCTACGAACATCCATGCCATAGTGGGGTTCAAACCCACGAACTCTGGTTCCGAAGCCCATTATCCTAACCATACTGATAGTTACCAATTGAGGCTATATCTATATATTTAGGCTTGGTTTTCGAGGACTACGGTCTAATTTTTGCAACAAGAGGGCTAAAGAGACGGGGACCTACTGCTTAAAGCCGATTCTGAACGGCTACTAACATCCATGCCATAGTGGGGTTCGAACCCACGAACTCTGGTTCTGAAGCCCATCATCCTAACCATACTGATAGTTACCAATTGAGGCTATATCTATATGATTAGGTTTGGTTTTCGAGGACTACGGTCTAATTTTTGCAACAAGAGGGCTAAAGAGACGGGGACCTACAGCTTAAAGCCGATTCTGAACGTCTACGAACATCCATGCCATAGTGGGGTTCGAACCCACGAACTCTGGTTCCGAAGCCCATCATCTTAACCATACTGATAGTTACCAATCGAGGCTATATCTATATGATTAGGTTTGGTTTTCGAGGACTACGGTCTAATTTTTGCAACAAGAGGGCTAAAGAGACGGGGACCTACTGCTTAAAGCCGATTCTGAACGGCTATGAACATACATGTCATAGTGGGGTTCGAACCCACGAACTCTGGTTCCGAAGGCCATCATCCTAACCATACTGATAGTTACCAATCGAGGCTATATCTATATGATTAGGTTTGGTTTTCGAGGACTATGGTCTAATTTTTGCAACAAGAGGGCTAAAGAGACGGGGACCTACTGCTTAAAGCAGATTCTGAACGTCTACGAACATCCATGCCATAGTGGGGTTTGAACCCACGAACTCTGGTTCCGAAGGCCATCATCCTAACCATACTGATAGTTACCAATCGAGGCTATATCTATATGATTAGGTTTGGTTTTCGAGGACTACGGTCTAATTTTTGCAACAAGAGGGCTAAAGAGACGGGGACCTACTGCTTTAAGCCGATTCTGAACGGCCATCATCCTAACCATTCGGCCATCGTTCGGCCTTATCTATATGAAGACTTAGCTATTATGAAGTAAAGAAACAGAAGTGTCGTACGGGTTAAGTATTAACAGTATTAGAGTTATGCTTGAGTACTTGGAAATTCTAAATCCGGCCTCCCAGTAGATAAACCGTGTCCGTAACCCAGGGCGAGAACAATGTGCATTTAACTGTCATGGCGAATTTTATGTCTTCCCTTCCCAAAATAAAAAGAATTAAGCGATAAGGATGGAAGTGAGGTTCTTAAATAAGTTCCTCTCTCCGCAAACAACAAACGGTCGCGATATTATGCCTTGAAGACGTCCCGCAGATGGTCGATCGTTAACCCGAATTCCACAGCGGTTGCTGTTCATTAACTGGCTCATTGGCACCCAGGCCGCGTGCCTTAATTCGGGGTGAATTGGGGCTGTCGACGGAGATTCTTAATGAGCCGATTACATCAAAATGGACACCGCGGGTGGAGAAAGTGGGTGAAACTCGCCGATGACAGACTCGGCAGCATTATAGAGATCCGAACCAGGATGTGCGAGAATCGGGTCCATCCGCTTTGTTTGCACACCGACATGTCGCTGCTGCCTTAACAAAACTTTCTCACTCTCTCTTCATAGAGGTCGCTGATTTATCCTTTTCTGTTTTCTTTGCCAAACTTCTATTTCATTTCGTTCTTTTTTCTAGAAGTTAGCCAAAGGCCACTGCTCCTTATCCTCCATTTCAAGCAGGAATAAAAAGTAAGGTTGCTATCGAAGGAGTAAGAGTTAAAACGATACAGAGGAAATAAACTACTCAGCTAGACTCGTTAATTTAGATAGCAGGGGACTCAAAAATCAGAACAAACTTTAACATGAAATAAATACTCAGCGAATAAAGATAAATATATCCGTTTTGTGTCAATCATAAAGCCGGGTTCTTGAACGAAAGCAGAAAAAAAATGCTAGAGATGTTCTCTTGGCTTAGTTTTAGAATTTTTTACTGTCCATGCATAGAGGTCACTGATTTATCCTTGCTGATTTCTTTGCCAAACTTCTATTTCATTTTGTTTTTTTCTAGCAGTTAGCCAAAGGCCACTGCTCCTTATCCTCCATTTCAAGCAGGAATAAAAAGTAAAGTTGCTATCAAAAGAGTAAGAGTTAAAACGATACAGAGGAAATAAACTACTCAGCTAGACTCGTTAATTTAGATAGCAGGGGACTCAAAAATCAGAACAAACTTTAACATGAAATAAATCGACGGCGAATAAAGATAAATATATCCGTTTTGTTCCAGTCAGGTGGACATAAAGCCGGGTTCTTGAACGGAAGCAGAAAAAAATGCTAGAGATGTTCTGTTGACTTAGTTTTAGAATTTTTTACTGTCCATGCATAGAAGTCTCTGATTTATCATTAGTGTTTTTTTGAAAAACTTCTATTTCATTTCGTTTTTTTTCTCAGTTAGCCAAGGGCACCTTTTATACCTCCATACAAGCAGGATATATATATAAGTATATATGCTATATAGGAGTAAGAGTTATATATACGATACAGAGGAAAAAAACTATATAGACTATAATTTAGATAGCAGGGGACTCATATATATCAGAACAAACTTTATATATATAAATAATATATATAAGATATATATCCGTATATTGTGCCAATATACATAAAGCCGGTTTTTCATATATATACATAAAAAAATAGACATATATATATGTCTTATAGAATATATTTTATACATAGAAGTCTCTGATACTTTGTATTTGGTTTCTTTCTAACATATATACATATACATACATACATATATATATATATATACATATATATATATATAAATATATATATATATATATATATATATATATATACATACATATATATATATATATATACATATATATATATATACATATATAGATATATACATATATATACATATATATATATATATATATATACACATATATATATATATATACATATATATATATATACATATATATACATATATATATATATATATATATATATATATATATATATATATATATATATATATATACATATATATATATATATATATATATATATATATATATATATATATATATATATATATATATATATATATATATATATATATATATATATATATATATATATATATATATATATATATACATATATATATACATATATATATATATATACATATATACATATATATATATATATATATATATATATATATATATATATATATATATATATACATATATACATATATATATATATATACATATATATATATATACATATATATATATACATATATATATATATACATATATATATATACATATATATATATATATATATATATATATATATATATATATATATATATATATATATATATATATATATATATATATATATATATATATATATATATATATATATACATATATATATATATATATATATATATATATATATATATATATATATATATATATATATATATATATATATATATATATACATATATATATATATATATTATCTATATATATATATATATATATATATATATATATATATACTATATATATATATATATATATATATATATATATATATATATATATTATATTATATATACTATATATATATATATATATATATATATATATATATATATATATAGAGAGAGAGAGAGAGAGAGAGAGAGAGAGAGAGAGAGAGAGAGAGAGAGAGAAAGGAAGAAAGGGTGGGTAGTTGGATAACAGTTACTAAAAATTATAAAAACATTTTACTTGTGGGAATTGAAATGACTTTGAAGGGCATTTTAGTGTTAACAGGATGACTTTATGTAAGGTTAGTTATGTAAGCAGGTCAATTCGCATGATATTATCGCGACTCTACCGATAACGAATGCACACAAAGTAATAAAGACTATCAGGATATACAACCGAGGCCTGTTCCCCATTAATCAAAAGAATTTTAAAAACAGTCGTGATATATTGTGGACAACTCGCCTAATCCCATCGTCGATCAATAAACCGTTTGTTTCACGCCGACGTTTGTGTGTTCACTACTTACAACGGCCAGAGCGATCCGGGGCAATTAAAGGTTGCAAAACGGCCCGAACAACGATCTGGATCACAACCGTAACTCCTTCACGTTTAAAAAGACGTCCTTGTATCGAAACGGGTAAGGCAAAAAAAGGCAAAGTTAATTGCGAGGGTGAAGTCCAGCATGGTCAAGGCCACAGAACACTTTTTCAACAAAAGAACTCATTTCCAGACGAAAATGACATTCGTGACGGAATTTCGGTCTGTGTTCGTGTTCCTATGTACACTTTTTACGACGGGGGGGATTTTTTTTAATCGGCACTCGGCATCAAGTATGGCGAGTTGAAAGAAATTGGAGTAATTTCGTTAGAATATATTTTTTTTTTCCTTTGCGAAGATTTTTAAACCCATTGTTCGCCTCACCACGAACGTGACAAGCGTCGAATCACGATAAACACTCCCCGGGTCGTCCATTTGTGTTTATGTAATAAGAACGTCTGAATGTGCGGTTTATTACACTAGAGACAAATGCGATTGGAATCTTTATTTGGCGTTAAATTGAGGGAGATTCATCTGCATTATCTCAACTTGGGGAGTAATTTTTTTAACGTTGTTTTTTTCAGGCTACCGGTTAATTCCATTTTTTTAAAAAGTCATTTACCGAGACTCCTACTTAACATTCCTTTTTGATTTAGTTTCGACGAATGTGGGACGACTTAAACTCATTCCGGGTGTTTTAAAAAGATTAAGAAATGTAAAAAAGACTAAGATCTACGTGTAGGCTACAATCTCTGCTTTTGCAACGACTAGGTTAATGTGTTATCCACACGACAGGCGGTTTCTTTTTGGTTAGTTAATGCCGTAATGGAAAAAAATTTAATATGGGAAGTGAAAATATAATTACTCTTCTAAAAATTTTCATTGTTTCTCGTGGCTAAGGGGATAACAAAAATGAATATTACATTTTACACGAAAGTACGATAATAATCAGAATTAGTTCAATTTTGCATCTAGTGTACCTGGAAAACAATAAAAACTCGTGAAGATGTCAAACTTATGGTTGCGCAACCTGAATCGTTGATTTTAAATAAAGATCTTTAAATAAGATTTTTATTCCGTCCCTTTAATCAATGAGACCATCTTTCATTTTACATTTATTACAGATAAAGTTCTAAATAGAAAAATTTCTTATGCGTAATGTTTATTGCTAGAACACACCACCGGCGACATTTCTTCAGAGAGGCATATAAATAGTTTTGTAAAACACGTATATGCTATTTATATATTAATAACTATGCCACTTTTAGGCTAATATGCACTATGACAATTCCCATTACGAAATTTTCTAACAAATTATTTGATAGTGCACTGTGGTAGCTCAATGGGCAATGACTCACAAGTAGAGTGTTGTGAGATTAAGGCTCTAACCAGCCAAACACCCGCTATGTTTAATTTCACTCCTATGTCGAGTGTGTCATCAATTTTTATCTCAGGAGCTTCTTTGTCAAGTATGACTCAACATCAATTTTTATGTTAGAAGCTCCTTTGTCAAATGTGACTCAGCATCAGTTTTTATCTGAGCTTCTTTGTCGAGTCTCACTCAACATCAGTTTTTATCTCAGGAATCTATTATCGAATGTAAATCGACATCAGTTTTTATCTCAGGAACACCTTTGTCGTGTATGACTCGGCATCAGTTTTTATCTGAGGAGCTCCTTTGTCAAGAGTGACTTAACATCATTTTTTATCTTAGGAGCTTCTTTGTTGAGCCTCACTCAACATCAGTTTTTGTGTCAGAAGCTCCTTTGTCAAATGTGACTCAGCATCAGTTTTTACCTCAGCTTCTTTGTCGAGTCTCACTCAACATCAGTTTTTATCTCAGGAATCTATTATCGAATGTAAATCGACATCAGTTTCTATCTCAGGGACAGCTTTGTCGTGTGTGACTCGGCATCAGTTTTTATCTGAGGAGCTCCTTTGTCGAGAGTGACTTAACATCATTTTTTATCTTAGGAGCTTCTTTGTTGAGCCTCACTCAACATCAGTTTTTGTGTCAGAAGCTCCTTTGTTAAATGTGACTCAGCATCAGTTTTTATATCAGCTTCTTTGTCGAGTCTCACTCAACATCAGTTTTTATCTCAGGAATCTATTATCGAATGTAACTCGATATCAATTTTTATCTCAGGAACACCTTTGCCATATATGACTCGGCATCAGTTTTTATCTGAGGAGCTCCTTTGTCGAGTGTGACTTAACATCATTTTTTATCTTAGGATCTTCTTTGTTGAGCCTTACTCAACATCAGTTTTTATCTCAGCTTCTTTGTCGAGTGTGACTTAACATCATTTTTTATCTTAGGATCTTCTTTGTTGAGCCTTACTCAACATCAGTTTTTATCTCAGCTTCTTTGTCGAGTGTGACTTAACATCAGTTTTTATCTTAGGAGCTTCTTTGTTGAGCCTAACTTAACATCAGTTTTTATCTCAGCTTCTTTGTCGAGTCTCACTCAACATCAGTTTTTATCTCAGGAACACCTTTGTCGTGTGTGACTCGGCATCAGTTTTTATCTGAGGAGCTCCTTTGTCGAGTGTGACTTAACATCAGTTTTTATCTTAGGAGCTTCTTTCTTGAGCCTCACTCAACACCAGTTTTTATCTCAGGAGTTCCTATATCGAATGTAACTCGACATAAATTTTTATCTCAAGAACTCTTTTGTCGAATGTGACTCGACTTTTTATCTTAGGAGCTTCTTTATCGAGTCACCCTCGGCACTGTATCAAATCTAAATCGTTGAATGTTCAAATAGAAATATGCCTGGAGGAAGAAGACAAATCATTTGTGTGTGTGTGTGTGAAACGTGCTATGCTGTAAATAAAACTAACGTTTAATTGAATTTGTCTCTCCATTTATTCATTTAAATTGTCTTATTTTTAAATTTTAAAATACTTCAAATAAAAAGCATGGAAGTTTGGGTATCGGCTGCTAAAATAATTGAAATATAATTTAAAGTGTAAAAAGTTAATGGTTGCTGGAACACGTAAGACAGGATCGTGGTTGCAATGTCTTCCAAGTTCAAACGATACCTCTGGGGGTGACAGTCTAATCCTGGGGGGGGGCTCCTGCTTAGTCTCTGTTTCTAAATTATGAAAACTCAGTCGGGGCAGTTTTACTCGCGTCCGTAGCATTTCTTAAACTACATGTGCTCCCCGGTTGGAAATAAAGGAGTAACAAACGTTTGACAATAATTAAATACAGGGTGTTTCAAAAATGACCGGTATATTTAAAAGTAATTTACATTACTTTCTGATCACGTTTAAGCATCGGTAAGCTTAACCTTATCATTTATGATGAGTTATAAATACCAAACTGAACACATGTAATACATTAAGTATTATCTGAATAATGACTGAGTTATATTCCCCTATTTTAGCTCCTATATTTTAACCCGTTTACCTGATTCTAATGTAATATTAAGTAATAGGATATTTTGTGCACCCTGTGTGTGAAGTATTAATACACGATATGGTATTTTGTGTATATGTTTTGTCTATAATACAAAATATATCTTAAATGGAAACGGTTTTTATTCGTAAAGAACTTTATAACTAAAATGCTTTTGTTTATACTTTATTGGTAAAAATATAATAAATCTGCAATTAGTATTTTAATTTACATTAAAATGAAGTTGTAGTATGCAATAATAAGAAACAGGATTAAGCGTTTTTTTCTTTTATAGTCAAAATAATTAAATGAATGGAGAGTAGCGATAAGTATTCTTAACAATATGGAAATAAAAAACTAATTGAAAGAGAAAGTTCATTTCAAAGTATATTAAGTCAGTAAAGTTTTAAAGTATGGGTATACATATTAGTATCTTCTGTCCCGAATAAGTCCCCAAAAATGCTCTAGTGTCCCCAACTTTCCATCGAATTTGGGGACACACCGTTCATTTGTCCTCAAAGTATTGACTAGATATATGATCCACTTATCTTAAAATGCATTCCTGTTCAGGCAGCTCTGATTTATGTCGTGTAGCTCTCATATATATAGGTATTAACCTATGATCAAATGTACAGTGGTATTTATTTTGGTTAGTCACAAAGACTAAGTATTATTTTGGTTGAGTTGTGTAAAATATTTAAGTACTAAATTCGACCACGCGTTCTGCGAGGCTATCGACTTTAAATAAGAAAATAAATTAAAACCTAAATTAAAAGTAACTGCAATCAGCTTAAAATAAAGAAAAGTAAATTTATTATAATGATATATATATACATCTATATACACACACAATCTGATTCTATCTTCATAAAATTTACTTTATCAACACTTTAAGTGCCACACTAATTTAGGTCTGACAATAATTTTCCATCAATTAGGTAAATATATATACATAAGAGAGAGGACCTAATCTCAATTTCAAATATATGTAAAAGAAGGATTACCTTTGTGGGTTAATATGGTGTGCCAGGAACACTGATGGTTGAGAGCTAATCAGGATTGGGTATGTATTGTAGCAAATTTCAATCTTCCGTCGGTCTGGTCAGGGGCAAGAGACAACTTTTGTCTTGAAGGTACTTAAAGTGAACAATCTAATTAATTTGATCTGGTTAAAGTCCGAGGGATAAGCCAGAAGTAAAAGAACTTTAAGATGACTATAAAATAATTTTACACATTAAAAACTTCCCTATTTGCAACCAAGTATAAATGGCCATTGAACAGTACCTGATCAACTGCATTAATCTGACGCTCTAGAATCTTTTTAAGAGACAACTTTTGTCTTGAAGGTACTTAAAGTGAACAATCTAATTAGTTTTATCTGGTTAAAGTCCGAGGGATAAGCCAGAAGTAAAAGAACTCTAAGATGAATATAAAATAATTTTACAGCTAAAAACTTTCCTGTTTGCACCAAGTGTAAATGGCCACTGAACAGTACCTGATCAACTGCATTAATCTGGCGATCGAGAATCTTTTGAAGAGACAACTTTTGTCTTGGAGGTACTTAAAGCGAACAATCTAATTAATTTAATCCGGTTAAGGTCCGAGGGATAAGCCAGAAAAAAACCTTAAGATGAATATATAATAATTTTACAGCCAACAGAGTTATATACGAATAAAAGAAATTGACGAGTAAACTCGCAAAGTGATGAATGCGATTCCATTAACCACTGTCACATGTACGAACATAACTTATTTTAACACCTGTGCCATCGACCAGATAAATGATTCAATCTCGTTTCTTGAGAGAAGACTATTTGTCAACAGGAGTAGGAAAAACTTTTTATTTATCTCTAATTTTTAAAATGATTTATGATGAGGACGGTTATAAATAAAGTTATAAGATGATTACAAACTTTAGTCCTTCTATGTTCCTATAAATATTTCTGCCGTTAATCTTTTCAACTACAGTAGAACCTCGGTGTAACGACCTCCTGTGGGATCAACATCTTATGGTTGTTGTAATGAATTGAAAATATAATAAAAAAATTGAGCAAAGGAATGATGCAACAGTACATACCTAGAGAACACTTCTATTTATTTGTATTTCCGTTATTGAATTTTTGAAAAAAAGTCTTTGATTGAGGCCTGTTTCAAGTTCATTTGGGAATTTTTCATTATCACTGATTCCATATCCGTTAGATTTTGAAGGAAATCTTCAGAATTAAATTGTCCTTCAAAATATTGACGCAAGACATTGACTGCATTGAAGGCTTCTTTTTCATTCTTTTTCATTGGACGATTTCTTCTCCGTCGTCGGAATCGCAGATTTCTTTTTTTCCGGTTATACGGGCAATAAAATCGTCTTCATTCCAATTTTCTCAGCAGCACTGTAAAGTTTCGTCTACCGCAACAAATTCATTAAAAGATAATTGAAGATTTAGTTCTCCCCTTTTCGTCACGCCCCCTCCCCTCCTTTAAGCAAACACAAAGAGAGGAGTACAGGTTTCTTGAAGTTGCACCACAGTACAATAATTTTGAAATAGCCCACTTGCTCATGAGTTCTGCAGACTAAAATTTGCTGTCACTCTAAAGGAAAAAATAATATGCTTGGGGTCGTTGTAATGATTCTAAATTAATATTATTCCTATGGTAAAATAGTTGGTACTTTTTAAGATGGTCGTTGTAACGAAGGGGTTCTTGTATCGTGGAGGGGGTCATTAAAAAGAGGTTCTACTGTATAACTTCGGAGGAATTTTGTATACTATAACATCGGAGTTCATACTTCGTTTCAATTAATTGACATGTTATATTTTTATCTCCATAATTAATGATTCCAAGACTTTTTTTGAAGACACTTTTGTGGAATTAGAGAAAGAAGAAAAAGCAAAGTTGCAGGCAATGTTATAAGAGTTAAAATGATACAGGAGAAATAAACTACCTAGTTATATCTGTTAATCTATATACCGGTGGATCCAAAATTCAGGGCGGATTTTAAAGGTAAATAACTCGACAACTAATGAAGTTAAAAGATGTAGTTTATACCAATCAGATTAAAACAAAGCCAGAATCATTGTAAAGAAAACAGATACAAGATAATTATCCAAGTTTTATCATCCGATCCAGAGTCGAGATTTAATCATAACAAATCTACATTTGATGTATCGGCTATCAGCGGTGTGAAGACCCCCCCCCCTTTGTATAGAACTAATTACCGGAGTCAGCTGATTTGAAGCTTCCTGTTCCAACCAGCTACAATAGCCCGGCGGCAGAATGTCTGGATGGCGAAGGTTCAGTTGAATAGGCGTTACGCCCTGATCCGTTGCTGGTAATGACCCTCGGAAGATTGCCTGGAGAAGCCTCAATCGGGACAACCAACGAATGATCATTTAGCAAAAAAAAAAAAAAAAAAAACTAGCTGTAACCTTAGCTGGAGTTCCCAGATAACTGGAATCGTAACTGACCAAAAAACGGTTGGCGGGACGTCCCCAGGTATAAAAAGCCTAGAATTTTTCGACTCGGGGCTTTTAGACATTTTTTTTATGTAGGTGCTTCTCGTGGAGGCTTTCGCATCTTTTGGGCTTTCGCGTCATTACAGGGATTTCAGGTTCATAATTATAACGCAAGTCTAATTTAATTTAAACGAAGATGTTATAACTTTAGAGAAACTGGTTGTTTCTTTAGTGCAGTATCTACTTTGAGAATAAACTGCTAAAAAAATCTAATTCAACAAGAAGTAAAAATATTCTCAAATATTTAAAGAGTTAAAATATCTCTCTCTAAACACATTTTCCAGTCAACGTAATTGCACGACCTTCAGGTATAGACTAGGTCATTAGTACTCTCAAAGATTTTATTATTTATTTCCTCTCTACCCTTAATGTAGTAAAAGCTGTTCCTGCCCCAATAAACCTCGATGGTGATACAAGATAACAATCCAAGTTATATGTCCCATCCAGAGCTGAGAATTAATCATAGTAAATCTACATTTGAGGTCTCGGTTATCAACGGAATCGAAAAACTGGTATGCTGCATGACTGAAAGATAACTTTATTTCTTTGTTTCAAGTATATCGTCAAATATTCGAAACGTCTAAATATTCTTTGAAGCAGGCCTCTCAAAAAACTAAGTTATTATAGGGATTTAAATTTCATAATTATAACGCAAGGCTAACTTAATTTAAACGAAGGTGATATAACTTTAGAGAAACTGGTTGTTTCTTTGGTGCAGTATCTATTTTGAGAATAGACTGCTAACCAAATCTAATCCAAACAAAAAGTAAAAATATCCCTAAATATTTAAAGAGTTAAAATTTCTCTCTTTAAACAAATTTTTCATTCAACGTAATTGTACGACCTGCAGGTATAGACTAGGTCATTAGAATTCTCAAAGATTTTATTATTTATTTTCTCACTGCACTTAATGTAGTAAAAACGGTACCTTGATAAACCTCGATGGTGATACAAGATAACAATCCAAGTTATATGTATTATCCAGAGCAGAGAATTAATCATAATAAATCTACATCTGAGGTCTCAGTTATCAACGGAATTGAAAGACTGGTATCGTACATGATTGAAAGATAACTTTATTTCTTTCAAGGGTGTTGCCTGATGTTCGAAATATTTAAGCATTCGAACATTTGAAGCAGGTCTCTCAAACAATTAAGTTATTTCAGGGATTATCATAAATATAACAAAAGTGTAACTTAATTTAAACGAAGGTGTTATAACTTTAGAAAAACTGGTGGTTTCTTTGGTTCAGTATCTACTTTGAGAATAAACTGTTAAACAAATCTAATCCAAACAAAAAGTAAAAATATCCATAAATATTTAAAGAGTTAAAATATATCTCTCTTAACAAATTTTTAAGTCAACTTAATTGTACGACCTTCAGGTATAGAGTAGGTCATTAGAATTCTCAAAGATTTTATTATTTATTTTCTCTCTACACTTAATGTAGTAAAAACGGTACCTCAATAAACCTCGATGGTGATAAAAGATAACAATCCAAGTTATATGTCTTATCCAGAGAAGAGAATTAATCATAATAAATCTACATCTGAGGTCTCAATTATCAACGGAATTGAAAGACTGGTATCCTGCATGACTGAAAGGTTACTTTATTTCAAGGGTATCGTCAAATGTTCGAAACGTCTAAGCATTTTTTGAAGTAGGACACTAAAAAACTAAGTTATCACAGGTATTTAAAATTCATAATTATAATGGAAGTCTAACTTAATTTAAACGAAGGTGTTATAACTTTAGAGAAATTAGTTATTTTTTTGGTGCAGAATCTATTTTTAGAATTAACTGCAAAACAAATCTAATCCAAACATAAACTGAAAATATCCTTAAATATTTAAAGAGTTAAAATATCTGTCTCTGAACAAAATTTTCAGTCAACGAAATTACATGACCTTCAGGTATGGACTAGGTCATTAGCATTCTCAAAGATTTTATAATTCATTTTCTCTCTACACTTAATGTAGTAAAAACTGTTCCTCGATAAACCTCGATGGTGATACAAAATAACAATCCAAGTTATATGTCCTATCCAGAGCAGAGAATTAATCATAATAAATCTACATCTAAAGTCTCGGTTATCGATGGAATTGAAAAACTGGTATCCTACATGCCTGAAAGGTTACTTTATTTCTTTCAAGGGTGTCGTGAAATGTTCGAAACGTCTAAGCATTCTTCGAAGTAGGGAACTAAAAAACTAAGTTATCACAGGTATTAAGATTCAAAATTCTAAAGCAAGTCTAACTTATTTTTAACAAAGGTGTTATAACTTTAGAGAAACTGGTTGTTTCTTTGATGCAGTATTTACATTGAGAATAAACAGCTAAACAAATCTAATCCAAACAAAATGCAAAAATATCCTTAAATATTTAAAGAGTTAAAATATCTCTATAAACAAATTTTTGAGTCAATGTAATTACACGACTTTCAGGTATAGACTAGGCCATTAGCACTCCCAAAGATTTTATTATTTATTTTCTCTTTAAGCTTTATTCAGTAAAAACTGTATCTGCCCATAAAAACTTCGATGGTGATACAAGATAACAATCCAAGTTATATGTCCCATCCAGAGCAGATAATTAATCATAGTAAATCTACATTTGAGGTCTCCGTTATCAACGGAATCGAAAAACTGGTATGCTGCATGACTGAAAGATAACATTATTTCTTTCAAGAGCGCCGTCGAATGTTCGAAACGCCCTTGCATTTCACTAAGTATTCTTCGAAGTAGGCCTCTCAAGAAACGAAATTATCACTGGTATTTAAGGTTCATAATTATAAAGCAAGTCTAACATGATTTATACTAAGTTGTTATAATGCAAGAGAAACTGAACTGGATATTTTTTGCTGCAGTATTTACTTTGAGAATAGACTACTAAATAAATTTAACATATGATTATAGATCAGTCTGTATGTATCTTCTTTACCAAACTTAGACTGAAAATATCCACAAAATTTTGAAAGAGTTCAGGATCAAAATATCTGTGTCTAGAGAACAAAATGTTTGGTTACCTCAAATGTCCAACCTTCAAGTAAGGACTAGGTCATTAGTACTCTCAATGAATTCCTTTATATTTCCTTTCTCTTAATGTAGTAAAAATTGTTCCTTCCGCGATTAACTTTGATGGTGATACAAGATAACAATCCAAGTTCTGTATAGCTTCCGATTCAGAGCAGAGAATTAATCATAATAAATCTACATTTGAGGTCTCGGTTATCAACAGAATCGAAAAACTGGGGGCTTCACAAAATCGAAAGAAAGCTCTATTTCTTTCGATAGGAATAGTCTGTCATCGAATGTTCGAAACGCCCTTGCATTTCACTAATCATTCTTCGACGTAGGCATTTGAAGAAACGAAGTTCTCACTGGTATTTAAGATTCATTATAAATCAAATCTAACATGAGATAGACGAAGTTGTTATAACGCAAGAGAAACTGAACTGGTTATCTCTTTGCTACAGTATCTACTTTGAGAATAGACTACTAAACAAATTTAACCTATGATCATAGATAGATCTGTATATATCTTCTTTACCAAAGTGAGACTGCAAATATACATAAATTATGACACAATTCAGGATCAAAATATCTGTCTCTCATGAACAAAAGGATTGGTCGACTCTAATGTCCGACCTTCAAGTAAAGATTAGGCCATTAACACTCTCAAAGAATTAATTTATTTTCTCTCTACACTTAATGCAGTAAAAACTGTTCTTGCCGCGATAAACTTTGATGGGGATACAAGATAACAAACCAAGTTATATATATCTTCCGATTCATGACAGAGAATTAATCATAATAAATCTACATTTGAGGTCTCGGTTATCAACATAATCGTAAAACTGGGGCTTCACAAAATTGAAAGTTAACTCTATTTCTTTCTAGGCTGTCATAGAATGTTTGAAACGCCCTTGCATTTCACTAAGCATTCTTCGAAGTTATCACGGGTATTTAAAGTTCATAATTATAACGCAAGTCTAACATGGTTTAAACGAAGTTGTTACAAAGCAAGAGAAACTGAACTGGTTATTATTTGGTGCAGTGTCTACTTTGAGAATAGACCACTACACAAATTTAACCTATGATTATAGATTGATCTGTATATTTTTTCTTACCAAACTCAGACTGACAATATACATAAATCATTAAAGAGTTCGAGATGAAAATATCTGTCTCTGGTGAACAAAATGTTGAATGAACTCAAATATTCGACCTTTAAGTCTTGACTAGGCCATTATCACTCTCAAAGAATTTATCTTACCCTTAATGTAGTATAAACTGTTCTTACCGCGATAAATTTTAATGGTGATACAAGATAAAAATTTAAGTTATGTATATCGTCCGATTCAGAGCAGAGAATTAATCATAATAAAGCTACATTTGAGGTCTCAGTTATCAACAGAATCGAAAAACTGGAGCTTCTCAAAATCAAAAAATAACTCTATTTCTTTCTAGGCTGACATTGAATGTTCGAAACGCCCTTGCATTTCACTAAGTATTCTTCGAAGTTATCACTGGTATTTAAGATTCATAATTATAACGCAAGTCTAACATGATTTAAACGAAATTGTTACAAAGCAAGAGAAACTGAACTGGTTATTTTTTGCTGCAGTATCTACTGTGAGAATAGGCTACTAAACAAATTTAACTTATGATTATGGATCAATCTGTATGTATCTTCCTTACAAAACACAGACTAAAAGTATCTAAAAGTTTTGAAAGAATTTGGGATAGCTGTCTCTGAGGGAAAAATGTTTAGTTAACTGAAATGTGGGACTTCAAGTAAGGACTAGGCCATTAGCACTCTCAAAGACTTTATTATTAATTTTCTCTTACCCTTAGTGTAGTAAAAACTGTTCCTGCCCTGATAAACCTTGAGGGTGATACAAGATAACAATTCATGTTATATCTTCCGAACCAGAGCAGAGAATTAATCATAATAAATCTACATAGGAGGTCTCGGTTATCAACAGAATTTTAAAATTGGGGTTTCACAAAATCGAAACATAACTCTATTTCTTTCTAGGCTGTCATCGAATGTTCGAAAAGCCCTTGCTTTTCACTAAGCATTCTTCGAAGTTGGCTTCTCAAGAAACGAAGTAATCACTAGTTTTTAAGATTCATAATTATAAGGCAAATCTAACATGATCTAGACGAAGTTGTTATAACGCAAAAGAAACTGAACTGGTTATCTTTTGGCTGCAGTATCTACTTTTAGAATAGCCTACTAAACGAATTTAACCTATGATTATAGATCGATCTGTATATATCTTCTTTACCAAATTCAGACTGAAAATATACATAAATCATGAAAGAGTTCAGGATCAAAATATTTGTCTCTGATGAACAAAATGTTTAATTAACTCAAATGTCCGAACTTCAAGTCTTGACTATTCCATTAACACTCTCAAAGAATTTATTTATTTTCTCTTACCATTAATGTAGTAAAAAACTGTTCCTGCTGCTATAAACTTTGATGGTGATACAAGATAACAATTCAAATTATGTATATCTTCCGATTTAGAGGAGAGAATTAATCATAATAAATCTACATTTGAGGTCTCGGTTTTCAACAGAATCTTAAAATTGGGGCTTCATAGAATCGAAAGATAACTCTATTTCTTTCTAGGCTGTCATCGATTGTTCGAAAAGCCTTGCATTTCACTAATCGTTCTTCAACGTAGGCATTTCAAGAAACGAAGTTATCACTGGTATTTAAGATTTATAATTATAAATCAAATTTAGCATGTTATAGACGAAGTTTTTATAACGCAAGAGAAACTGAACTGGTTATCTTTTTGCTTCAGTGTCTACTTTGAGAATAGACTACTAAACAATTTAACCTATGATAAAGGCTCGATCTGTATGTACCTTTCTTACCAAACACAGACTAAAAATATCCATAAATTTTGAAAGAATTTGTTATAGCTGTCTCTGAGGAAAAATGTGTTTAGTCAATTGAAATGTCTGACCTTGAAGTAAGGACTAGGCCATTAGCACTCTTAAAGAATTAATTTATTTTCTCTTACCCTTAATGTAGTAAAAACTGTTCCTGCCCCGATAAACCTTGATGGTGATACAAGATAATCCAAGTTATGTATATCTTCCGATTCAGAGCAGAGAATTAATCACACTAAATCTACGTTTGAGGTCTCGGTTATCAACAGAATCGTAAAACTGGGGCTTCACAAAATCGAAAGATAACTCTATTTCTTTCTAGGCTGTTGTTGAAGGCTCGAAACGCCCTTGCATTTCACTAATCATTCGAAGTAGGCCTTTCGACGAAGTAACTGGTCACTGGGACAACTTAGATGAACAAAACGGGCAACTGCCCTTCGATTCAGGAAATAGATAATTACCAGTCCTGCACATTTCTCAACGTTCTTTAAAGTATGAACTGTGGAATGGTACCTCGATATAAAATTTAAGAACAGTGTGCCTTTATAGAACTTTCTAAATTTGTAATCCTCACCACAACATATTTTTGATACATTATACAATGAAATATTCTGCTCGTTTAACAAGAAATGGATTTTAGAATTTCTTCATAGTTTAATTTAGTAAAAATGATTTATGTAAATTGATATAATCTAAAAAATAACAGAATCTGAGCAAAATGAAAAAAGTGAAATTCACTTACACGCAAGTTAACTTTCCGAATATGTGTGAGAAATATATTTTTGATTATGTAAATCTAAAATTTCAAAGGCTTCCGAGAAACTGTGTGAGTTAGGCACGTCACCCAACTGTGCTTTCCCTCCCCGATATTCATATTTATCACTTCAAACTGACAAACAGCACTAGTGACACCCCGCAAAATTCCATACCATGATGACACGATGAAAATTATCACCCTTAATCCCCAATTAATTGCATTTCGTGTTAAAAATAGCCCTATAGGTCTGAATAACTGCGGCCTCTCGCGTTTTGAAATTTGAAACTATACACTAATACTTTTTTGATATAGGTTAGATAAGGTAGCTTTTTCACACTTATAGATTTATACATATATTTATATATATGTATACATATTTATACAAAAGGATATATATTTATATATATGAATATATATTTATATATATGTATATATATTTATATATATGTATATATATTTATGTATATAAATTTATATATATATATATATTTAAGTATATGCATATATATATGTATATATACACTATAGTAACAGATATATTGTAATTATAGGATATATTAAATTCTATTTTATTACTTTATTACTTTTTAGTCTGTACATAAAACTAGAATATAAAAATGAAACACATAACATAAATATATAAAATTATGTATATAATATATATATATAAGTATATGTATATATATATATATATATATATAAGTATATATATATAATATATATATATTATATTATAATATATATAATATTTATATATACATATATATACATAACACACATATATGTATATATATATATATATATATATACATATTACTTATATATATTAAGTATGTGTATGTATGTATATATAATATATATATTATATATATATATTATATATATAATATATATATAGATATATAGATATAGATATATGATAGAAATAAGAGTGTTTTATGTGCACATATCTCTATATATACATAAATATTTATAATTAAGATATATATATATATATATATATATATATATTTATATATAAACATATATATAGATAGATAGATAGATAGATAGATAGATAGATACATAAGAGTGTTTTCATGTGCACATATCTCTATATATACATAAATATTTATAATTATGATATATATATATATATATATATATATATATATATATATATATATATATATATATATATATATATATATATATTAAGTCATACATATTTTTATTACATCAACATTCTCATTTTGAAAAACAACAGATTTAGAATGCAATTCTTTTTTCCTGAATGCTTGTTTTTCTTTACTGAAGAATTTTCGACCAAGTTAACGTGTAAGAAGGCATTTAATGGGTTGAAAAATTTCTATCATGAAATCTCCTCTCTTAGATTTCAAAACTATTTTCTTCCTTAGAGATGTTAAGATTCAATACACATCGTTGTTCAACTGTAATCTCTAACAAACAAATATATTTAAAAACAATTGCCCCCGAGAAACTCTGTGAGTTAGGAACGTCACCCAAGTGTGCTTTCCCTTCCCAATATTCATATTTAGCACTTCAAACTGACAAACAGCACTAGTGACACCAGGCAATATATAATACCAGGATAACACTATGAAAATTGCCACCATTAATCTATAATTAATTGCATTTCGTGTTAAAAATATACAATTAAGTCTGAATAACTGCTGCCGCTCGCGCTTTGAAATTTGAAATTATATACTAATACTTTTTTGATATAGGTTAGATAAGGTGGCTTTTTCACCTTATCGATTTATACATATATGTATATATATGTATATTTATATAATTGTTTATATATATATATTTATATATATGTATATATATTTATAAATGTATATATATTTATTTATATGAATATATATTTATATATATGTATATATATTTATATATATGTATATATATTTAAGTATATGAATATATATTTATATATATGTATATATATTTATATATATGTATATATATTTAAGTATATGCATATATATGTATATATACACTATAATAACCGATATATTAAATTGTATATTATTTCTTTATTACTTTTTAGTCTGTATATAAGACTAGAATATAAAAATGAAACAAATAACATTAATGATTAAAAATTAATTTATGTAGGTATATATATATATATATATATATATATATATATATATATATATATATATATATATATATATTTATAAATGTATATATATGTATATATATTTAAGTATATGCATATATATATGCATATATACACTATTTTAACCGATATATTAAAATGCATATTATTTCTTTATTACTTTTTAGTGTGTATATAAGACTAGAATATAAAAATGAAACAAATAACATTAATGATTAAAAATTAATTTATGTAGGTATATATATATATATATATATATATATATATATATGTAATGTGTCTGTGTATGTTTATATATATAGACACATAAGTGTGTTTAAATGAGATCATATCTCTCTATATATACATAAATATTTATATTTATAGGACAAATATATTTATATTACGTCATACATATTTGTATTATGTCAATATTTACGTGTTGAAAAACAAAGGATTTAGATTATAATTCGTTTATCTTAAAATATAATGCGTGGATTTCTTTAATGAACAATTTTTAACCAAGATAACGTATAAAAAGGCATTTAATGGGTTGAAAAATTTCTATCATTAAATCTTCTCAATTAGCTTTCAAAACTATTTTCTTTCATAGCGATGTTAAGATTCATTGCACATCGCTGTTCAACACTAATCTCTAACCAACAAATGTATTTATACACAATTGCCTCCGAGAAATTCTGTGAGTTAGGAACGTCACCCAACAGTGCTTTCCCTTCCCGATATTCATATTTAGCAATTTCAAACTGACAAACAGCACTAGTGATACCCCGCAAAATTTAATACCACGGTGACACGATGAAAATTATCACCATTAATCTTTCCACTATGTAATTACAACCAAGAACGTGAAGCGGTCATAACTATTACTTAATATTAATGAACCTAATTAATTGCATTTCGAGTTAAAAATAGCCAATTAGGTCTGAATAACTGCGGCCACTCGAGCTTCGAATTTGGAAGTTATACACTAATCCTTTTTTGATATAGGTTAGATAAGGTAGTTTTATTATGATTTAAATGTTATGTTTTATCTTAAAATAAGTTAAATCGTTTTTTTAATTATTTTATATTATATTTAAATGTATTTATAATTCTTAATTTAAAAGAAATAAAATATTTTTTAATTCGTTATAAAAAATTTTTATATCTTATATTATCTTGTTTATGTACCAAAATAACATTTTATATTTAGAATAGATTAATTATTAAATCTGTAAAAATTGTTTTATCTGATTTAACGTATTGTTGGAATTATTTTGTAAAAAATGATTAGATATATTTTACAATACAAATAAGTCTTTAAAAATTATTATTTTATATTTATCTAAATATACAGTATATGTATTATATAATTAAAACGAATCTCTAAAAATATTATTTTATTGTTTATATGTATATATATATATATATACATCAAATTAAAACCGAGTCTTTAAATTATAATTATATATATTTATTAATATATTGAGATGGATATATCAATTAAAACCGAGTCTCTAAAATATCAATTATTGTATTATTTATTTGTTAGAATGTATATTATACATAATTAAAACCGAGTCTCTAAAAATTAATTATTGTATATTTTATAAAATATGAAATACATAATTAAAACCGAGTCTCTAAATTATTTATTATATTATTTTATAATAAATTAGTATATGTATACATCAATTAAAACTGAGTCTCTAAAAATTCGATTATTTTATTATTTAATCTGATAGAATGCAGCATCGATGGAGATACATGAATTAAAACCGAGTCTCTAAAATATCAGTTATTATATTATTTCATCATTAATGCAGTATATATATATCAAAACCCGAGTCTCTAAAAATTCGATTATTTTACTGTTTCGTCTGATAGAATGCAGTATCAATGTGGATACATGAATTAAAACCGAGTCTCTAAAAATTCGATTATTTTACTATTTTATCTGATAAAATGCACTATTCGATGTGGATGCATCAACTAATCCCAGTTTCTAAAAGCTTATTTTACTATTTTATCTGATAGAATGTAGTATAATTGTGAATACATAAATTAAAACCGAGTTTTTAAAAATTCGATTACTTTACTATTTCATATGATAGAATCCAGTATCGATGTGGATACATCAATTAAAATCGAGTATCTAAAAATTCGATTATTTTACTATTTTATCTGATAGAATGCAGTATCGATGTGGATACATCAATTAAAACCGAGTCTCTAAAATTTCGATTATTTTATTATTTTATCTGATAGAATGCAGTATGGATTTGGATACATCAGTTAAAACCGAGTGTCCAAAAATTCGATTATTTTACTATTCGTCTGATAGAATGTAGTATCAATGCGGATATATGAATTAAAACTGAGTTTCTAAAAATTCGATTATGTTACTATTTTATCTGACATGATGCAGTATCGATGTGGATACATCAATTAAAACCGAGTCTCTTAAAATAATTAGTAACAAGTGCTCGTGTTTTTTTAATTACTTTTGACGCCTTGATTAAGGGTATGCTAAACGCTACATGTCTGCAAGTAGGGATAATAAATAAAAAATTAGTTTTAAATTCATTATAAAAATGGCTTTTCATCACCTCTTATTACCTCTTGTTTTGTGGTAAAATGAACATTTGGCTGATATTTAAGAACATAGATTAATTACCTGCAAATCCGTAAAAATTGTTTTATCAGATTTAATGTGATTTTGAAATTGATTTTGTAAAAAGATTAGATCGATATATCATACTAGTACACCGTTAAGTGTCTAAAAATTAGATTATTTTACAAGTTTATCTAACAGTATACAGCATCGATGTGATTATATCAATTAAAACGGAGTCTAAAAAAAATCGATTATTTTATTGTTTCATCTGACTGAATGCAGTATTGATGTGGATACATCAATTAAAATCGAGTCTCTAAAAATTCGATTATTTTACTATTTTATATGATAGAATGGAGTATCGATATACATCAATTAAAACCGAGTCTCTAAAAATTTGATTATTTTACTATTTCATCTAATAGAATGCAATATCAAAGGGGATACATCAATTAAAACCGAATCTCTTAAAACTCGATTATTTTAATATTTTATCTGATAGAATGCAGTATCGATTGTGATATATAAATTAAAACCGAGTCTCTAAATATTCGATTATTTTACTATTTCATATGATAGAATAGAGTATCGATGTAGATACATCAATTAAAACCGAGTGTCTAAAAATTCGATTGTTTTACTATTTCAACTGATAGAATGCAGTATGAAAGTGGATGAATCAATTAAAACCGAGTTTATAGTTAAAATTTTATAACAAATGCATAGAAAATATATACAAATTTTTTACCTTAAACTATATGGACTTTTGTATATCTCTACTACACTCTCGTTTTTTTTCTATTTATATATAACGGTTAGAAAAGTCTGTTATAAATAATCCTAAAAAAGCTCAAATAATAAGCTATAAAAATATCGGAAATTATTCACTAATTCCTCTCTGATATAGGTTAGATAATGTATCTTATTTATGTTTATTGATTTAAATCAAAATCAAGTTTTGGTAGCATCTTAAAATAAGTTGTAACAGGTGCTAGTGTTTTTTTAATTACTTTTGGCGCATTAGGGGCTATTAAACGCTACATATCTGCAACTTGTGAAAAGAAATAAAAAATGATTTTTAAATTCCTTATAAAAAATGGCTTTTCATTACCTCTTATTATTGCGGTGTTTTCTTGTAAAATGTACACTAGGCTGATGTGTAAGAGCAGAGATTAATTATCTGTAAGTGTGTAAAAATGTTATTATTTTATTTGATATAATGTAGATGTGGAATAGATTTTGTAAAAAAATTCAATCGATACATCAAGAAAGATCGATACATCCAAAGTTTTCAGTTAAGTTTATAAAGATTCGGTTAAGTTTATAAAATATATTTTACTATTTCATGCGTTAGAGTGCAGTATCGATGTGGATACATCAATTAAAACCGAGTCACTAGAAATTCGATTATTTTACTATTTCATTTGATAGACAGCAGTATCGATGTGGATACATCAATTAATACCGGGTCTCTAATATATCAATTATTATATTATTTAATCGGATAGAATGCAGTATTGATGTGGATATATCAATTAAACCGAATCTCTAAAAATTAGATTATTTTACTATTTTATCTGATAGAATGTAGTATCAATGTGAATACCTAATTTAAAATCGAGTTTCTAAAAATTAGATTATTTTACTATTTCATATGATAGAATTCAGTATCGACGTAGATACATCAATTAAAACCGAGTGTCTAAAAATTCGATTATTTTTATATTTCATCTGATAGAATGCAGCATTAATGGGGATATATCAATTAAAACCGAGTCTCTAAAATATCAATTATTATATTATTTCATCCGATAGAATGCAGTATTGATGTGGATATATCAATGAAACCGAGTCTCTAAAAATTCGATTATTTTACTATTTCATGGGATAAAATGCAGTATTCGATGTGGATACATCAACTAATCCAAGTCTCTAAAAATTAGATTATTTTACTATTTTATCTGATAGAATGTAGTATCAATGTGAATACCTAAATTAAAATCGAGTTTCTAAAAATTCGATTATTTTACTATTTCATCTGATAGAATGCAGCATTGATGGGGATACATCAATTAAAACCGAGTTTCTAAAATATGAATTATTATATTATTTCATCGGATAGAATGCAGTATTGATGTGGATATATCAATTAAACCGAATCTCTAAAAATTCGATTATTTTACTATTTTATCTGATAGAATCCAGTATCGATGTGAATACATAAATTAAAACCGAGTCTCTAAAATAGAATGCAGTATTCGATGTGGATACATCAACTAATCCAAGTCTCTAAAAATTAGATTATTTTACTATTTTATCTGATAGAATGTAGTATCAATGTGAATACCTAAATTAAAATCGAGTTTCTAAAAATTCGATTATTTTACTATTTCATCTGATAGAATGCAGCATTGATGGGGATACATCAATTAAAACCGAGTTTCTAAAATATGAATTATTATATTATTTCATCGGATAGAATGCAGTATTGATGTGGATATATCAATTAAACCGAATGTCTAAAAATTCGATTATTTTACTATTTTATCTGATAGAATCCAGTATCGATGTGAATACATAAATTAAAACCGAGTCTCTAAAAATTGGATTATTTTACTATTTCATCTGATAGAATGCAGTATCAATGTGGATACATGAATTAAAACCGAGTCTTTAAAAATTCGATTATTTTACTATTTTATCTGACAGGATGCAGTATCGAAGTGGATACATCAATTAAAACGGAGTCTCTTAAAATAAGTTGTAACAGGTGCTCGTGTTTTTTAATTACTTTTGACGCCTTGATTAAGGTTCTGCTAAACGCTACATGTCTGCAAGTTGTGAAAAGAAATAAAAAATGATTTTTCAATTCATTATAAAAAATGGCTTTTCATCACCTCTTATTATCACTTGTTTTGTACTAAAATGAACATTTGGCTGATATTTAAGAACATAGATTAATTACCTGTAAATCTATAAAAATTGTTTTATCTGATTTAATGTAGTGTTGGAACTGATTTTGTAAAAAGACGAGATCGATATATCATACAAGTACACTATTAAGTCTCTAAAAATTCGATTATTTTACTAGTTTATCTAACAGTATACAGTATCGACGTGTTTATATCAATTAAAACTGAGTCTCTAAAAATTCGATTATTTTATTATTTAATCTGATAGAATGCAGCATCGATGGAGATACATGAATTAAAACCGAGTCTCTAAAATATCAGTTATTATATTATTTCATCGGATAGAATGCAGTATTGATGTTTATATATCAATTAAACCGAGTCTCTAAAAATTCGATTATTTTACTGTTTCGTCTGATAGAATGCAGTATCAATGTGGATACATGAATTAAAACCGAGTCTCTAAAAATTCGATTATTTTACTATTTTATCTGATAAAATGCACTATTCGATGTGGATGCATCAACTAATCCCAGTTTCTAAAAGCTTATTTTACTATTTTATCTGATAGAATGTAGTATAATTGTGAATACATAAATTAAAACCGAGTTTTTAAAAATTCGATTACTTTACTATTTCATATGATAGAATGCAGTATCGATGTGGATACATCAATTAAAACCGAGTCTCTAAAATTTCGATAATTTTATTATTTCATTTGATAGAATGCAGTTTGGATTTGGATACATCAGTTAAAACCGAGTGTCCAAAAATTCGATTATTTTACTATTCGTCTAATAGAATGTAGTATCAATGCGGATATATGAATTAAAACTGAGTTTCTAAAAATTCGATTATTTTACTATTTTATCTGACATGATGCAGTATCGATGTGGATACATCAATTAAAACCGAGTCTCTTAAAATAATTTGTAACAAGTGCTCGTGTTTTTTTAATTACTTTTGACGCCTTGATTAAGGGGCTGCTAAACGCTACATGTCTGCTAGTAGTGAAAAGAAATAAAAAATGATTTTTGAATTTGTTATAAAAAATGGCTTTTCATCACCTCTTATTACCTCTTGTTTTGTGGTAAAATGAACATTTGGCTGATATTTAAGAACAAAGATTAATTACCTGTAAATCTGTAAAAATTGTTTTATCTGATTTAATGTAGTGTTGGAATTGATTTCGTAGAAACATGAGATCGATATATCATACAAGTACACCGTTAAGTCTCTAAAAATTCGATTATTTTACTAGTTTTTCTAACAGAATACAGTATGGATGTGATTATATGAATCAAAACCGAGTCTCTAAAAATTATTTTAATATTTCATCTGATAGAATGCAGTATCGATGTGGATACATCAATTAAAACCGAGTCTCTAAAAATTCGATTATTTTACTATTTCATCTGATAGAATGCAGTATCAATGTGGATACATGAATTAAAACCGAGTCTCTAAAAATTCGATTATTTTGCTATTTTATCTGACAGGATGCAGTATCGATGTGGTTACATAAATTAAAACGTGGTCTCTTAAAATAAGTTGTAACAGGTACTCGTGTTTTTTAATTACTTCTGACTCCTTGATTAAGGGGCTGCTAAAAGCTACATGTCAGCAAGTTGTGAAAAGAAATAAAAGATGTGTTTTAAATTCGTTATAAAAAAATTCTTTTCATCACCTCTTATTATTGCGGTGTTTTGGTGTAAAATGAACATTAGGCTGATATGTAAGAGCAGAGATTAATTACCTGTAAATCTGTAAAAATGTTATTATTTTATTTGATATAATGTAGAGGTGGAATTGATTTTGTAAAAAAAATTCGATCGATACATCATACAAGTCCAGAGTTTACAGTTAAGTTTATAAAAACATATTTTACTGAATCTCTAAAAATTCGATTATTTTACTATTTCATCTGACAAAATGCAGTATCGATGTGGATACATCAATTAAAACCGAGTCTCTAAAAATTCAATTATTATATTATTTCATTGGATAGAATGCAGTATCGATGTGGATACATCAATTAAAACCGAGTCTCTAAAAATTCAATTATTATATTATTTCATCGGATAGAATGCAGTATAGATGTGGATACATCAATTAAAACCGAGTCTCTAAAAATTCAATTATTGTATTATTTCATCGGATAGAATGCAGTATCGATGTGGATACATCAATTAAAACCGAGTCTCTAAAAATTCAATTATTATATTATTTCATCGGATAGAATGGAGTATCGATGGGAATACATCAATTAAAACCGAGTCTCTAAAAATTCAATTATTATATTATTTCATCGGATAGAATGCAGTATCGATGTGGATACATCAATTAAAACCGAGTCTCTAAAAATTCAATTATTATATTATTTCATCGGATAGAATGCAGTATCGATGTGGATACATCAATTAAAACCGAGTCTCTAAAAATTCAATTATTATATTATTTCATCGGATAGAATGCAGTATCGATGTGGATACATCAATTAAAACCGAGTCTCTAAAAATTTAATTATTATATTATTTCATCGGATAGAATGGAGTATCGATGGGAATACATCAATTAAAACCGAGTCTCTAAAAATTCAATTATTATATTATTTCATCGGATAGAATGCAGTATCGATGTGGATACATCAATTAAAACCGAGTCTCTAAAAATTTGATTACTTTACTATTTCGCATGATAGAATGCCGTATCGATGTGGATACATCAATTAAAACCGAGTCTCTAAATATTCGATTATTTTACTATTTCATCTGATAGAATGCAGTACCAATATGGATGCATCAATTAAAACCGAGTTTATTGTTAATAATATTAAATAACAAATGCATGGCCAATATATACAAATATTTCACTTTAAACTACTTCTTACCTTTCAAACCTTGTTTGTCTATAAAACATTATTCCAAAACTAAGAAATACAAAATTTTAAAAATTTAGGTATTTGTTGATATAACAATGTAGCATAATTTCAACGTATTTTATTTTGGTCTTTAATAATTGTTTTGAGCAATTTATTTATTTTTAATATTTATCACAATTTTTGTATTATTCTTTAATACAATAAGTTGAAAAACACTTTTATAAAATTGTGTATATTTGTGCTAATTATATATTATAGATCAGGGGTGGGCAAATACTTTTAAGCTCGGGCCAAAATGAAATTTTCAAAATGTCTCCCGGGCCGGAGGGCTATATGCTGTGCACACGCGATTGTTTTGCATGGAGTTTTTTCCCTGCCCAAGAAATGTTTTTAACAAAAACACTATAAGTATCATTTTAAAGCATTTAAACAGAGAAATTTGACAGTTAATAAAAGATAATAGTAATAATAAATTGTCTTACTTAGGTGTATATGCGAACCATTTGTGTCCAGTAAAATATGTCACGGAATTTTTAAAGAAATATGATCCATTATATTAAATTAATGGTCATTAAATAAATCAGTTAATGAAAGATTTTATTTTGATATTTATTTATATCTTAACGTTACAAATTATTTTATTTTGATCATAGTTATTAGATTTTTATGTTTATATATTACATTTTTTAAATATAATAGTAAATAGAATTATAAAAAGAAATGACAAACAACAAACGTTAAAATAAAATAGTTTTAGTTAATGCGGAACGTGAAATCTGGAATGTTCATTTGATATTATTTCTTCAAAATTTGGATCTAAATCACTTATATCCTCTAAATCCTTAATACCGAGTATAGATTTTCTTCAGTAATTTGTGATCTATATTTATTATTCGGGTAAATCATTAACGGAAAAGTTCTTTCATAAATATATGTTGAACCAAATAAGGCTAGGTATTTTTGAACATAGCTCAAAAAATGTTTGAAACGTTCTGTATTCAAAGCACCGTAGAAAACGTTGAACTCGTTTGAGTGAAAAGTGTCTTTTACTAAATTATTTAATCAAATACTGTTGATTTTTAACAAAATCTCATATAAGAGATTAAAAAATTTGAATAAAGCTCTCTGGAACTCTGGAATAAAGTTTTAATTAGACTTGTGCCGTTCTGGTCAACGTCGTCCCGACTGCATTGTTATT
>CM063507.1:55425480-55445480 GCA_032207245.1 Pardosa pseudoannulata | reverse complement strand
CATACACACACGTGCATATATATATGATTTTATTTCGGAGTTCCGAACTACTGTCTCTGTTAGCCGTGCTTTAACCGGGTCCTGTATACAGTAGCAATTGTGCTCGACCTCCCAGCGTTAAATCCGAAAATCGTGATCACACAATTGTTCATTGAGAATGTGACTTATCTCTTGCATCGGAAGCTCCGAGTGACCGGAGGTAATGCCATGACCATTAGGAAACCATCCAGTGGCTGAAACAGCAGCAGGAAGAGAGATGATTGCTGAGAGAGCAGCTCTTAATGGGTTTTTACCCTTTGTGTCAATTGTTGCTAATGGACTGGGAAGCTGAAAACTCCAAACTAGTTGTCGTGCTTGTCGGACGGTATAATCCCTTAATATCTGCGGCGTGACCTAAAGGAGGGAGGAAGAGGTAAAAATCGACGGGGATGGTACCTTTGACACTCTGACATTGGTAGGTTGTATCCTGTTGTGGAGAAGATTTGGGTGAAAATAAATCAAGCTTTTTGGGTTGATGAGGATAATTAAAAGAGCCGGATTTTGGCGGTACGCAAGATATTACCTAATGCAGCAAAATTCAGGAGCCTCAAAGCTGCATAAACTAAGGAGGAACAAATAAATCTTATCCCCAAAAATATATTTCGGTTACTTCAATCTTGCTTGGTTAGGTTTGATTATTAAAGTTCAGATCTGATTAAACTAAGGAGGAACAGATAAATCCGACCCACAAAAATATATTTCCATTACTTCAATCTTGTTTGGTTAGGTTTGATTTGAAACGTTAATCTGAGGAACGGCATTGAATGATAAGGATAGGAATGCTAAGCTGAAAACTCAGAACTAGTTGTCGTGCTTGTCAGACGGTGTAATCCCTTAATATTTTCGGCGTGACCCAAAGAAGGTAGGAAGAGGTAAATATCGAAGGGGAGGGTACCTTTGACTCTCTGACATTGGTGGGTTGTATCCTGTTCGAGAGAAGATTTGGGTGAAAATAAATCAATATTTTCGGCTTGATGAGGATAATTAAAAGGTCCGGCTCTTGGCGGTAGGCAAGAGAGGACCTAGGCGACAAAATTCTGGAGCCTCAAAACTGCTTAAACTAAGGAGGAAAAATAAATACGACCCATAAAAAATATATTTTGATTACTTCAATCTTGTTTGGTTAAGTTTGATCTGGAACGTTAAGGCTTACGTAAACTAAGGAGGTTGGTGTAGTGCTAATCTACTTTTGCAACACGAATAATGAGAATACAGCTTAAAGCCGATTCCGAACGGCTATAAATCCAACTTATTCGAACCAACGAACTCGTACCGAAGGCCAGCATAAACAATCAGCTATCGTTCGGCAAACTAAGGAGGAACAAATAAATACGACCCACAAAAATATATTTCGATTTCTACAATCTTGTTTGGTTATGTTTGATTTGGAACTTTAAGTCTACATAAGAAGGAAACATAAATAACCACAAAAAATATATTTCTATTACTTCAGTCTTGTTTGCTTAGGTTTGATTTTGAACATTCAGGTCTACTTAAATTAAGGAGGAACATATAAATCAGACCCATAAAAATATATTTTGATTACTTCAATCTTGTTTGGTTAAGTTTGATCTGGAACGTTAAGGCTTACGTAAACTAAGGAGGAACAAATAAATACGACCCACAAAAATATATTTTGATTATTTCAATCTTGTTTGGTTTGGTTTGATTCAGAACGTTAAGGTCTAGGTAATGGAGGAACAAATAAATCCAACCCAGAAAAAATATATTTCTATTACTTCAATCTTGTTTGGTTAGGTTTGATTTGGTACGTTAAGGTCTATGTAAACTAAGGAGGAACAAATAAATCTGACCCACAAAAATATATTTCAATTACTTCAATCTTGTTTGGTTAGGTTTGATTTGGTACGTTAAGGTCTATGTAAACTAAGAAGGAACAAATAAATCTGACCCACAAAAATATATTTCAATTACTTCAATCTTGTTTGGTTAGGTTTGATTTGGTACGTTTAGGTCTACGTAAACTAAGAAGGAACAAATAAATATGACCCACAAAAATGTATTTTTATTACTTCAATCTTGTTTCGTTAGGCTTGATTTACAGCTTTAAGGTCTGCTTAAACTAAGGAGGAACAAATAAATTCGACCCACAAAAATATATTTCGATTACTTCAATCTTGTTTCGTTAGGTTTTATTTGAAGCGTTAAGGTGAGGAACGGTCAGGAATGATAAGGTTAGGAATGGTAATCTGAAAACTCCGAGCTAGTTGTCGTGCTCGTCGGACGGTGTAATCCCTTAATATCTGCGGCGTGATCCAAAGAAGGGATGAAGAGGTAAAAATCGAAGGGGATGGTACCTTTGACACTCTGACATTGGTGGGTTGTATCCTGTTCTGGAGAAGATTTGGGTGAAAATAAATCAATCTTTTAGGCTTGATGAGGATAATTAAAAGGTCCGGCTCTTGGCGGTAGGCAAGAGATTACCTGATGCAGCAAAATTCAGGAGCACAAAACTGTGTTAACTAAGGAGGAACAAATAAATACGACCCACTTTATATTTCGATTACTTCAATCTTGTTTGGTTAGGTTTGATTAGGAACGTGAAGGCATACATAAACTAAGGAGGAACAAATAAATACGACCCACAAAAATATATTTCGATTACTTCAATCTTGTTTGGTTAGGTTTGATTTGGAACGTTCAGGTCTGAGTAAACTAAGGAGGTTTGGTTTTGAGTGCTACGGTCTACTATTTTGCAAAACGAGGGCTAAAGGAAACCGGACCTACAACCTAAAGCCGATTCCGAAAGGCTACAAACATCCATGTCACAGTGGGATTACCCACGAACTCCGGCACCAAAGGCCAGCATAACCAATCGGCCACTAAGTCCGTAAACTAAGTATGAACAAATAAATACGACCCACAAAAGTATATTTCGATTACTTCAGTCTTTTTTGGTTAGGATTGATTTAGAACGTTAAGATCTATTCTTGTGTTAGACGAAGGATAAAAGGACCAGGACCTACTGTTTGAAACCAATTTTGTGCGGTTATGAATATATCTTTCGAAACTGCAATATCTAGTTTCGTAGGACAGAGCCCTACCGATTTGTTTAACCTCCAGCCATTTAGGAATGCAAAGAGAAAACTAATATAACATATATACATACACCCACAAATATATATATATTATATATTTATATATTTAATATATATATATAAAAAATAATATATATAACAATATATATAAATATACATATATACACATATATATATATATATATATATATATATATACATAACATGCATACACACATATGCATTCACATATAAAGGATTTATATCCACACACACACATTTATATATATATATATATATATATATATATATATATATATATAAATAATGATAAACTATAAGTTTATTATTAGTTGGACGATTGCTGATAATTAGCTAATTAGCTAAACTAACCAGCTTAAATATTGCTGCTAGTAAAGTAAATATAAAATTATTTGATTGGTTTATTGATTATAGTTATAAATATTTATGTACATTTATAAATTTTTAACTGTTTTATTTTTGTTCTGATTATTGGCTTAAGAATAATAATGATTAAATTATTTAATAGTAATGCATTGTGTTTATTTTTCATCGCTTATACATATATATATATGAATTTCATATAATCATATTAATAATTATAATTATATAAATAATTATTAATTAATATAGGGAAGATATAGGTTCGTAGTGACAAAATCCCTTGATTAAAGCAGAAAAAATAAATCCAAAGATCAAAATATTTTTTTGCTTACTTGAATTTAAATTTTAAACAAGTAGTAAAAAGTTTTTTTATACTTAATCCTTTTTTTTTCTTTTAAATCTTGGGTACTTATTCCGCTGCAGGCATGGATGACCGTAGTCGTTAGGAACTAGCTAAAGCATTTAATTCCAGTCTCATTAAGTTTCGTGTACCTGAAATGTAAACTGTAGCTTTCCAGACCAAACAATAGATAAACATAAAAATTCTACAAATTACTCTTTAGCTGTCTCCGAAAAGTGACTCTAGGATTTAATGAGTTTATTAGAGATATTAGGCATGGATTAAATTCAATTGTGAAATCGCCTCACTTAGCTTTTAACAATATAATCTTTCTCTCGAGATTCATTTTTTTTTGTGGCCGCAAGAGATGAGTGCTAAACGCATTGTTTAGACGCGTGATTGACAATTTATCCACCACGGTCATTATCGTCTCTTAATTGTCACGTCTTCGACATTCTCTATCGTGTCCATGTGATGAATGAATCAGTACTTCACCTGGATTTAACCTCTCTAAGCGGTTCGAACGTACAATACGCCAAACCGATGATGTCTTCAAAGTTGTCACGTACAATTTTCGACCTCCAAAAACGTTTCGAAAATATGTATGTACATTTCTGCTAGTGTTTGGTTAGGGTCAGGTGATTGTGTAAAAACCGCATCCCTCTTTGACTGACATTTATTGAATATACTTCCTGAGGCACAAAGATGATAGCTTCTTGGCTTTGTAAATCTCTATTTCGAAGTATTTCGTTTGGTTAAGATGTATCTATAATTGCACCACTTAAATATCTTGGATAACTTTTGTAAAAAATATAAATAATTTCTCAAAGAATATTTTTATTTGTACTTTTAGAATCCATTATTTCTTATGATGATCTTCAAGACTAGCTTTATGTGTATTAAAAATTAACAATCTATAATATCTATTATATATCTATTTATAACCGGTAAAGGGACAGTATAGAGTGGGTTTCTAGTATTCCATTTTACAACAAAGAAGTAAAAAATCATAGAACGCTTTCCATTGGCACAATAAAACTTTATATTTTTGGTGAGTTTTTTTTAATCTGTGTTCCAAGGAGGGTTAGGCAGCGGAATTGTATAATAGATAAGCTATTTGTTCTGTTTTCAGTGTAAATACCTGTTAAATTATATATATAAATTATTTGTGTTTTTTCTGTATCAAAGACTAAAACATGCATAATCGCCGTTTAAAATTTAAATGTAGATATGATTTTTGTAATTTTCAATTCGAATTCATTCCTTTTTTTCGAGCATTTCATGTCTTTATTAAGAATATTGGTTAAAACAAACATTAATTTTTAATTTATTATTGTAATGAAAAGCAATATTTATATATATATTTAATAATTGTTTTAAAATTTTATTAAAAAAATTATAAATGTTATTATACATAATAAAATACAAAATATATTTTTATATTATATATTCATTTTAATATTTATTTATTCATTTCTTATTTTATTTTATTTAAAAATCGTTTCTGCTTATACTATTATTTTAATAAATTTGAGATTTAAATATTCATTATTTCTATGTGACGCAAATTGTAGCATTTTTTATATAGAAAATTAATTTTAAATTTAATTTCTTTTCAATTGTATGTTACAATAATGCATTACAATATTGTACAAAAATACAAATTTCAGTATCTCATAAATATAAATATATTTTATAAATCTTCATATTTATATGGTTGTCGATAAATGCTGTTTCACACAAAATATTTTGTATATATTGTTAATTTTAAAACATTTATTACTACAACAAAATTATTTGCTGTAAAATGTGCTTCCTATTTCTTTATATGGCAAGCTGTTAACTTTGTATAACGTACAGTATAAAATTAATGCAATTTTTTTGCTTATATTTTAAATAAAAAAATTTGCATTTATGACAAATTCGATTATAATGAATAATGTTATTCATTATGATAGAATTATAAACTGTAGTCTGCTGTACTGTTGACGTAAGAGTTTATTCACGAAAATAAATCTTTTGTTAATAGTAATATATTAAGTTCACCGTAGCGATGCATATTTTAGTAAATAATTTAAATTCAAAGCTTTAAAAATACAAAATTTATAAACAATAGATATACTTCAAAATTTTTTTGATTGCTTGTAGGATTACCATTTGAATGAAAAATGAAACTTGTTCCGATAAAAAAAAAAAATAAAAAAAAACGAACTTGGCCGAAAAAAATTTTTGGTCCATATTCTGTTACTGACAGAATGTTCGTAGCCTTTCGTATTTTTAACTCTTTGACTGCCTGTATATTACGTATTATGTAAATCATTGATTTATACTTTGTATACCATATGTGATACACAGCAAATTATATTTTTTTTAAAACAAGCTTTTTGTATTTAAAATTTTTACTAATATATAGCCCATCATATGACGGTATTAGTAAAATTTTTAATTTTCCAGAATTGTTAAAGTAATTGCTGCAGCACCACTCTACTGGATTGAGCAAGGGTTAGCTTTCTTTTTTGTTGCTTTTTTTTCTAGCGGTTAATAGCTCAGCGTCTCATTGTGCAAATTATTGACAGGCCACTCGGTGAGGAATTATATTTTGCTTTCTTTGCTTTTGATCGCTGCTCGGTGAAATCGATATAACTGATGCTATTGATTGACTAATTTGAAAAAAGCCGTTGTAGAGTTTGACAGGTAATAGATTTGAACAGCAAAATAAACACGCAAAAATTAGTTTAATAGAAATCGTAGCGATGCCTTGTATATATTTTTAAAGCAAAAAACTGTATATAAAATTCATTATATGAAAAAGTAAACGAGTTTTTTTTCCTTCAGTAAAAGCAGTATGGTAATACCGAAAATATTCAGTTTTCAAATACCAGTAGTTGATTGGTTAATTTGCAGCTCTATGTCTACTATTTTGCTACACTAGAATATAGTCCGTCATATGACGGGATCACTAAAATCTTTAATTTTCCAGAATTGTAAAGTAATTGCTGTCAGCACGACTCTACTGGATTGAGCAAGGAGTTAGCTTTCCTTTTTGCTGCTTTTTTCCTAGCTGTTAATAGCTCAGCTTCTCATTATGCAAATTATTGACAGATCACTCGGTGAGTAATTATATTTTGCATTCTTTGCTTTTGATCGCTGCAAGGAGAAATCGATCGAACTGACGCTATTGATTGACTAATTTGAGAAAAGCCGTTGTAGAGTTTGACAGGTAATCGATTTGAGCAGCAAAATAAACAAGCAAAAATCAGTTTAATAGAAATCATAGTCGTATATTTTTTAAGCAAAAGTGTATATAAAATTCATTATATGAAAAGTAAACAAGATTTTTTGTTCAGTAACACCAGTATGGTAATGCGATAATATTCAGTTTTCAAATACCAGTAGCTGATTGGTTAATTTGGAGCGCTATGTCTACTATTTTGCTACTCTAGAATATAGTCCATCATATGACGGGATCAATAAACTTCTTAATTTTCCAGAATTGTAAAGTAATTGCTGCAGCACGACTCTACTGGATTGAGCAAGGGGTTAGCTTTCCTTTTTTGCTGCTTTCTTCCTTGCGGTTAATAGCTCAGCGTCTCATTGTGCAGATTACTGACAGGCCATTCGGTGAGGAATTATATTTTGCGTTCTTTGCTTTTGATAGCTGCTCGGAGAAATCGATCGAACTGACGCTATTGACTGGCTAATTTGAGAAATGTCGTTGTAAATATTGACAGCTAATCGATTTCAGCAGCAAAATAAACAAGCAAAAATTAGTTTAATAGAAATCGTAGCGATGCCTTGCGTATATTTTTAAAGCAAAAACTGTATATAAAAACCATTATATGAAAATAAACTAGTTTTTTTCCTTCAGTAAAAGCAGTATGGTAATGCCGAAAATATTCAGTTTTCAAATACCAGTAGTTGATTGGTTAATTTGGAGCGCTATGTTTACTAGTTTGCTACACTAGCATATAGTCCGTCATATGACGGGATCAGGGGTAAAATTTTTAATTTTCCAGAATTCTAAAGTAATTGCTGTAGCACGACTCTACTGGATTGAGCAACAGGTTAGCTTTCCTTTTTTGCTGCTTTTTTCCTAGCTGTTAATAGCTCAGCGTTCATTGTGCAAATTATTGACAGATCACTCGGTGAGGAATTTATTTTGCATTCTTTGCTTTTGATCGCTCTGGAGAAATCGATTGAACTGACGCTATTGATTGACTAATTTGAGAAAAGCCGTTGTATATTGACAGGTAATCGATTTGAGTAGCAAAATAAACAAGCAAAAATTAGTTTAATAGAAATCGTAGCGATGCCTTGCGTATATTTTTAAAGCAAAAACTGTATATAAAATCCATTATATGAAAAAGTAAAAGAGTTTTTATGCTTCAGTAAAAGCAGTATGGTAATGCCGAAAATATTCAGTTTTCAAATACCAGTAGTTGATTGGTTAATTTGGAGCGCTATTTACTAGTTTACTACACTAGCATACAGACCGTCATATAACGGGATCAGTAAAATTTTTAATTTTCCAGAATTGTAAAGTACCTATGAGGCAGGTAAAAAAAAATGGTTTGCTTTTGGCTGAGAATTATCTGGCAACAAAAACTAATCGATGATTAATTTAAAATTATACATATTACCTAATTATTATAAGCCAAATATAAAAGAAAAAAACTATTTACTTAATATCTAAGTGCAGTGATAAAAAGTATGAAAATAATGCAGACGATATTTAAATAATTTAAAATAAGAAATGTTCAATGAGATGGTTAAAGAAATGACGTCATAATGCTATTTTTACCTATCATTATGTGATTTGATAAATTAATCGCCTGCTCTTAACAGAGGAAAATAGAGCTTTAATGAGGGCATTAAACGTCGAAAAATGGATAAGGTTTGGGTTTCGAACATTTTTAAAGACGGCAGTATTTTTTGCCGTGATATGAAGCATATTTATACCAACTTATTTAGAATCGGATCTATAGTTTAGAAGAAGATAAATTTTTCCTTTTGAATTTTGCTAAACGTGACTCATCAAGAATCCAATATGGATACCTCTATCCATTTCAGGTCCAATAGCTTCATTCAAGGACAGACAGATAACTTAGGCTATTATTATATAGGTGATCATGTGTGTCACATATGATACAGATAAACTTATAAAAGCTTTAGATTCTTGTATCATATATGTACATGACAGGCAAAAGGTTAAACAGAGTGTCTTAGTTTCATTAGCCCTAAAGGGAGACCTTAGTAATCCAGACCAATCTAAAAGAAGAAAACAAAAAATTCTACAAAATTGCATTTAACCCTTCCCTCTTTTACCCGTACGCCTATGGCACTGATTTTGGGCCTTCACTGATTCGCCCGTACGCCGTATGGGTAATTTGATTTCTATTTCGCTTGCACTGTATATTTTTTCAATTTTAGTAACAAATTATTTATAGATGTCGTGATGTTCAGTAAATGATAGTTTGCAGTTTATTGTATTTTCTACTCTGGTTGGCTCAAAAGCGCGGGTTTTTCGCATATTTTGTATCAGATGACGAATTGTTACCTTTAAGTGTATAGCTTTCTGGTTATATTTTACAAACCACCTGATAATTTTATTTATGTAAGAGTTGAATAATATAATTTTACTTTTAAATAATGCATAATTCAGATCGCATGGAGCTCATTTCTTGCGATTCGAACTGTGACTCAGAATCAGGAACTGAATTATCTGTAAATGATAGCAGCGAAAGTTTACTAGATGACCTGGATAGTAGTGACTCTGATAGTAGTACAGATGGAATCAGTCAAGCAAGACAATTTTTTGAAATTGTGATAATCCTTCAGATCCGAATCCTAGATTTGCTTTCACTGGAATTCCAAAAATAAACTTGGATATCGATGAGACTAAAGGTAAACTTCAGTTCTATGACGCTTCCATAGAAAGAAAAAAAGTTGTAATAAATGCCTAAAAATATCAACTTTAATAACATATCTTTACTTAAAAATCTTAAAAGGAAAAAAATGTAATAAAAGAATGAGACATTTTTCTTGATCGAATTCTGGAAAAAATGAAACTGTCAAAGGGTTAAGCTGTATCGGAAAAGCTGCACTAGGACCATAGGTTAAACTGAAAATTAAAGCATGGATTAAAATATATCGTTAAATCTCCTCAGTTAAATTCCAATAACATTTTCTTTTTCTCGATGTTCATCTTTGTGGCCGCAAGAGATGAGTACTTAAAGCATTGTTTCGACGCGTGATTGCCAATTTGCTCACCACGGTCATTATCGTCCCTTAATTGTCACGTTTTCGACATTCTGAAACCTGTCCATTAGGGCTATCAATTAGTGCTCCACGTGGATTTAAGGCAATACGTAAGGGCGGAGTCCTGAATCGTGATCAATATTTTATTCAACTCATGTTAAGTTTAATAGCATACAATTGCTTGTCTAGTGATAAACCAATAAAGAAGAAACTTTGTTTTAAAATTAAGCGTTATTAATCTATGGAGAAATTTTATTTTCAGTTTATCATTTGGTATTATTTGTTCTTTTTGTCCTGGACGTTACAGTCACAGTTAATATATCCATGATCGACAATGTTTATTTGTGTTTTTAATACTACTGGCAACAGTTATGAAATTTTGAAGCTAATATCTCAGTCCTATTCTTTATGATAGCTCATAATATGTTGCCACATTTAGAAACATAAATTACAGGTCAGGAATTCACGTCAAACGAAACCAGGAATAGGATTTAAAAACCCCTCCACACTATGGTCCACTGCAAGCCATTACTACTGTATGGAGGGAGTTTGGCTTATCGAGATCGGCGATCTGGGCCACTAAATGAGCAGTAATAGGATTTAAAGACCCCTCCACACTATGGTCCACTGTAAGCCATTACTACTGTATGGAGGGAGTTTGGCTTATCGAGATCGAAGATCTGGACCACTAAAAGAGCAGTAATAGGATTTAAAGACCCCTCCACACTATGGTCCACTGTAAGCCATTACTACTGTATGGAGGGAGTTTGGCTTATCGAGATCGGCGATCTGGGCCACTAAATGAGCAGTAATAGGATTTAAAGACCCCTCCACACTATGGTCCACTGCAAGCCATTACTACTGTATGGAGGGAGTTTGGCTTATCGAGATCGGCGATCTGGGCCACTAAATGAGCAGTAATAGGATTTAAAGACCCCTCCACACTATGGTCCACTGTAAGCCATTACTACTGTATGGAGGGAGTTTGGCTTATCGAGATCGGCGATCTGGGCCACTAAATGAGCAGTAATAGGATTTAAAGACCCCTCCACACTATGGTCCACTGTAAGCCATTACTACTGTATGGAGGGAGTTTGGCTTATCGAGATCGGCGATCTGGGCCACTAAATGAGCAGTAACATGATTTAAAGACCCCATCCACACTATGGTCCACTATAAGCCATTACTACTGTATGGAGGGAGTTTGGCTTATCGAGATCGGTGATCTGGGCCACTAAATGAGCAGAGCGTGGGTAGTGCTGATATTAAAGAAATGATATCAGCACTAAAAGTTGGTGCAAACCCAGTAGTTAAAAGGAGATGTACCAAAGCACAAACAGAGGCTTTTGTTAAAATATGGATTCGTCTTAAGTCTTATGTAGCCTCCACACTATGACCAATTGTTCACCACTTCCTTATAATGTCCTTGTACTATGGTTTACTGGTTGCATCCACACACTCGTCCACTAAATGAGCCCAGTGAGTGGATTCATCCATAGGGTCTACTGCGCACTTTGGTAGAGCATGCTAGCTGTCTTAGATCTTTGAAGAAAAACCTCTTCGAAAGTCATCCTCCATCTAGGCCGTTTTATTGTCTGCCATCGTCAACCTCGATAAGCCATACTCCCTCCAGACAATGGTAATGGCTTGCAGTGGACGATAGTATGGAGGAGCCTTTAAAGTTTAGCAAATCACCTCTTGTCTTCCCCCTCTCCCTGATCACCGGAAATGCCAATTGTAAAGGCTACTTCCCACTATGGTCCACTGCAAGCCATCACCATCGTCTGGAGGGGGTATGGCTTATTGAGGTCGACGATGGCAAACGATAAAATGGCCTTGGCGGAGGATGGCTTCGGAAGCTGTTTTTCTTCAAAGATCAAAGGCAGTCATCATGCGCTACAAAAGTGTGCAGTAGACTCTATAGACCCACCCACAAGCTCTGCTCAATTAGTGGTCCAGTGTGGGGATGCAACTCGTGAATCATCATCCACGGTAGCCATCAGGACCAGTACTGGAGTGGTGAACAATTGCCCATAGTGTGGAGACAACATAAAGGAATGTAATTTTAATTGTGACAGTTTCTTTACAATCTTTGCTTATGACAGCTTTTATAATTTTACAGGTTCTAATGGTATTTGTTTTAAACGACTTAAAAATGTTTAGAGATTTTAAAGACTTAAAAAATGAAACACTGGGCCACACATTGTGGCCCAGGGTATGGATGCAACCCGTGAATCATACTGCACTGTCGCCGTCAAGACCAGTACTGGAGTGGTGAACAATTGCCCATAGTGTGCTTGACCACATCGAATTAAACGAGTTTATGTTCTCGACACAGGGGTAGTAACTGAAATAACGTAAATTCACGTCAGCGCAACAACGATAAAATCTGAAATTCATGTCAGAGTTTCTAATAAATAGAATTTGAAATGATGGGATTTCAGCTGCAATCAGGAATATAATTAAAAAGGTCGGGATTTCACATCTGTTTCAACCGAGAATTGAATTTGAAATGTGATTGGGAATAGAATTAAAAAAGGTGTGATTCCACGTCAGCGGCAATCGAGAATAGAATTTGTAAAGATGCGAATTCATATCAACGGTAATCAAGAATAGAATTTGAGATTATATGAATACCTGTCAACGGCAACCAGGACTAGAGCTTGACGTAAATTTCAGTCAGTGGTCGTAAATGTGTTAATTAATCTTAAGCGACTGCTTTATTGCCAAGATTCATAAAACAGATGTATTCATAAATCATTCAAAACTTCTATTGTGAGATGTCACTTTTAAATTTCAATAAATAATTCTGCGGGTAGTCTTTGTGATCGGAAGATATGTGCAATAAAATCATTGTTCGAAACGTGATTGCCAATTTCCTCACCATGGCTATTATCACCTTTTAACTGTCACGTTTTCGACTTTTTGTAATGCATTCATTAGACCTATAAATTAGAACTCCACGCGTATTTAAAGCAATATTTAAGGGTGGAGTCCGAAATCGTGATCGATATTTTATTCAACTCATATTAAATTGTCTGTCATTTTATATAATATATAATATAAAATTATTTAAAAAAATATATATATTTAAAAATATTTTTTTATTTTTTTTTTTTTTATTTTTTTTTTATACAAATATTTACATATTTTATATAATATAATATATATATATATTTTTTTTTTGTAACATAATATATGTACAATATATATATTATTATACTTTTTTTTTCTTTATATATATATATATATATATAAATATATATATATTATTAAAATATATATATATAAAATATACAATATATATAATTTTGTGATTACACTATAATATATATATATATAAATTATAACATATACAATATATATATAGATATATATATATATATATATTATATACTTATTATATATATATTATTTAATATATATAAAATATATATACATACAATGTTATGTTATTTTGTGTGATATTAATCTGTGTAGAATTTTATTTCAGTTTATCGTTCGGAATTATTTGTTGTTTTTTTCATCCTGGAAATTTACAGTAGCAGTTAATATGTTTGTGATGAACAATTTTTCGCTTTCTTAATACTACAGGCAACAACTAAGAAATTCTGAAGCTGATTACACTTCCCTATTCCTGTCGTTTCTCTATACTGTCGTCCCTATACTGTCGTTTTAAAGACGACAGTATTTTTTGCTGTGATATGAAGCATATTTATACAAATTTATTTTAGAATCGGATCGATAGTTTAGGAGAAGATAAACTTTATTCTCGTTGAATGGATGCCTCTATCCATTCCAGGTCCAACCGCTTTATAAATTGGAGGACAGAGGGATAGATAACTTAGGCTATTATTATATAGGGGATGATCTGAATTCACGTGATTAGAAGCACTAGAAGTAGAACTTTAAGTGATGTGAATTCACGACAGAGGCAAACAAAAATATAATTTGAAATGATGTGAATTTACGTCAACGGCAACCGGGAACAGAATTTGAAACGACCTGTTATTCATATCAGTGGCAACGAGAACAGAATTTGAAAAGATGTGAATTTACGTCGGTGGACAGAATTTGAAATTGCGTGAATTTCTGTTAGCGGCAATCAGGAAGAGAACTTGAAATGACGTAAATTCTCCTCAACGATTGAGAATATGTTAATAAATCTTAAATTCTTTTGTCGCCAAATAACATTTTATAGCAGGTCTTTTCACGTATCATCGAAATGTCTCCTCACTTAGCTTTTAATAAATTTTTCTCTAGATAGTCTAGATAGCTTTTATGGCCTCAAGAGATAAATACTAAAAGCATTGTCTCAACTCGTGATTACCAATTTGCCCATCCCGACGATTATCATCTCTTAATTTTCACGTTTTCGACATTTTGCAAAGTGTTCATTAGGCCTAGCAATTAGTTCTTCACGAGGGATTTAAGGCAATATGTTAGGGGGAAGTCCAGAATCGTGATCAATGTTTTAATCCACTAATATTAAATTTAATTACAGTTCCATTTACAGTGAAGAACTAGAGAAGAGAAAAAATATTTTGGAAAACCAACCGTAATTAATCTGTGGAATTTTTTTTTTCAGTTTCCTGTCGGGATTTTGTGTTTTTTCATCCTGAAGGTTTACAGTCATAGTTAAAACAAGCAATTTTGTTGCGTTTCTTATACTATGTAGCAGAGAAAATGATGAAATTCTGAAGACAATTAGTCTCCTTTTCCCTGTTTTATATAATAACTAGCTGCAAGTACCCGGTTTGCCCGGGTTTAAAATAAGTTTTTCCGTAGAAGCGTACAAAACTGTTTATTTGCATGCAATGAAAGAGTACATTTATCTTAAAGCAATGTGATAGACAACATTTTTGGCAGTTCCATTTGGAGTGTGTACAAAAAGATTTACCTCTTTGCCCACTCTGGAGCAGGCTACATACAACTGCTCACGAGAAAAGCATAGTGTCTGCAAGTCTATACCAGCAATCCCAAGAGATTAGCCCTGTTGATTGTCATGGAAAAGTACAGTTTCAAAGTTAACTGTATTCTCTTAAATTGTATGGTGTCGTCTGAGGGAATGATAGGTATTCTTAGAATGAAGACATCCTCAAACTTACCACACTCTGTAAGTACTATGATTTGAATGACATGTTGCATCAGATTTTTCACAATTAAACTTTTGCCATTGCACAACCTGGGTGCATCAATATTTCGGATCAATTTGAGACCAATTTAAGAATCCGAAATCAATTTGTGTACGTGTACCAAATTTCACGTTAGGATCTTGAGTTATAAGGGAACCAAACATACAGAAATCTTATATAGAGAGATACAAAACATACAAATAATAATGAAAATAAGCACGAAACACACGTCAGAAAGAATAAGAATTTCTGAACAATGATTAAAAGAAATATTTTGACCTTCAGTAATTTTGGTACGTGAATTTTACGTTCACATGAAAAGAACAGAAAAACAGAAAAATTTGACTATAAGAGAAAGAATACTTTGTCACAATCAGAAAAATAATTTGAAGTCAAAAATGCCCGTCAGAAGCAATTGAGAATAGAATTTGAAAGGACGTGACAGCGGCTACAAGAAATAAAATTTGAAACATAGTGAATTCATGCCAATGACCACAGGAATAGAATTTGAAAGGACATAAATTCATGACAGCGTCAACTAGAAATAAAATAGAAAGTGTCATGAATTTACGACATTGACTATAGGGAAAAGAATTTGATGTGACTTGAATTCATGACAACGACACCAGAAATAGAATTTAAGATGACCTGAATTCACGTCAGTAGCAAATGAGAATATAATTTGAAAGGACGTGAATTTACGTCAGCAGCTACAAGGAATAAAATTTGAGGTAAGGTGAATCCCCTCCAACTACCACATCAATAGAATTTGAAAAGACAGGAATTTACGACAGCATGAACTAGAAATAAAATTTGAAATGTCATGAATTCAAGACATTGAATACAAGGAAAAGAATTTGAAGTGACTTGAATTCACGTCAACGACACCATAAATAGAATTTTAGGTGATGGGCGTTCGCGTCACTGCAATTGAGAATAGAATTTGAAAAGACGTGAATTTACGTCAGTAGCCACAAGGAGTAAAATTTGAAATAAAGTGAATCTACGCCAACTACCTCAGAAATAGAATTTGAAAGAACATGAGTTCACGACAATGACTAAAAAGAGAAGAATTTGAAGGGACTAGAAGTCACGTTCAGTGGCACCAGAAGTAGAATTTAAGATGACGTGAATTCACGTCAGTAGTAATTAAGAATAGAATTTGAAAGGACGTGAATTTACGTCAGTAGCCACAAGGAGTAAAATTTGAAATAAAGTGAATCCACGCTAATGACCACAGGAATATAATTTTAAAGGACATGTATTCACAACAGCGTGAACTAGAAATAAAATTTGAAATGTCATGAATTCACGACATTGAATATAAGGAGAAGAATTTGAAGTGACTTGAATTCATCACAACGACACCACAAATAGAATTTAAGATGACCTGAATTCACGTCAGTAGCAAATGAGATTAGAATTTGACAGGACGTGAATTTACGTCAGTGGCCACAAGGAATAAAATTTGAAATAAAGTGAATCTACGCCAACTACCTCAGAAATAGATTTTGAAAGGACATGAATTCACGACAGTTTGAACTAGAAATAAAATTTGAAATGTCATGAATTCGCGACATTGAATATAAGGAGAAGAATGAAGTGATTTAAATTCACGTCAGCAGCACCAGGAATACAATTTAAGATGACCTGAACTCACGTCAGTAGCCAATGAAAATAGAATTTGAAAGGATGTGAATTTACGTCAGTAGCCACAAGGAGTAAAATTTGAAATAAAGTGAATCCACGCTAATGTCCACAGGAATAGAATTTGAAAGGACATGTATTCACGACAGCGTCAACCAGAAATAAAATTTGAAATGTCATGAATTCATGACATTTCAAATTTTGGACATCATTAATATATACCGCGAAATAATCACTGTCAATATTAAAATATCTACTGTCCATTCTATTATGCAATATGACAAGATAAATTAAAGTTTGCAGGTAACATGCGGTCAGTAAAGGTAAACAAACTATTGAGAATTCTCAGCCAAAAAACAAACTATTTTTTACCTTCCTTATAGGGTACTTTACAATTCTAGAAAATTAAAAATTTTACTGATCCCGTCATATGACGGGCTATATATGCTAGTGTAGCAAAATAGTAGACATAGCGCTCTAAATTAACCAATCAACTACTGGTATTTGAAAACTGAATATTTTCGGTATTACCATACTGCTTTTACTGAAGGAAAAAAACTCGTTTACTTTTTCATATAATGATTTTTTATATACAGTTTTTGTTATAAAAATATGCGCAAGACATCACTACGATTTCTATTAAACTAATTTTTGCTTGTTTATTTTGCTACTCAAATCGATTACCTGTCAATATATACAGCGCTCCAAATTAACCAATCAACTACTGGTATTTGAAAACTGAATATTTTCGGCATTACCATACTGCTTTTACTGAAGGAAAAAAACTCGTTTACTTTTTCATATAATGATTTTTTATATACAGTTTTTGCTATAAAAATATACGCAAGGCTTCACTACGATTTCTATTAAACTAATTTTTGCTTGTTTATTTTGCTTCTGAAATCGATTAGCTGTCAATATTTACAACGACATTTCTCAAATTAGCCAGTCAATAGCGTCAGTTCGATCGATTTCTCCGAGCAGCTATCAAAAGCAAAGAACGCAAAATATAATTCCTCACCGAATGGCCTGTCAGTAATCTGCACAATGAGACGCTGAGTTATTAACCGCAAGGAAGAAAGCAGCAAAAAAAGGAAAGCCAAACCGTTGCTCAATCCAGTAGAGTCGTGCTTCAGCAATTGCGATCCATAAGATATTCGTGGGCCAGGAAATGGCTATCAGTGTCCAGTGCTTCGGACTCGATAAATGACCGGTCAGGATGATTGCCTATAATGAATATTGATCTGTCTAGCTTGCGAAATCGTTAAACAGGATCTGTTTTGTGTTATTTTTATTAATGAGTGTTCACCGTTAAGATTTCAAATTATCTCTTGTGCCATTACCGTAGTCAGCATTCACTGCTGTTCAAATTTTAACGATCGGATATTTACATGAATAAGTTGAGAATTTTCAGAACTTGAAGTGGAAGAGATGGTTAGTTTAAAAATGGATCTGCCAAACAGATGTAATATAGGTCCTTCTTGATGAATTTTTTATTCTTGGCGAACAAAATGTTGAGCAATCGGTAAAAAAAAGTAAAAAACGATAGATGACAAAAAACATATAATAACAAAAAATAAAGAAATTTACAAAAAAATTAATTAGAAAAATTGAAAAATATTTTTAATTAGTCCTATATGTGCAATAATCTGGCAAAGTTACCAAGAAAGACACTGAAATTTCAGAAACTCGCCAACAGGATTTGTACTATATTTGTTCCAGATGGTATAATCTCGTGAAATCATACTTGTTAATAAGCCAGATGCAAGCAATAAATCGATAAATCACCAAAACAAGCCATTAATATTCTTTTTCAGTCAATATTGTTGAATTTTTTTCCATAAGGAAAATTTTTTTAAATTAGTCCTATATGTGCTATAATTTGGCAAAATTAGCAAGACAGACACCGAAATTTCAAAAACTCGCCAACAAGATCTGTACTATGTTTGTTCCAGATAGTATGATCGTGAAAACATGCTTGTTAATAAGCCAGATGCAAGTAATAAATTGATAAATCACCAAAAATAGCCATTAAATTTCTTTTTCAGTCAATATATTTGAATTTATTTTTATAAAGAATTCTCGGGCTAGAAAATGGCTATCAGACCTTCTAGCGTTTTAGAATAGATAGATGACCAATCAGGACGATTGGCTATAATGAATATTGATCTGTCTAGCTTGCGAAATCGTTAAACAGGATCTGTTTTGCTTTATTTTTTTATTAATGAGTGTGCACCGTTAAGATTTCAAATTATCTTTTATGCCATGACGGTAGTTCAGCATTCACTGCTGTTCAAATTTTAAAGGTCGGATATTTACGTGAATAAGCCGAGAATTTTTAAAACAAGAAGTGGGAGACATAGTTAGTTTAAAATTGGATCTGCCAAACAAATATAGTATAGGTCCTTCTTGATGAATTTTTTACTCTTGGCGAACAAAATGTTGAGCAATCGGCAAAAAAAGTAAAAAACGATAGATGACAAAAACACATAACAAAAAATAAAAGAAATATAAAAAAAATTTAATTAAAATCATTGAAAATAATTTTAATTATTCCTATACGTGCAATAATTTCGATAGGTAATATCGTCAAAAAGAAGGAAAAAGCGTCAAATTAGAGCCTCAAGAGGGACAAACATTCCAAAAAAGTATCCAAGGAAAAAACGAACATCTTCGACTGTTTCAAAAATACGTTGTTTTATGTTAAAAGAAAGTCCCCCTAGTTAAAGGACAGTTGCAAAATAATTGAAATGCTCCGTGTCCACTGTAAATAAAATGATAAACTTTGGTTTAAAACTTAAACGAAAAAACACAATGTGCATCGTATTTATCTAAAGCACATCGCTGAACGTAGGACACGCTGCAGAATTATGTATGAGAAGCATTTATCCAAAGAAAAATGGGAAAAAAATGTTTTAATAGATGAATCATGGGTATATTTAAAAGATTGCAACAAAAAAGAGCCATTTATTATCATAAAAGGGAAGAAAAAATTTAAGGACATATTTCAAAGAATCGAAAGAAAGTTTTACTGAGCGATTCATGATTGTTGTTGGTTTTTATATAAGGGCACATTAAAAATAAAAAGAGTTGAAAAAATTTCAAGATTAATTCCAAATACTACCAGGAACTCCAATG
>CM063507.1:55412980-55417980 GCA_032207245.1 Pardosa pseudoannulata | reverse complement strand
CGCTTCGAATGAACCGTCCCGTTTTTAAAAGTGGAAGGTTTGAATTTTCTTTTTCTTTTTCGTTTTGTGTACGAAATGGTAACGCCGAATCCAGATCCATTTTGGACGAGGGCCGGTTTTTTATTGGGTTGATGAGAGAGCAATAAATAATGTCCCGAAACTTCGATTCACATTGTTGTTGTTTTTTAAAAGTGACAGATAACGGCGCCGGTATCGAATGTCTCACTTTTGAACGATTTCGAAATTTCTAACTATGTAAGAGAGTAATAGTTTTAAAATAAGAAGATAATTGTGATAAAATTAATCTAATAACAGTAATTTAGAAAATTAAATAAATAAAAAATAAATAAAATTAATAATATTACATTAATTTTATTAAGAAATTATAATTGTAATATATTTAATGGAAATATATATGAAATAAATAAAATTAATAATATTATATTAATTTGACTCAAAAATAATAATTGTAAAATATTTAATTAAAAAATAAATAAAAATACTATTATATTAATTTGATTAAAAATAATAATTGTAAAAAATTTAATTAAAAATTAATAAAATTAATATTAATTTAATTTTATTAGAAATAATAATTGTAAAATATTTAGTTAAAGCATAAAAAAATTAATATTATATTAATTTTTTTAAAAATAATTGTAAAATATTTAATTAAAAAATAAATAAAATAAATAAGAAATAAATAAAAATAATATTATATTAATTTTATTAAAAATAATAATTGTAAAATATTTAATAAAAAATAAATAAAACTAATATATTAATTTTATTGAATATAATAATTGTAATATATTTAATTAAAAAATAAATAAAATAAATAGAAAATAAATGAAATTAATATTATATTAATTTTATTAAAAATAATAATTGGAAAATTTTAATTAAAATAAATAAAAGTAAATAAAATTAAAGTTATATTAACTTTAATAAAAATAATAATTGTAAAATATTTAATTACAAAGTAAATAAAATTAATATTATATTAATTTTAGTAAAAATAATAATTGTATGATATTTATTCAAAAATAAATAATTAATAATACTATATTCATTTTATTAAAAATAATAACTGTAAAATATTTAACTAGAAAATAAATAAAATAAATAAAAAAATAAATAAAATTAATATTATAATAATTTTATTAAAAATAATAATTGTAAAATATTTAATTAGAGAATAAATAAAATAAATAAGAAATAAATAAAGTTAATATTATATTAATTTTATTAAAAATAATAATTGTGAAATAATTAATAAATAAAATTAATATTATAGTAATTTTATTAAAAATAATAATTGTATAATATTTATTAAAAAAATAAATAATTAATAATATTACATTAATTTTTTTTAAAAATAGTAATTGTAAAATATTTAAATATAAAATAAATAATATAAATAAAAAATAAATAAAATTAGTATTATATTAATTTTATTAAAAATAATATTTGTAAAATATTTAATTATAAAATAAATAAAATAAATAATAAATAAATAAAATTAATATTAAATTAATTTAAAAAAAATAATAATCGTAAAATATTTATAAATAAAACTAATATTATAGTAATTTTATTAAAAAAAATATTGTATAGTATTTAATTAAAAAAATAAATAAAACAAATAAAAAATAAATAAAATTAATAGTATATTAATTTTATTGAAAAATAATAATTTTAATATATTTAATTATAAAATAAAATAAATAATAAATAAATAAAATTAATAATATATTAATTTTGTTTAAAATAATAATTGTAAAATATTTAATTAAAATAAATAAAAAAAAATTAAATTAATATTATAATAATTTTATTAAAAATGATAATTGTAAAATATTTAATAAATAAAATTAATATTATAGTAATTTTATTAAAAAAAATATTGTATAGTATTTAATTAAAAAAATAAATAAAATTAATAGTATATCAATTTTATTGAAAAATAATAATTGTAATATATTTAATTAAAAAATAAATAAAATAAATAAAACATAAATGAAATTAATATTATATTAATTTTATTGAAAATAATAATTGGAAAATATTTAATTAAAAAATAAATGAAATAAATAAAAAATAAAAAAACTTAATATTATATTAATTTTATTAAAAATAATAATTGTAAAATATTTAATTAAAATAAATAAAATAAAATTAATATTTTCTTAATTTTATTGAAAATAATAATTATAAAATCTCCAATTAAAAATAAATATAATTAATAGTAATATTAATTAACAGCAAATAAAATAATAAGTAATAAAAATAAGAATATTTTTAATAAAAAGTTTTCATAATATAATTTTAAAATATTTAATTTTAAAAAATAGGAACAAAATATTTCTTGAATAAGAACAAAAGAAGTAAGGCCAAAATATTTTAACATTATATTTCAAAATAAACTTGCCTTATGAGGCAAAATGATTTTCAACATTTTTCTTTTATCTTTTCCTTATAACTTAAAAATATATTTTGAAATTTTTTGAGTGTAATGAGGAGATTTATATCTCATCAAAAATAATTCAAATTTTAATTAAATTGAGAAAACTAAAATTTTGAGATCTAAATCTGACCCATTATAACTCAAATTTTAATTAAATGACGAAAACTAAAATTCTGCGATCTAAATCTGACCCATCATAACATCTAGCATTTTTTCAATAGAAGCTTCTGAAGAAATTTCTCTATAGTAGAAACTTATTCAATTTCTCTTTGATTTACCGTTTTAAAATTATTTCTCTCAGTGCATTTTTAAACTTTTCTTGTCAAATGAATACGATTTTTTAAAATACTTTTGTATATTAACACATTGTGTGCGGGTACATTTCACAGCGGAATTGTACCGGGAGCAGGCGTTTTGAGAGTAAATTTAGTTATTCAGTTAAATTTCAATAGATTGAAAATTATTTCATTTTTTAACCAACTTTTCGTATTCTATATTAAAATATATAAACAAATATATAAATAGAAATATATAAATAACAACCATAAGATTTTGTAAACAAAAAATATATTTTTTAGTGGATAAATTTATAATAATATCGTAAATATGAAAAATCAAATAGAAATAGTAGTATATAGTTTTAATTTTTATATAATCTATGTAGTAGACAAGAACATTCGGATTCATTTTCCTGTATAAGCTGTTATTTTTATACCCACAAACAAACCATATTGTTACACTAACCGGTAGTAGTACGTGACCCGCATTCAAGTATCAGTCTTCAGAACACATAATAGTACTTGAACCGCGCTCAAGTATCAATCGTCAAAAACGTACTATTACGTAACCTGCGCTCAAGTATCAATCGTCAGAAAACATAATAGTACACTTGAGCTGTTTATCCCAGACTGATAAGGGAATGTTGCCGAAGCTGAAGTTAAAGAATAAAGTGTTTTTGTGCATGTATTTATGGGTACCTATGGGCTAAATTTGCTGTGACATAATGATATAACGAACCTAGAGCAGTTAATAACTCCAGATTGACATTGTTCTTTTATAAAGCGACAGGTTTTGGCGTCAATATGGCATGCGTCACTTCTGCACGATTTCGAAATTTCTATCTATGTAACAGAATAATATTTTTAAAACGAACTAACTTTTAATAAAAATTCAATTTTTGAAAATTTCGTTAATTTTTCAAATGCTGTTTCAGAATTGATTTTTAATTTTTTCCTTTATTTATTAATTATTATTACTTAAATATACTTTAAAAAATATTGTGTGCTATGAGGCAAATTAGATCGCTTCAAAATTAATTAAAATTTTAATTAAATTACGAAAACTAAAATTTTTAGATCTAAATCGGACCATATTACATTAAAAAAAATAAGCTGTACCTGATTCGAAATAAATACGAATAGATGTTTTATCAAGGCAATAATAATTGAGATGTCGATCCCAGACTGATAAGAGAATGTTTCCGAAGCTGAAGTTAAAGAAGAAAGTGTCTTTGTACATTTATTTATGGGTACCTATGGGCCAATTTTGAGGTGACATATTGATATAATAAAACTAGAGGAGCTAAAAACTCGATTCACATTGTTGTTCTTTACAGCGACAGGTTATGCGTCAATATCGAATCTTTCAATTCTGCAAGATTTCAATATATCTAACAATGCAACTGAGTACTATTTTTAAAATAAATTTAAAAATAATTCAATTTTCAAAGTATTTCATTAATTTTTAAAATATTCCTTCGAAACTGAATTTTAATTTAGTCTTTATTTATTCCTTATTATTACTTAAATATATTTTTTAAATTTTTTTTGTATGCTATGAGGCAATTTATATCTCTTCAGAAATAATTAAAATTTTAATTAAATGACGAAAACTAAAATTCTGAGATCTAAATCGGACCATATCACATTTTTAAAAATTAGCTGTACCTGATTCGAAATAAGTACGAATAGATGTTTTATCAGGGCAATAACTGTTGAGCTGTTGATCCCAAATTGATAAGGAAATGTTGCCGAAGCTGAAGTTAAAGAAGAAAGTGTCTTTATGCATTTATTTATGGGTACCTATGGGCCAAATTTGCTGTGATGTAATGATATAATGAACCTAGAGGAGCTAAAAACTTCAGATTAACGTAGTTGTTGTTTAAAGTGACAGGTTTTGGAGTCAATATGGAATGTCTGACTTTTCCATGATTTCAAAATTTCTAACTATGGAAAAGAGTAATATTTTTAAAAGGAACTAACTTTTAATAAAAATTCAATTTTTGAAGTATTTTACTAATTTTTAAAATATTCCTTCCGAACTAATTTTTACTTTTTTCGTTTATTTATTCCTTATTATTATTACTTAAATATATTAAAAAAAATTTGTGCGTGTGCTATAAGGTAATTTAGATCTCTTCGAAAGTAATTAAAATTTTAATTAAATTACGAAAACTAAAATTCTGAGATCTAAATCGGACCATATCACATTTTTAAAAATTATCTGTACCTGATTCGAAATAAGTACGAATAGA
>CM063507.1:55385480-55405480 GCA_032207245.1 Pardosa pseudoannulata | reverse complement strand
CTTCACTAAATATTAAAAAATGATATTCAGGTATATCTGGGAAATATTGATCAATATAACTAAATATTAAAAATTTTTATTCAGGGACATCGGAGGATATTAACCACCATTGCTAAATATCAAAAACCGATATTCAAGAATATCGGGAAAATATTCACCAACATTACTAAATATCCAAAAATGATATTCAGGGATATCGGAGGATATTGACTACCATTGCTAAATATCAAAAAATAATATTTAGGAATATCGGGAAATATTGACCAACATTACTAAATATCAAAAAATGATATTCAGGGATATATGGGATATATTGACCAACATTACTAAATATCAAAAATTGATATTCAGGGATATATGGGAAATATTGACCAACAATACTAAATATCAAAAAATGATATTCAAGGATATCGGGAAATATTGACCAACATTGTTGAATATCAGAAAATGATATTCAGGGATATCAGAAGATACTGACCACCATTGCTAAATATTACAAAATGATATTCAAGAATATAAGGGAAATACTGACAACATTACTAAATATCAAAAAATGATATTCAGGGATATATGGGATATATTGACCAAAATTACTAAATATCAAAAATTGATATTCAGGGATATCGGAAGATATTGACCACCATAACTAAATATTAAAAAATGATATTCAAGAATGTAACGGAAATGTTGAGAACATTACTAAATATCAAAAAATGATATTCAGGGATATCAGGGAAATATTGACCAACATTATTAAATATAAAAAAATGACATTCAAAGAAATAGGGGAATATTGACAACATAGCTCACTATAAAATAATGATATTTAGTGATATCATTCAAGAGGGTCCATTTGATGTAAGCCGATATTTATAATTTTGATACTGGCCGATATTTTTGTCGACCTGGGGAAAAAATTTCTTACCAAATATGTAGGAAAGTGATTAAGCTTTTATATATTATTAATAGTGAGGGACCTTGACAGATCATTATCAAAGTCTTGTTATAGAAGATGAAAAACTAAAGATAAAAAATCTGAAATCTCAAAATTTTATTTTATATCAGGAAGTAGTAATTGGTAATACATCATTAGCTAATGTCTGCAGGAATACAACATGATTACCATAGAAAAGTTAAAAGATAAAATGCGTGTTCTCATAAGCAAGCTAAAAGTGAAAATATAAACAGAAAAAGAATCATTGAAATGAAAACTCAGGTCAGTGATATGACAAAATTTTTTTTAGAAAGTCTTAATCCAAAGTACAGTGACCTTTCAAATTCATATAAATTATTTATTACTCCCACACAGACACACACACACACAAAGTACATACATACATGTAATGATATTTTTACCGAAATATACACCAAAAGTGTAAGTTAGTTCTTTTGCGATGTTTGAAAACGACCGAAGCTCGCGCTGGTAAAAAATACATTGTATTTATTTAGGGTAGTTAGGTACGTAAAACAGGTTTCTGGTCGCAACAATATCTGGAAAATATTGACCAACATTACTAAATATCAATACATGTTATTCAGGGATATAGGGAAATATTGACCAACGTTAGTAAATATCAAAAAATGATATTCAGGTATATCGGGGAAATATTGATCAATATAACTAAATATTAAAAGTTATATTCAGGGACATCGGAGGATATGAACCACCTTTGCTAAATATCAAAAACCGATATTCAAGAATATTGGGAAAATATTGACCACCATTACTAAATATCAAAAAATGATATTCAAGTATATCGGAGGATATTGACTACCATTGCTAAATATCAAAAACTAATATTTAGGGATATCGGGGAATATTGACCAACATTACTAAATATCAAAAACTATATTCAGGGATATATGGGATATATTGACCAACATTAATAAATATCAAAAATTAATATTCAGGGAAATATTGATCAACAATTCTAAATATCAAAAAATTATATTAAAGGATATTGACCAACATTGTTGAATATCAGAAAATGATATTCAGGGATATCAGAAGATACTGACCACCATTGCTTAATATTAAAAAATGGTCTTCAAGAATATAAGGGAAATACTGATACCATTACTAAATATCAAAGAATGATATTCAGGGATATCAGGGAAATATTGACCAACATTATTAAATATAAAAAATAACATTCAGGGATATCGGGGAATATTGACCAACATGGCTAAAAAATAATATATTTAGTGATATTCAAGAGGCCCATATCGAGGAATATTTACCAACATTTTGATAATATAAAAATTGTATTTAACAAGATATTGGAGGATTAACTTTTATATAAAAAATAGTGATATTCAAGAATATCAGAAAAATAGGACCAACATTACTAAATAAAAACATCTGAAATCTCATATTTTATATCAGGTATATTGGTATACCAACAATGTCTGAGGAAATATCAAAAAATTACCATAGATATTCAAGAAAAAAGGTGAAATATTCACCAAGCTAAAACTAAAATATAAAAAAAATGATATTTAGGGATATCAGTGAAATATAAAAGATTTTTTTAAAAAAATATATTCAAGAATATATATCAAAAATATATAAAAAAAATATATTCAAGAATATATATGATCATACAAAAAATATTGACCAACATTACTAAATATCATAAAATGATATTCAGGGATATCGGGAAAATATTGACCAACATTGCGAAATATCAAAAAATGATATTCAAGAATAAAGAAAAATATTCACCAAACATTACTAAATGTCAAAAAATGATATTTAGGGACAATATCGGAAATATTGACCAATATTAAATATTAAAAAATGTATATTCAGGGAAAATATTGACCAACATTACTAAATATCAAAAAATGACATTCTGGGATATCGGGGAAACGTTGACCAACATTACTAAATATCAAAAAATGACATTCAGGGATATCGGGGAAACGTTGACCAACATTACTAAATATCAAAAAATGGTATTTAGGGATATCGGGGAATACTGATAAATATCGCTAAATATTAAAAAAATATATTCAAGAATATCACAAAAATACTGACCAACATTACTAAATATCATAAAATGATATTCAGGTATATCAGGGAAATATTGACCAACATTGCGAAATATCAAAAAATGATATTCAAGAATATCGGTGAAATATTCACCAACATTACTAAATATCAAAAAATGCTATTTAGGGATATCGGGGAATACTGATAAATATCACTACATATTAAAAAAAATTATATTCAAGAATATCACAAAAATATTGACCAACATTACTAAATATCATAAAATGATATTCAGGGATATCGGGGAAATATTGACCAACATTGCGAAATATCAAAAAATGATATTCAAGAATATCGGTGAAATATTCATCAACATTTCTAAATATCAAATAATGATATTTAGGGATATCGGGAAATACTGATAAATATCACTACATATTAAAAAAAATTATATTCAAGAATATCACAAAAATATTGACCAACATTACTAAATATCATAAAATAATATTCAGGGATATCGGGGAAATATTGACCAACATTGCGAAATATCAAAAAATGATATTCAAGAATATCGGTGAAATATTCAAGAACATTACTAAATATCAAAAAATGATATTTAAGTATATCGGAGAATATTGACCAATATCGCTAAATATTAAAAAAATGATATTCAGGGATATCAGGGAATATTGACCAGCATAGCTAAATATTAAAAAATGATATTCAGTGATATCATTGATGGACATCCATTTTATATATATATATATATATATATATATATATATATATATATATATATATATATATATATATATATATATATATATATATATATATATATATATATATATATATATATATATATATATATATATATAATTTTGATACTGGCCAATATTTCTGTGCGACTTGGGAAGATAATTTGTTAAAGATATGTAGGAAAGTGATTAAGCTTTTATATATTATGCTGATAGTGTCTTCCTTGTTTGAAAAGCAGGGGTATTTCATTTATTTAATTATTGATATCTGGGGCACATAAAACAGATTCGTGGGCGCAATGTCCTCCAAGTTCCCAAACATTACCTCTGAAGGAAGCAAGGCGAGCCTGGGAAAATTTTGTATAATATAATGTAATAAAATGTACTCCAGTTTAAAATGACTTTCATTTGTAAAGCGTGTGAAAATACCTACATTAAATAAATATAAAAAGTAAACATGGAAAAAGAGGGGAAAACGTGCTGTGGTGTTTTATAAAAACTATTACACAATCCAATGACGAAATTGAACTAATTAAAATGCATTATGTACCATCTCCTTTGTAGTCGAATTTAGCTGAACAATTATTCTTTAGTCCGGAGTATGGCACGATCGATTATTTCGAAAGCCACCAAAATGAGAGAATTGAATTGCAGCTGGTACACCAAGGCTAGTTACTGTGTTGAAATTAAAAAAAGGGAGGTACGCAAGCAAATATTTGATCATTTCGGGTGCATTATTATGCTACGGGCGTGGGTGGGGGATTTAATTTTGGACCCACCTAGTGCTGCAAGGTTTTCAATGGGCAAGAATCAGTGTGGGTTGTATCTGGACATGAATGAAGACAAAGTGTGGTGGAATTGGAATTGATATTCACTCATGAGTGGTTGAAAAACAAATAGGTATATACTACACTAAAAGTTTTGTTGCAATGAATGAAATACGTTTAAAATTCATAGCAGTGTGGGATATTAACTGCTGATCCTCTGCAGTCAGTAGAATCTTAACCTGCCCTTTATTTTTGATAACCTCTATTAGATTGAAAATGTCCTCCATTACATCGTTTCTTCTCAGACTCCATTTATAAGGTCCATATTATAAGGTGCTACTGTCAAGCGCTTTACAAAGGAAAGGGGTACTATATGATTCAAAGATTTTATCTATTCTTAATCTTAAAAAAAAAGGAGAAAAATGAGATATTTAGAACAGAGAGTTCCAGAACGTGTGGGTTGCAGTTTCAATGAAAGTAAAGTTAATTTAATTTTCCCGTGTGCTGACTTAATATCCGTATAATAAAGTTTTATAGTAATGAATAGGTTTAATTAAGTGTTGTAATATACTTAAAACACAAACAGCAGTGTTCGTTCTCAAAAAGGAAACAGAGTAAAATATATGCTATGGAGTTAAAGTTAAATACCTAATATTTAAACTAAAACATTTATTCTGTACAATATTTACAGATTAACCCTTTTGTGGGCAATTTATTTCTCACTCCAAATTTCCTAACTTTCAAAACAGAGCTGCTAATTTTATTCAGTAGATCGAACAATTAATGACAGCGCAAAACCAAAGCGGTCTTCCCGTCTTTTCAATAACAAGACCAGTATATTATAATGGGTTTTGCGCTTCCCACAGGTGTATTTTGTAAGATCGTGTAGGTGGGAAGTAATCTTCCCACGGCCCACGAAAGGGTTAATTAGTTTTTAACATGACCTGCAATTATTTGGTGTTGCTATTCATCAATACTTTTGAAATAGTATTCTTTATCAAAAGATTATGAGACCCACGTAATAATTATGATTATTATTAAGTTTAACTCCAGTAATTAAGGGGAGAAGCCTGGGGCTGTAAACAGGGTGGACTCGAGGAAGTTATTTTGCTGGACTTCTTTGTTGGCGTGCCGATCATACGCATGCGCGTTCGGGAATCGATTGCTGGCCCGGGTTCTCTGGGTTGCTCACGGGATCTCGATGTCCAGCCACACTTGAGTCACTACATAAAGACCTTTTCCCAGTTTTCTTCCGAGACTTTACACCTCGGAACACTTATCTCTATCAGTTAATTGTTGGTGAAATTTTCACACATCTCACCTTCAGTGGCAATGGATTAAAATGGCCCTTTGTGAAGTTGACATTAGTGCTTAGTAATCTTCACGGTACATATGCCTGGGCTTGACCGTTAAAATGATACTCCGTGAGCTACATTCCTCGCAGGTCCACTAAATTCAAGTCAACAGCTGACCTAAATATTCTTGGAAATTTAGTCCACATGTGTATCAAGTTATGAATTGAAAAGTATATCGGTATATTATGATTCGTACAATCGAAGATAACTAACGCTTAATTCATTTAATTTACCCATAGAATTTTTAACTTTCATCTTCCCTATTATTGTCTGTGGGACCACAGTCCAGCTTTTTGGTACTGGAGTTCATGGAAAAAATCACATTAGTGGAATGCATGTTCGCAACATTACAAAATTGTACATATATACTATATTGCCAATTATGACAGGTCACTTGCGATTTTAGATATTTTGTTGAATATCTAGAAAAGTACTCTAGGAATTATCCTGAAACCTTAGGCGTGTAAACAAGATGATAGACGCCATATATTTAAGCCAAGAATTTTTACCGATACCCCATAGGGGATCGTCAACATATTGAAGAAAAACGAATATGTTTTGGATATTCCTGTAGAAAGAAATGTATGAAAAGCGTTGAAACTGTAGTACAAGATTAGGAATCTTCTTGTAATAAACTGTATTGATTATTATGAGGATAGCACTTATGCTAGTGAGAAAAATTAAGGTTTTTATAAAAAAAAATCCCAAATTTCTCCAAGTGTTTTGCTCATAATTTGTAGAGTTCTCAATATCAAAAATCCTGTTTTTTGGACATATGACAATCGACGTTGTACACAATACCCTACAATCGGAATTAAAAAAAATGCATATTAGATTAGGCAAAAAACTTCATTTCATATATATATATATATATATATATATATATAATATATATATATATATATATACATATATATATACATATATATACATATATATATATATATTATATTATAATATATATATATATATTATATATATACATATATATACATATATTACATATATATTTAATAAAAATATATATTATATATATATACATATATTCATATATACATATAATTATAGATATACATATATATATGTATTATAATATATATGTATATTATATATATTATATATATATACATATATATATATATGTAATATATACATGTATATATTATGTATATGTATATATACAATATATTATTATACATACATATATAAATTATATATATATATATATATATACATATATATATATATATATATAATATATATTATATATATATATATATATATATATATATTATATATATATATGTTATGATCGTTACGGAAACGTGTGAACACCCTTTGTATATTACCAGTATATTACTTGACTTAAAAGCACTCTCTTGTTTACACTCAATTGTAAGTGGCCTAGCAAGCAGAGTGGCCGCCCTTTCTACGTTACAGCGAATGAGGCCCTGTTGAGAAACGCTCCCCCGTTACTTAATGCATTATCTTTTCATCGGAGTTTCTCTAATTAACCTTGGCAATTTCTGTGGCCTCCGGTTATGTGTCTGAGACGGGGTGCGGTCACTTGCTTTGACCGGAATTCTCTGCGGGGTCACACTCGCTCGCGTACGGAATGGTCAGATACAGCTGTAGTCCGGTTGTTTACCGCTGCCTCATGCTTATCCCACTTGTCAGGGGTTAGGGTGTGGTGAACTCGGGATTGACAGCGGAACTGTACTTGACAGCTACTGTGAGAAAGCGTTGTCAATAAGAGAGAGGTTTGCGTGTGAAAGGGAAAGCCGCCTGGGATTGTGCAGAGAACTAAAATGAGTCAATCACTAATAAAGATTTATTGTCTTCTCTTAGAAGAAAAATTGGTATGGAACAGTCATGATTTTGATTTCCTGGTTACATGAAGCCAAATTAAGGATAATAATATTCTACTTTTCTGTTACATGAAGGTTAATAAGGACCCAGGAAGGTCTAAAATGAGAAGATCAATCAAAATCTCGAAGTCGAGTTTTTGGTCGATTACAATAGTTTCGTTGAAAACCGAGATATCCGTGAGAGAGACTACTGCTCAAAACCAGTTCTGGAGTCTGGTTGGCTGATTTGTTCGGAGCTCTACTATCCACATTTTTGCTAAACGAAGGCTAATTAAGACTCAGGAAGGTCCAAAACATAAAGATCAATCAAAATTTGAAGTTCGGCTTTTTGGTAGATTACAATTCTTTCGTTAAAAACCGAGACTTTCGAGAGACGAGACTACTGCTGAAAACCGATTCTGGAGTCTGGTTGGCTGATTTGTTCGGAGCTCTACTATCCACATTTTTGCTAAACGAAGGCTAATTAAGACTCAGGAAGGTCCAAAACATAAAGATCAATCAAAATTTGAAGTTCGGCTTTTTGGTAGATTACAATTCTTTCGTTAAAAACCGAGACTTTCGAGAGACGAGACTACTGCTGAAAACCGATTCTGGAGTCTGGTTGGCTGATTTGTTCGGAGCGCTACGGTCTATTTTTTTGCTAAACGAAGACTAATTAAGACTTAGGAAGGTCCAAAATATAAAGATCAATCAAAATTTGAAGGTCGGCTTTTTGGTAGATTACAATTCTTTCGTTAAAAACCGAGACTTTCGAGAGACGAGACTACTGCTGAAAACCGATATGGAGTCTGGTTGGCTCATTCGTTCGGAGCGCTACGGTCTACTTTTTTGCTAAACGAAGGCTAATTAAGACTCAGGAAGGTCCAAAATATAAAGATCAATCAAAATTTGAAGTTCGGCTTTTTGGTAGATTACAATTCTTTCGTTAAAACCGAGATTCGAGAGACGAGACTACTGCTGAAAACCGATTCTGGAGTCTGGTTGGCTGATTTGTTCGGAGCGCTACGGTCTACTTTTTTGCTAAACGAAGACTAATTAAGACTTAGGAAGGTCCAAAATATAAAGATCAATCAAAATTTGAAGGTCGGCTTTTTGGTAGATTACAATACTTTCGTTAAAAACCGAGACTTTCGAGAGACGAGACTACTGCTGAAAACCGATTCTGGAGTCTGGTTGGCTAATTTGTTCGGAGCGCTACGGTCTACTTTTTTGCTAAACGAAGGCTAATTAAGACTCAGGAAGGTCCAAAATATAAAGATCAATCAAAATTTGAAGTTCGGCTTTTTGGTAGATTACAATACTTTCGTTAAAAACCGAGACTTTCGAGAGACGAGACTACTGCTGAAAACCGATTCTAGTGTCTGGGTGTCTGATTTGTTCGGAGCGCTACGGTCTTTTTTTGCTAAACGAAGACTAATTAAGACTTAGGAAGGTCCAAAATATAAAGATCAATCAAAATTTGAAGGTCGGCTTTTTGGTAGATTACAATTCTTTCGTTGAAAACCGAGACTTTCGAGAGACGAGACTACTGCTGAAAACCGATTCTGGAGTCTGGTTGGCTGATTTGTTCGGAGCGCTACGGTCTACTTTTTTGCTAAACGAAGGCTAATTAAGACTCAGGAAGGTCCAAAACAGAAAGATCAATCAAAATTTGAAGTTCGGCTTTTTGGTAGATTACAATACTTTCGTTAAAAACCGAGACTTTCGAGAGACGAGACTACTGCTGAAAACCGATTCTGGAGTCTGGTTGGCTGATTTGTTCGGAGCGCTACGGTCTACTTTTTTGCTAAACGAAGGCTAATTAAGACTCAGGAAGGTCCAAAATATAAAGATCAATCAAAATTTGAAGGTCGGCTTTTTGGTAGATTACAATACTTTCGTTAAAAACCGAGACTTTCGAGAGACGAGACTACTGCTGAAAACCGATTCTGGAGTCTGGTTGGCTGATTTGTTCGGAGCGCTACGGTCTATTTTTTGCTAAACGAAGGCTAATTAAGACTCAGAAGGTTTCAATCAATTCTGTATACTTAAAAACCGATATCCTTGGACTCGCTAATTTTTGCTAAACGAAGGCTAATTAAGACTCAGGAAGGTCCAAAACATAAAGATCAATCAAAATTTGAAGTTCGGCTTTTTGGTAGATTACAATTCTTTCGTTAAAAACCGAGACTTTCGAGAGACGAGACTACTGCTGAAAACCGATTCTGGAGTCTGGTTGGCTGATTTGTTCGGAGCGCTACGGTCTACTTTTTTGCTAAACGAAGGCTAATTAAGACTCAGGAAGGTCCAAAATATAAAGATCAATCAAAATTTGAAGGTCGGCTTTTTGGTAGATTACAATACTTTCGTTAAAAACCGAGACTTTCGTGAGACGAGACTACTGCTCAAAACCGATTCTAGAGTCTGGTTGGCTGATTTGTTCGGAGCGCTACGGTCTACTGTTTTGCTAAACGAAGGCTAATTAAGACTCAGGAAGGTCCAAAACATAAAGATCAATCAAAATTTGAAGTTCGGCTTTTTGGTAGATTACAATACTTTCGTTAAAAACCGAGACTTTCGTGAGACGAGACTACTGCTCAAAACCGATTCTAGTGTCTGGGTGTCTGATTTGTTCGGAGCGCTACGGTCTTTTTTTTTGCTAAACGAGGGCTAATTAAGACTCAGGAAGGTCCAAAATATAAAGATCAATCAAAATTTGAAGGTCGGCTTTTTGGTAGATTACAATTCTTTCGTTGAAAACCGAGACTTTCGAGAGACGAGACTACTGCTGAAAACCGATTCTGGAGTCTGGTTGGCTGATTTGTTCGGAGCGCTACGGTCTACATTTTTGCTAAACGAAGGCTAATTAAGACTCAGGAAGGTCCAAAACATAAAGATCAATCAAAATTTGAAGTTCGGCTTTTTGGTAGATTACAATTCTTTCGTTAAAAACCGAGACTTTCGAGAGACGAGACTACTGCTGAAAACCGATTCTGGAGTCTGGTTGGCTGATTTGTTCGGAGCGCTACGGTCTACTTTTTTGCTAAACGAAGGCTAATTAAGACTCAGGAAGGTCCAAAATATAAAGATCAATCAAAATTTGAAGGTCGGCTTTTTGGTAGATTACAATACTTTCGTTAAAAACCGAGACTTTCGTGAGACGAGACTACTGCTGAAAACCGATTCTGGAGTCTGGTTGGCTAATTTGTTCGGAGCGCTACGGTCTACTGTTTTGCTAAACGAAGGCTAATTAAGACTCAGGAAGGTCCAAAACATAAAGATCAATTAAAATTTGAAGGTCGACTTTTTGGTAGATTACAATACTTCATTTAAAAACCGAGACTTTCGAGAGACGAGACTACTGCTCAAAACCGATTCTATATTTTGGTTGGCTGAATTGTTCTCAGTGGTTCGGTCTATTTTCTTGCTAAACTAGGGCTAATTAAGACTCAGGAAGATCCAAAACATAAAGATTAATCAAAATCTCGAGGTCGAATTATGTAAAATATATAAAATATATAAAGTATTTTTAATATATAAAATGTATAATATATATGTATATATATATATATATATATAAAATCGAAATCTCATCCATGTCTCCAAAATGTTTTTTTTATTGCAAAAGCTCTTGATTCTACATTATTGGCTGCCATATATCTCAGATGTATAAGATTGGAGCCGTAAATAATTATAAAAAGATAAAGTAAAGTAATCCAAAAAGTAAAGTTTAAAAAAAAGATGTTTAATAGGTGGTTTTGCTACGAAACCACTGTTCGTTAAAGGGTTAATACAAGAAGTCTCCGGCTCAATCGTGCCTGGTTTGACCAAGTGGCATCATACAACAACATGTGATGTTACACATATCTCTTATCAGGAAGTGTTTCTTTTTTTATTAAATGGAATCCAATGATGTCTCAAATGGCACATTATGTGTAATTTGCCATTTGAGACATGATTGAAACAAGCTGCAATATTAAATCAAGTCGTATAAATTTCATCTGGCCGTATGTTAAGTCGTATAAATTTCATCTGGCCAGTAAAAAATAACTTACAAAAGCCCCATTTACACATGTCACTAAAGTTACCTTCATTTCACCAGGTACAAGTAATTTTACTTAGAGTAAAAAAAACCCCGTTTACATGGGCAGTAATTTCAACACTCCTTTTTGCTGGGATTGTCATCAGAAATCATAGATATATGGGAATGCAAATCACAGGTCCGTAACTAGGTCCTTTAGCCTCCATGGCAAAAAACTGATACCCAATATAGGGAGAAAATATATAAAGGTTTTTTTTTTTACTATTTATTTAGAATGAACTCAAAATATTTTTTTAATTCTTAAAATATTCCTAGTATATTAATTTTTAATTTTTTCTTCTATATTTACTTTAATAATACTTAAAATTATTTTCGAACACTCTAGAAGTATTAGTTTGCTGATAAACTGAATAGTTTATTTGAGGGGAGTATTTTTTTTTATTTGTACGTTGAATTTTCTAAATTTAAATTTAGTTTTAATAATTTTAATAGATCCAAAATTTAAAAGAATACCCCAATTTATATAAAGCCATATTAGAAGTGTTTGTAAACATTTTGTAATCATCTATTACAAGTTTGGTCTCTAGGGGCATTTTAAAAAAATAAGAAAATTCATAAAAAAGTAAATTTTAAACATATTGGATTTTAAAAACAAAATCTAATTCTATAAGAAAAAAGTTTTTTTTTCAAATTTTCTTTATTTCTACTTGGGGCGAATAATTTTCTTTCAGACCCCATTTTCCTCACGGTGCGGCACCCCTTTGACGGATGCGCTTTTGGCAAAAGCTACCTTTGCCACGTCCTAGTTACGGCCGTGGCAAATCATCATTCCTTATATTTTGCTCTTGTTTATTGATACAAAATGAGATATGAACTTTCCTTTTTACTATTTTCAATGAGGAGGACAAAGTTTCTCGCGTCCGCCGCCGTACGTGTCCTCTATCTAGTGCTCAATGAGATACAACTCAGGGTATACCTCATTTAGGTGTGTACGGGTTTCACGCACCCGGGGTACACCTGAGTGATCTTTTCATAGCGTTCTTCCTGGTAGTCTTGAGCTTACCTTTGTAGAGTTTGCTCCTTACTGGGCTGGACACACATCTTCGAACCATGGGTCGGATAAAGCTTATGGTAAGTCAGTAGCTTTATGGGTCACTGTTGTGATGACTGGGATTAGTAGCAAGTTGCTGTTGTATGGACATCGAGTCTGGGTTGACATAAAACAAATTCTCTTACCTCTGGTAAGTCAGTAGCGGTTTGGTAGCCGTTATGGGTCGCTGTTGTGATGACTGGGATCAGTAGCAAGTTGCTGTTGTATGGACTTCGAGTCTGGGTCGGCATAAAGCAAATTCTCTTACCTCTGGTAAGTCAGTAGCGGCTTGGTAGCCGTTATGGGTTGCTGTTGTGATGACTGGGATCAGTAGCAAGTTGCTGTTGTATGGACTTCGAGTCTGGGTCGGCATAAAGCAAATTCTCTTACCTCTGGTAAGTCAGTAGCGGTTTGGTAGCCGTTATGGGTCGCTGTTGTGATGACTGGGATCAGTAGCAAGTTGCTGTTGTATGGACTTCGAGTCTGGGTCGGCATAAAGCAAATTCTCTTACCTCTGGTAAGTCAGTAGCGGCTTGGTAGCCGTTATGGGTTGCTGTTGTGATAACTGGGATCAGTAGCAAGTTGCTGTTGTATGGACATCGAGTCTGGGTTGACATAAAACAAATTCTCTTACCTCTGGTAAGTCAGTAGCGGTTTGGTAGCCGTTATGGGTCGCTGTTGTGATGACTGGGATCAGTAGCAAGTTGCTGTTGTATGGACTTCGAGTCTGGGTCGGCATAAAGCAAATTCTCTTACCTCTGGTAAGTCAGTAGCGGCTTGGTAGCCGTTATGGGTCGCTGTTGTGGTGACTGGGATCAGTAGCAAGTTGCTGTTGTATGGACATCGAGTCTGGGTTGACATAAAGCAAATTCTCTTACCTCTGGTAAGTCAGTAGCGGCTTGGTAGCCGTTATGGGTTGCTGTTGTGATGACTGGGATCAGTAGCAAGTTGCTATGGTATTAACGTCGAGTCTGGGTTGACATAAAACAAATTCTCTTACCTCTCGTAACTCAGTAGCGGCTTGGTAGCCGTTATGGGTTGCTGTTGTGATGACTGGAATTAGTAGCAAGTTGCTGTTGTATGGATTTCGAGTCTGGGTCAGCATACAGCAAATTCTCTTACATCTGGTAAGTCAGTAGTGGCTTGGTAGCCGTTATGGGTTGCTGTTGTGATGACTGGGATCAGTAGCAAGTTGCTATGGTATTAACGTCGAGTCTGGGTTGACATAAAACAAATTATTATATATATATATATATATTATATATATTATATATATATATATACATATATATACAAACATTTCCTTTTATTTAATTCCTCATAAAGGGTGGAGCACGTATTCTGCTAAAAATCCAATTAAAACATATTGCATAATTAGTTCAATAATGCAATAGTGTATTTCTCCTTAATTGCAACACAAGTTAAATAACCTAAACTCGATCCGCCCAGTTGTCGAAAATTAAGCATACAAATCCTTTTTTTCCAACTTATTAACACGCAAAATTTGAAATTTATTTTTAATTGCACTCCATTAAACTGACATTGATTTATAAGTAGCTGCGCATTCCCAGCTAAACGCCCCGTCCTCCATTTCAAAAAACTCCGATCCGCCCCTGGTCGAAATCAATGAAATTATTAACCCTACTTATGGGGATGTAATTATTCCACCGTCACATCCAAATCCCGATTCTGATACACTAATTAACCTTGACTGATCTCCTTCTAATCCGCCTTGAGCTGTAGACAGGGTGTGTTACTGATATCTGACCCTGTTTTGAGGACGGTTTAATCGGTCGTAATTTTAAAAAATACACTTTATCTTTTATGGATAATGTGTGGCATTATTTTTGACTTTTTTCCCTGAAATTCAATTACTTTGTAATGACTTCGTGTTAGGGAAGTCATTTACCCAGGAAAGGATTATGGGTTTTGCAAAATTAAGAAATTTTTCTACACACCCTCTGAAAGGCAACTTGTATGTGTTGAAAATGAAACAGATTGTTTAGAATACTTTTTCCAGGAGAAAAATACGGGGATTTTCCATGTGATATTGAAAATTTTCCAAAGTATCAAAGACCTTATATCACTTATAACACAAAATATCCTTATAACACAAAAAATCCTCATATTCTTTACACTAAATAGGAGTTGTTGAACTGAATATTTGCGTTTTCAATACGTACATATTGCAGTGTGATAAGGCCACAGCACAGCATGTGCTCCTTGGAAAAGAAACAAATTTCAATTACGATTCCTGCTCCCGATGAGCAAACGCGTGGATTGAAATGTGATAAAGCCTTAACACAACCTGTGCACGTTGGAAAAGAAACAAATTTCAATTAAGATTCCTTCTACCAATGAGAAAATACTCGGATTGAAGTGTAATAAGACCTGAATATAACCTGTGTCCGTTGGAAAAGAAACAAATTCCAGTTACGATTCCTTCTCCCGATGAGCAAATGCATGGAATGAAGTGTGATAAGGCATCAAGACAACATGTGATGTTGGAAAAGAAACAAATTCCAATTAAGATTTCTTCTCCCGATGAGCAAATGTGCGGATGCGTATTGAAGTGTGATAAGGCCTGAACACAGCCTGTGTGAGCTGGAAAAGAAACAAATTACAATTCCTTCTGCCGATGAGCAAATGCGCGGATTGAAGTGTAATAATTTTTGGTGTCATTATATTTATTTGCGTTATATAAATTTATTTTCAGTCTATCACATTTAATTGAGATAAACAAGAATGTACGGTTATATTTTTAATTTAAAAACTTTGTTCAGCAACTCTCGACGTTGCATTTTCTACAAAGAAAGATTATATTGAGCTAGACTCGACATTGGAGCTCGAACATTTAATAGTCTATTATTAAAAATATAAAATATCTCCGAGACACAAGAGTAGCATTTAGCGTTAAGCAAAAACGAAACTTTTGATTTAATTAAACTTCGAGCTCCAAATAAAACTGTAGCATTACAAATCAAACCGAAACCATGATAAAAACTGACGATGGCAGAACAATACATATTTTTTTAGAAATTTGCTTCAGATGCGTTGCTGTGAGCCATTTGAAATAACCTTTAAGCTTTTTTCAAATCTAATTAGTGCTGAAGACATTTGATAAGTGGGAGTTAGAATATGTGGTGAAGACATTTGAGTATAATGACAACAGAAAACCAACCAAGAACCTTTAAGCTTTTTAAAAATATAATTAGAGTCAGTGTTGAATTAGAGACTGTGTGGAAAACATTTGATCTAATTCCATTAGAGTATGTGAGTAAGACATTTGATCTGTGTGAATTAGAATATGTGTTGAAGACATTTGATCATAAGTACAACAACAAACCAAAGACTTTTAAGATTTTTAAAAATATAATTAGAGTCAGTGTTGAATTAGAGTCTGTGTTGAAGACATATGATATCTGTAAATTAGAATATATGATGAAGACATTTCAATATATAATGACAACAGCAAACTAACCAAGAACCTTTAAGATTTTTAAAAATATAATGAGAATTAGTGTTGAATAGAGTGTGTTGAAGACATTTGATCTGTTAATTAATATGTGTGAAGACATGAATTATAATAAACAGCAAAACAACCAGGACATTTAAGTTTTTAAAAATATAATTAAAATATGTTGACTTAGAGTCTGTTGAAGACATATGATCTGTTTTAGAGTCTGTTGAGATATTTGATATGTGTAATTATAATGTGTTGAAGACATTTGATCATAAGGACAACGACCAACAAACCAAGAACCTTTAAGTTTTTTAAAAATATAATTAGAGTCAGTGTTGAATTAGAGACCGTGTTGAAGACATTTGATCTAAGTCAGTTAGCGTCTGTATTGAAGACATTTGATCTGTGTGAATTAGAATATGTGTTGAAGACGTTTAATCATGACAACAGCAAATCAGCCAAGAACATTTAACTTTTTTTTAAAAATATAATTAGAGTCAGTGTTGAATTAGAGTCCTTGTTGAAGACATTTGATCAAAGTCAATTAGAGTCTGTGTCGAAGATATTTGATCTCTGTGGTTTAGAGCCTGTGTTGAAGACATACAATCTGTGTGAATTAGAATATGTGTTGAAGACATTTGATCATAAGGACAACAACCAACCAACCAAGAACCTTTAAGTGTTTTAAAAATATAATTAAAGTCAGTGTTAAATGAAAGACCGTGTGGAAGACATTTAATCAAAGTCAGCTAGAGTCTGTGTCGAAAATATTTGATCTGTGTGAATTATAATCTGTGTTGAAGACATGTGATCATAAGGATAACAACAAACAAAGGACATTTTAGCTTTTTAAAAATATAATTAGAGTCATTGTTGAATTAGAGTCTGTGTTGAAGACATATGATCTGTGTGAATTAGAGTCTGTGTTGGAGATATTTGATATGTGTGGATTAGAATATGTGTTGAAGACATTTGATCATAAGGACAACGATCAACAAACCAAGAACCTTTAAGATTTTTAAAAATATAATTAGAGTCAATGTTGAATATGAGACCGTGTTGAAGACATTTGATCTAAATCAATTAGAGTCTGTGTTGAAGACATTTGATATGTGTGAATTAGAATATGTGTTGAAGACATTTGATCACAAGGGCAACAGGAAACCAACCAAAAACCTTTAAGCTTTTAAAAATAAAATTAGAGTCTGTGTTGAATTAAAGATCATGTTGAAGACATTTGATCTAAGTCAATTAGAGTCTGCGTTAAAGACATTTAGACTAAGTCAATTAGATGCTGCGTTAAAGACATTTGGTCTAAGTCAATTAGAATATGTGTTGAAGATATTTGATCATAAGAACAACAACCAAGCAACCAAGAACCTTTAAGCTTTGTAAAAATATAATTAGAGTCAGTGTTGAATTAGAGACCATGTTGAAGACATTTGATGTAAGTCAATTAGAGTCTATATTGAAGGCATTTCATCTGTGTGAATTAGAATATGTGTTGAAGTCATTTCATCTGTGTGAATTAGAATATGTGTTGAAGTCATTTGATGATAAGGACAACAACCAACATTCTCAGAACCTTTCAACTTTTTAAAAATATAATTAGAGTCGATGTTAATTAAAGTCCATGTTAAAGACATTTGATCTGTGTGAATCAGAGTCTGTGTTGAAGACATTTGATCAAAATGCCAGCAACAAACCAAGAACTTTTAAGCTTTTTAAAAATATAATTAGAGTCAGTGTTAAATTTGAGACCGTATTGAAGACATTTGATGTAAGTCAATTAGAGTCTGTATTGAAGGCATTTCATCTGTGTGAATTAGAATATGTGTTGAAGTCATTTGATCATAAGGACAACAACCAACATTCCCAGAACCTTTCAACTTTTTAAAAATATAATTAGAGTCGATGTTAATTAAAGTCCATGTTATAGACATTTGATCTGTGTGAATCAGAGTCTGTGTTGAAGACATTTGATCAAAATGCCAGCAACAAACCAAGAACTTTTAAGATTTTTAAAAATATAATTAGAGACATTGTTGAATTAATATCTATGTTGTAAGACATTTGAGCTGTGTTAATTAGAATCTGTGTTGAAGATATTTGATCATAAAGACAACAACTAACCAACCAAGTACTGTGAAGTTGTTCAAAAAACTTGAACTTCAAGTGGAAAATGTAAATTCTCGTTTCTCCTCCTACAATTAAAAAGTAAATTATGACGCATTTCAAAGTCTCAAAAGGCTGCACTTTTTGCCACTCATCTATCTGATGCAACCTAAAATACTTATTAACTAACACAATCTGACTTATTGTTCTTCGAAAATCGAACCTAGAAACAAAGGAACGGTCATATTCGAAATGATAATCAGAGTTGACTTGTCAATGCAATTTGCACAAGAGACAAGATCTAGAAAAAAATTGCTGTCTGTCACCTCTCGAAACTGTCAAAGTCGGCAGAATGAACTTGGTTGATTTAATTAGGGGGAGGGACAAAGGGAAAAAAGCACTCGAAAGATATCATAGTTTTTTTGTAGCCATTTTCTTCCGCTTTTTGTTGGCTAATATCAGAGCGAAATCATTCCGGGAGAGAGCACTCGTTACGACTCCTTTTGTTTAACTTGCGAATGATTTAAAAAGCAAATACAAATTCCATTGTTATCTACTCATTATATTTGCCCGATATGAAGTGACGATTCGATTCGAAAATTGTACGCTCTAACATGGATAGGAAAATAATTATAAATTGAGAATGATAAGAATTGCTTAAAAAGGCATTACGTTCCATTTCTTCATTTTCTCCTTTAATATATGGTAGATATCATGTACATTTTATTATGAATTCATATGTTGTCATATTGCTGTATTATATTTCAAGAGTTTAAATATTTTAGTACTTAATATTAAGTATACAAATTAAAATGAAGAATAATTTGCTTGTCTTCATCTTCTCCATACCGAAGAATATATAAATATAGTTTGTGTGTGTGCGCAAATTCCTTAGTATGTAATAATGTCTTTATGTCTAACAAAACTCTGAGCGATTTTTTAGATTTTTCTTATTACATACTTCCATACAACATCTAATAACATCCATTGTCGTCACTTTTTGATGCAAGGCGTATAATTTCTTTACACAATTTTTGTAATTTTGGGGAACATTAAAATAGAATTGTTTTAATAGATACATGCATATTCAAAGAGATGGAAAGAAAGATAGTTATCCACGGAGGTTAGCAATATTCATTGTCGTCACTTCTTCATGCAATACGCATAAGAACGGAAATTTCATTACACATTGTCAATTTTCATAATTGTCGTTACTTCTTCATGTAAAGCGCATAATAGCTGAAATTTCGTCACACAATTTTCGTAATTCTGATGAGCCTAAAAATGACATTATTATTAATATATACATGCATATACAGAGAGGTGGAGAGATAGTTAATTGACTATTCCGATTGAACCAAAGAAATTTCTCAAATTTAGGTAACCGTATTTCTCCAGTTTTGTCTTTGAAAGTTGCAAACAGTCGACAACTTCCATCAACAATTCACTCTCCCTCTTCTCCCTGGGCACACCTCTCCCGATGGTAAACAACATTTGTAGTTTTTCAAAACCAGAGGGGTCATCCATCAGAGAGGTGTTACAAATGCATTCTCCGATTGAAACGTCAT
>CM063507.1:55380480-55382980 GCA_032207245.1 Pardosa pseudoannulata | reverse complement strand
AAAATGTTTATTTCCTATCTAAGAGGAAAGTAAATGATTTCTTAAGGTTTAAAAGAACTCCTTTGCTTAAATGCTATATGGGTGGCTAATCGGAGACATAACGTACCGCACAAAAATTATAAACTAATTTCATTAATTTCAATAGAATTCATGTAGGTGACCTTTAAAGAGTTAAACAATTTTAAATCAGAAAAAAAAAATAATATTCTTAATTACCTTTTCTAAGTAAGGTTTCGTGCTCTATATTACATAAGATGGATGTAAGTTAAAAAATTAAGTATTTCCATAAAATACTTTGTTTAATCATGTTTGAACAATCGGATTAAACAGTGGTGAATCATAAAACAAAATAACGTTTTCCAAAAAATGTTTATTTCCTATCTAAGATGAAAGTAGATCATTTCTTACGGTTTAAAAAAAAGTCCTTTGCTTTAATGCTATATGGGTGGCTAATCGGAGACATAACATACCGCACAAAAATTAGAAACTAATTTCATTAAAATTCAATAGAATTCATGTAGGTGACCTTTAAAGGGTTAAACAATTTTAAATCAGAAAAAAAAGAATATTCTTAATTACCTTTTCTAAGTAAGGTTTCGTTCCCTATATTACATAAGATGGATGTAAGTTAAAAAAATTAAGTATTTCCATAAAATACTTTATTTAATCATGTTTGAACAATCGGATTAAACAGTGGGGAATCATAAAACAAAATAACGTTTTCCCAAAAAATGATTATTTCCTAACTGAGATGAAAGTAGATCATGTCTTACGGTTTAAGAAAAAGTCCTTTGTTTTAATCCTATATGGGTGGCTAATCGGAGACATAACATACCGCACAAAAATTAGAAACTAATTTCATTAAATTCAATAGAATTCATGTAGGTGACCTTTAAAGAGTTAAACAATTTTAAATCAGAAAAAAATAGTATTCTTAATTACCTTTTCTAGGTAAGGTTTCGTTCCCTATATTACATAAGATGGATGTAATAAGTTAAAAAATAAAGTATTTACATAAAATACTTTGTTTAATCATGTTTGAATAATCGGATTAAAGAGTGGTGAATCATAAAACAAAATAAAGTTTTCCAAAAAATGTTTATTTCCTATCTAAGATGAAAGTAGATCATTTCTTACGGTTTAAAAAAAAGTCCTTTGTTTTAATGCTATATGGGTGGCTAATCAGAGACATAACATACCGCACAAAAATTAGAAACTAATTTCATTAAATTCAATAGATTTCATGTAGGTAACTCTTAAAGAGTTAAACAATTTTAAATCAGAAAAAAAAATAATATTCTTAATTACCTTTTTTAAGTAAGGTTTCGTTCCCTATATTACATAAAATGGATGTAATAAGTAAAAAAATTAAGTATTTACATAAAATACTTTGTTTAATCATATGTGAACAATCGGATTAAACAGTGTTGAATCATAAAACAAAATAACGTTTTCCAAAAAATGTTCATTTCCTATCTAAGATGAAAGTAGAACAATTCTTATGGTTTAAAAATAGTCCTTTGTTTTATTGCTATATGGGTGGCTAATCGGAGACATAACATACCGCACAAAAATTAGAAACTAATTTCATTAAATTCAATAGAATTTATGTAGGTGACCTTTAAAGAGTTAAACAATTTTAAATCCGAAAAAAAAGTAGTATTCTTATTTACCCTTTCTAAGTAAGGTTTTGTTCCCTATATTACATAAGATGGATGTAAGTAAAAAAAAATAAGTATTTCCATAAAATACTTTGTTTAATCATGTTTGAATAATCGGATTAAACAGTGTTGAATCATAAAACAAAATAACGTTTTCCAAAAAATGATTATTTCCTATCTAAGGTGAAAGTAGATCATTTCTTACAGTTTAAAAAAAAGTCCTTTGCTTTAATGCTATATGGGTGGCTAATCAGAGACATAACATACCGCACAAAAATTATAAACTAATTTCATTAAATTCAATAGAATTCATGTAGGTGACCTTTAAAGAGTTAAACAATTTTAAATCCGAAAAAAAAATTATATTCCTAATTACCTTTTCTAAGTAAGGTTTCGTTTCCTATATTACATAAGATGGATATAAGTAAAAAAAATAAGTATTTACATAAAATACTTTGTTTAATCATGTTTGAACAATCGGATTAAACAGTGGGGAATCATAAAACAAAATAACGTTTTCCAAAAAATGATTATTTTCTATCTAAGATGAAAGTAGATCATTTCTTACGGTTTTAAAAAAATCCTTTGCTTTAATGCTATATGGGTGGAAAATCGGAAAAAACATACCACACATATAATAACGCAACGGAACAAATTAATCTCTCTAACATTAACCTCGATTACCCGAAACGATTATGGATCCAAGGCTGTGCATTTCATTTTAATTTTAGCAACACAATCAAGGTTAATATTTGGATCTCAGAGTTGCGACATCGGACTGTTATGTTACCTCGAGACAATTATTAATGTATTTCATATGGTTTTTTATTATTTGAATT
>CM063507.1:55352980-55370480 GCA_032207245.1 Pardosa pseudoannulata | reverse complement strand
ATATACATATACATATATATATATATATATATATATATATATATATATATATATATATATATATATATATATATATATATATATATATATATATATATATATATATATATATACATATACATATATAAATTTAAATTTATTTAACAATTGCTTCCTGCCTCCAGAGTGTAGTGGAAATGATAGTTTCCTTCTTTACTTCGATCAATTACTATGGGAAAAAATTGGGAAGATCTTATCGATAATTTCGATGTAGCTAAAAAAATTTTGAATTATCTTTCTAAATGAGCTTCTACGGGATTCTAAACTGCATGCACAGTATCGGGAGACTTTAGAGGAGTATGAAGGTAAACAAATTATTAAGAGTGTACCAGATAATTTTCAGCCAAAAAAAAAAATTACGCTACATAGCAAAAAATTTTTTACCTGCCTTATAGGGTACTTTACAATCTTTAAAAAATTTAAATTTTAGTCATCCCGTCATATGACGGGCGATATGCTAGTCTTCTTAGATGAAACATACTGATAAATCGATCACTGAACTTTTTAATGAGTTAACAGGGAAACAGCATACATGCATTAAGCGATTGACCTATATAAACATTCACAGATACAAAAAAATTAGAAATTTTAAAAAATGTACTCAAAATTTTGCCGAAGGGCAAGTCTTGACATTTTGATATAACAAACAATCCTTTAGGCTGTTGTTGAACAAATAAATAAAAAGATGAGCAACATGTTCTGACAATGAACTTAATTCATATAATTGTCTTCGAAACCCCAAAAATATACATGAACCATTAATTGTTTTCTAATGAATCCTTGGAATGAGATCTTAATTATCAGATTCTTTTTCACAATGAAAAAAAACTTTTTCTTCAAATTCGGGGCACAATAACCAATGATTATGTGATGGGCAAAAAAGAAAAAGAAAACACTGAGAATTCCCAGAAAAGTTCCTCCTTATAGATCAAAAGTAAGTCAAGTATACTTGCTAATTGTACAAGCTAATGCAACGTATCGGCGATGAGAAATCGATCATTAACTGTGACCACGGGCCTTTTTCTCTCCACTTTCATCCAGGCCTTGCACTTGACGAAATTAGAGCAAAAGTCACTTTTGCTTTAATAAACCCGACAAATCCTTGAAGGGTGCAATTATTTTGTCAAAATGAAACCGGAGTTGATATATATAAATATATAAATCGGTCTGGATGCCTTCTGCTTTTTATGTTTCGCTTATGGCGAGATGTTATCAAATGAGATTTTGTTTTTCTTCTTTTAATTACTGTAAAACAAACTCTCTGGAGTGGTCTTTTGAAACTAAGTTTACTTTTTTGGGGATAAAAATAAAGAAAGTTGCATGATTGATTTTCAGAATTTATGGTGATTCATAATACATGAGTCATTTCCAATTCAGTTTCTGAAATTTCCCAAATTCGTCAGTGTATCATTTAAGTACTTCTGATACATTTCGCTAACCTCTTCACTCCCAGCTTCGATCTAGGGTAACTAAGGTGAAGAAAGTTGCATGATAAAGGAGAAGAAAGTTGAATGATTGATTTTCAGCATTTTTAGTAATTCATAGTAGATGAGTCATTTCCGATTCAGTTTCTGAAGTTTCCCAAATTCCTCAGTGTATCATGTAAGTACTTCTACACATTTCGCTAACCGCTTCACCCTAGGGTAACTAAGGCAAAGAGAGTTGCAAAATTACAGCCAAAAGAGTTCATTGCTTGATTCTCAACATTTATAGGGATTCATAATATATGAGTTATTTGCGATTCAGTTTCTGAAGTTTTCTAAATGCGTCAGTGTATCCTGTAAGTACTTCTGATACATTTCACTAACCGCTTCACTCCCAGTCTTCGATCTAATGTAACTAAGGCGAAGAAAGTTGCATGATAAAAGAGAATAAAGTTGCATGATTGATTTTCAGCATTTATAGGGATAATAGATGAGTCATTTTCGGTTCAGATTCTGAAGTTTCCTAAATTTCTCAGTGTATCATATAAGTACTTCTGATACACTTCGCTAACCACTTTACCCTAGGGTAATTGAGGCGAAGATAGCTGCATGATAAAATCAAAGAAATCTGAATGATTGATTTTTAGAATTTATAGGGATTCATAATATATGAGTTATTTGCGATTCAGTTTCTGAAGTTTTCTAAATGCGTCAGTGTATCCTGTAAGTACTTCTGATACATTTCACTAACCGCTTCACTCCCAGTCTTCGATCTAATGTAACTAAGGCGAAGAAAGTTGCATGATAAAAGAGAATAAAGTTGCATGATTGATTTTCAGCATTTATGAGGATTCATAAGAGATGAATCATTTCCGATTCAGTTTCTGAAGTTTTCTAAATTTGTCATTGTATCATGTAAGTACTTCTGATACATTTCGCTAACCGCTTAACTCTAGGGTAACTGGGCCGAAGAAAGTTGCATGATAAAAGAGAAGAAAGTTGAATGATTGATTTTCAGCATTTATAGGGATAATAGATGAGTCATTTTCGGTTCAGATTCTGAAGTTTCCTAAATTTCTCAGTGTATCATATAAGTACTTCTGATACACTTCGCTAACCACTTTACCCTAGGGTAATTGAGGCGAAGATAGCTGCATGATAAAATCAAAGAAATCTGAATGATTGATTTTTAGAATTTATGGGGAGTCATAATACATGAGTTATTTCCAATTCAGTTTCTGAAGTTTTCTAAATTCCTCAGTGTATCATGTAAGCACTTTTGATGCATTTCGCTAACCGCTTCACTCCCAGCTTTCGTTCTAGGGTAATTGAAGAGAAGAAAGTTGCATGATAAAAGTGAGGAAAGTTGAATGATTGATTTTGAGCAGTTATGGTGATTCATAATACATGAGTCATTTTCGATTCAGTTTCTGAAGTTTCACAAATTCGTCAGTTTATCATGCAAGCACTTCTGATACATTTCGCTAACCACTTCACTCCCAGCTTTCTATCTAGGGTAAATAAGGTGAAGAAAGTTGCTCGATAAAAGAGAAGAAAGATGAATGATTGATTTTCAGTATTTATAGGGATTCATAATTCATGAGTCATTTCCTACTCAGTTTTTGAAGTTCCACAAATTCGTCAGTTTATCATGGAAGTACTTCTGATACATTTCGCTAACCGTTTCACTCCCAGCTTTCGATTTAGGGAAAATAAGGTGAAGACAGTTGCATGATAAAAGTGAGGAAAGTTGAATGATTGATTTTGAGCAGTTATGGTGATTCATAATACATGAGTCATTTTCGATTCAGTTTCTAGTGTTTCCTAAATTCCTCAGTGTATCATGTAAGCACTTTTGATGCATTTCGCTAACCGCTTCACTCCCAGCTTTCGTTCTAGGGTAATTGAAGAGAAGAAAGTTGCATGATAAAAGAAAAGAAAGTTGAATGATTGATTTTCAGCATTTATAGTGATTTTTAATACATGAGTCATTTCCGATTCACTTTCTGAAGTTTCCTAAATTTGTCAGTGTATCATGTACTTCTGGTACATTTCGCTAACCACTTCACCTTAGGGTAACTGAGGCAAAGGGAGTTGCAAGATTAAAGACAAGAGAGTTCCATTGATTGATTCTCAACATTTATAGGGATTTCATAATACATGAGTCATTTTCGATTCAGTTTCTAGTGTTTCCTTAATTCCTTAGTGTGTCATGTAAGTACTTCTGATACATTTCCCTAAACGCTTCACTCCCTGTCTTCAATCTAGGGTAACTGAGGCGAAGAAAGTTGCATGATAAAAGCGACAAAATCAAAAGTTGCATGATTGATTTTCAGCATTTATAGGGATTCATAACAGATGATTAATTTCTTATTCAATTTCTGAAGTTTCACAAATTAGTCAATTTATCATGTTCAATGCAGTTACGTGGTGTCCATATTCGATTTTTTTATCGCTATTAATATAATAATTGCTTTGTGCACAACCTTTATTCTAAATTGTCCTGATTCCCAAATAAAGGTTATATTTATTTCAAAATTCAAATTAGTTTTGAGATTGCATTACGCTGACTGTATACAGTATTTCGAAAATAAAACAACTCAATATCGTGAAATTAATAACTCATTAATTTAGATTTAATTTCATCATTAACTCAAAAAATATGAATGAACTAAAGGAATAAAAAATTATATTTGTAAATAATTTTTACCATCACGGTGTAGCGGAAAAGCCTTTTTTTGCCAGACAATTTACAGAGAACAAATATATTTACAAATAAAAGTACTACTAATATGTCAATACTACTAAATGTTAAATGTTTTTTAAAGCGATACGACTGTCGACGATGGAACAGTATGGGATAAAAATTTAGATAAGAAATGACAAAACTGAATTCAGAAAGGAAGAAATATAATCAATTAAAATTGATAAAATGAAATGAATTAAGCAAATATGAATAAAAGCCTGAAAATTTGTATTATCTGAGAAAACAGTTTGAAAGTTATCATATCAATTAAGGGTGGTACCATATTGTGCTCGAGATATGTCACAAGCGACTTCCGCGTCATAATAATCAGACATAGGAATTTGGTATCACAAGTTCCCCTTTATGTACGTGATAATGATGACTTCGGAGATCATTATGACACGTATGTCACCCATAACATATCTCTATTGCAATAGGATAACACTCATGGTTTCTTAAAAGATTTTACTTTTTGAAACGTTATTGTCGAACGCTGGCCGAATGTTTAGGATGATAATTTTCGGAGCCGGAGTTCGTGGGTTCGAATCCCACTATGGCATGGTTGTTCGGAATCGGCTTTAAAGAGTGGGTCCCTGTCTCATTAGCCATTGCATAGTAAAAAAATAGACAGTAGCACTCCAAACTAATCTGCACCAAAATTGCTCCAAATTTAATCACCAGAAAAAAATCCAGTTTTCTAAGAGTTTTATTTCCCTCTCCACAGACCTCCGAGACATTTAACTTGCCTATGATTTCAATGGATTACGTGAATCAGCCATTTAATAAATGCATAAGAAACGTACAAAGGATTTCATATATTTAAATGTCACAATGAATAATATTTAACACATTTGAGAAAAATGACGTCCCGGACAGTACTCTGGTTTATTCGTAATGCATCATTGTTTCGTATTCGAGAATGCGACGCCACATGCAGCTAAAAATAAACGTGTGCACTTCTGAAAAAGTTAAAGTAAGTCGAGTGGGATCGCTTTCTTTTTAACCCAGATCTTTCATATTATGACATCTTTGTTTTGGGTGCCATGGAAGAAGTTTCAAAGCGACGATACCATTCTGATAACGAGGTAAAATCTGCAATCCTCTATATAATAATATCCTAAGTCATTTGTCCGTCTGTCCTCAAATTTAGGAAGTAGTTGGACCTGGAATGGATAGAGACATTCAAATTCAATTCTAGATGAGTTAGGGTTAACAAAATTCAAAGCGAGTAAAGCTTATCTTCTCCAAAACTATCGATCCGATTTTAAAATAAATTGGTATAAATATGCTTCATATCACAGCAAAAAGTACTTTCATCTTTAAAACGTTCGAAACCCATCCCTTCAACCATTTTCGAGCCTTTAATGCCGTTATTTTAAGCCCTATTTTCTCCGGTTAAGAGCTCGTGCTGCAAAAAGTAGACCGTAGCACTCCAAAACCAAACCAAACCAAACCAAACCCCGGTTAAGAGAAGGCGATTAAATTCATCAATTTATTACACAATAAATAGGTAAAAATAGCATTTGTTTCTAGCCTTATGAGGTCATACCTTTAATCTTCTTCTTTAATCATTTCTTAGTTTAAATTATTTAAATATAGTCTGCATTATTTTCGTAAGTTTTATCACTGAACTTAAATACTTTTCTTTTATATTTGGCTTAAATGGTAGATTAGGTCCATATGTGATAATTTTAAATTTAATCATCGATTATTTTTTGAAACTTTTATTACCGATAGAAATATTTCGAGAACTTTATCTCCTATTCGAAAGTTTTAATTTTTACACTGCCGTCGATTAATGACCGTTTTCTGATGATTGTCCTGATTATCACTTGGAATTGCATATCTCGTATAATACAAATGTCAGTCCAAAAGTTAGTTGGACAGCTCAAAAAGTAAAAACGATAGAATTTTTCCCAAAACGTTGTTTGTATCGCAAAGTTCCGTTCGGAATTTTTCTTTTTGCATGGGAATCTATAAATGAACTTTTTTCTTATGATTGGCCTCATTATCACTTAATTCAGTATCTCGCGTAATACGAAGATCAGTCCAAAATTTAGTTAAACTACTTAAAAAGTAAAACCGATAAAAATTTTCAAGAACTTTATCCCTATCCGAAAGTTTCATTCCGAATTTTTCTTTTTACATTGGGATCGATAAATGAACTTTTTTCTCATGATTGGCCTCATTATCACTTAATTCCGCATCTCGCGTAATACAAAAGTCAGTCCAAAAGTTAGTTGGACCTCTTTAAAAGTAAAAACGATAGAAAATTTTCAATAACTTTATTCTTATCCCAAAGTTTACTTAAAAATTTTTCTTTTTGTATTGGGATCGATAAATGAACTTTTTTCTTATGATTGGCCTCATTATCACTTAATTCCGTATCTCTCGTAATACAAAGGTCAGTCCAAAATTTAGTTAAACTACTTAAAAAGTAAAACCGATAAAAATTTTTAAGAACTTTATCTCTATCCGAAAGTTTCGTTCAGAATTTTTCTTTTTACATTGGGATCGATAAATGAGCATTTTCTCATTATTGTCCTCATTATCTTTTAATTCTGTATCTCGCATAGTACAAAGGTCAGTCCGAAAGTAAGTCAAAAAATAAAAATTATAGAAAATTTTCAAGAACTTTATTCTTATCCGAAAGTTTAGTTCCGATTTTTCATTTTGTATTGGGATCGATAAATGAACTTTTTCTTATGATTGGCCTCATTATCACATAATTCCGTATCTCGCGTAATACATAGGTTCGTCCCTAAGTTAGTTGGACTGCTTAAAAAGTAAAACTGATAGAAACTTTTAAGAACTTTATCAATATCCATTATTTTTATTCTGAATTTGTCTTTTTTCATTGTCGTCGATTAATGAACTTTTTCTCATAATTCATTTCATTATCACTTAATTCCGTGCTCGCGTAGTAAAAAGGTCAGTCCGAAAGTTCGTTAGACCTCATTAAGACTGAAAATGATAGAAATTTTTCGAGAACTTTATTCTTATACAAAATGTTTAGTTTGGAATTTTTCTTTTTGTATTGAGATCGATAAATAGACATTTTTCTCATGATTGACCTCATTGTCACTTAATTCCGTATCTTGCATAATAAAAAGGTCAGTCCAAAAGTTAGTTGGACTGCTTAAAAATAAAACCCAAAGAAAATTTTAAGAACTTTATCCCTATCCGAAAGTTTTATTCAGAAATTTTCTTTTTATATTGGGAAAGATAAATTAACCTTTTCTCATGCTTGGTCTCAATATCACTTGAAATTCCGTATGTCTATAACACAAAGGTCAGTCCAAAAGTTAGATGGACTGTTTAAAAAGTAAAACCGATAGAAATATTTCAAGAATTTTTTTCCTATCCGAAAGTTCAGTTCCGAATTTTTCTTTCATATTGGGATCAATAAATGAACTTTATCTTATGATTAGTCTCATTATCACTTAATTCCGTATCTCACGTAATACATAGGTCAGTCGAAAAGTTAGCAAGACTGCTTAAAAAGTAAAAAGAATAGAAATTTTTCAAGAACTTTATTCCAGTCCGGAAGTTTAGTTTGGAATTTTTCTTTTTATATTGGGATCGATAAAAGAACTTTTTTTCTTATGATTAGCCTCATTGTCCCTTAATTCCGTATCTTGCATAATACAAAGGTCAGTCCAAAAGTTAGATGGACTGTTTAAAAAGTAAAAGGGATAGAAATTTTTCAAGAACTTTATTCCTATTCGAAAGTTCGGTTCGAAATTTTTCTTTTTATATTGGTATCGTTAAATGAACTTCTTCTCATGATTAGCCTCAGTATCACTCGAAATTGCGTATCTCGTATAATACAAAAGTTTGTCCAAAAGTTAGTTGGACTACTGAAAAAGTAAAAATGATAAACATTTTTCAAGAACTTTATTTCCATGCGAAATCTATTTTTCGACTTGATTTTCATCATTATTTATCACTGTTTATTCATCCAACTGTCTCTTTATTCCAAAGGGCCTCTTCTGTACATGCATCATCCCCTTGGCGACACCTGGATCAACGTCCAGCTGCTTTCACCGTCTCTCGCCCAAGCGCCAATCAGGCATCTCGGGGTGTCAGAAGTGCTCCAGTTCTGACTCGGGGCGTCTCTGGGTGACCTTCACATGTGCTTCCTTAATGGGCAACTGCGCTCTCCGGCCTGACCCACTAAGAGACTGAGAGGCCTCAAACGAAAACTGACCCACATCGGCTATCAATGAGAAATGGGTGGACTGGGAGAGATCGAAGAAAATCGAATGAAAAGGGATCCATTCATCGACTCGAGGAATTGGCTGACAGGCTGGAATTCGACAAGAATCGATGAGTTTAATTATAAACCAGCAGCAATTGGTGATACCTTAACCTCAGCCAAATGGGGTTAGCCCATGGGTGCCAGCCTTTTGGGGCATCAGTTTTGCAAATTAAATTAGAAACAGAGACAATTAGAAATTAATACTAGAATGCTTCAGATCTATCTATTGCAGATCTAGAATTTTATTGTTTTTATTGGAGAGTTCTTTTATCCTAACCTAGAATATAGTCCATCATACGACGGATAGAAGTTTTTCAAGAACTTTAACTTAATTCCATATCTCGTGTAATACAAAGACTAAGCCAAAAGTCAACTGGACCTCTTAAAAAGTAAAACCGATAGAAGATTTTCAAGAACTTTATTCCTATCCGAAAATTTAGTTCCCAATTTTTCTTTTTGTATTGGGATCGGTAAGTGAACTTTATCTCATGATTGGCCTCATTATCACTTAATTCCATTTGTCGCGTAGTACACAGACTAGGCCAAACGTTAACTGGATCTCTTAAAAAGTAAAACGGAGAGAAATTTTTCAAGAACTTTATTGCTATCCGAAAGTTTAGTTCCAAATTTTTCTTTTCGTATTGGGATCCATAAATGAACTTTTTCTCGCGATTGGCTTCATTATCACTTATCTTCATTAGGCCAAAAGTTAACTGGAACTTTTAAAAAGTAAAACAGATAGAAAATTTTCAAGAACTTAAATCCTATCCGAAAGTTCAGTTCTGAATTTTTCTTTTTGTATTGACATCGATAAATGAACTTTTTCTCACAATTGATTTCATTATCACTTAATTCCATATGTCGCGTAATACAAGAGACAGGCCAAAATTTAATTTGACCTCTTAAAAAATAAAACCGATAGAAATTTTTCAAGAACTTTATTCCTATACAAAAGTTCAGTTCCGAATTTTTCTTTTTGTATTGGGAACGATAAATGAAATTTTCTCATGATTGGCCTCGTGATCTTCCATATCTCGCGTAATACAAAAGCCAGGCCAAAAGTTAATTGGACCTCTTAAAAAGTAAAACCGATAGAAGGTTTTCAAGAACTTTTTTCCTATCCGAATGTTTCTTTTTGTATTGGGATCGATAAATGAAATTTTTCTCATGATTGGCCTCATTATCACTTAATTCCATATCTCGCGTAATACAAAGACTAAGCCAAAAGTTAACTGGACCTCTTAAAAAGTAAAACCGATAGAAATTTTTCAAGAACTTTATTCCTATCCGAAAGTTTAGTTCCGAATTTTTCTTTTTGTATTGGGATCGATAAATGAACTTTTTCTCATGATTGGCCTCATTATCACTTAATTCCATATGTCGCGTAATACAAAGGCCAGGCCAAAAGTTAATTGGACCTCTTAAAAAGTAAAACCGATAGAAAATTTTCAAGAACTTTATTTCTATCCGAAAGTTTACTGCCCAATTTTTCTCTTTGTATTGGGATCGATAAATGAACTTTTTCTCACGATTGGCTTCATTATCACTTAATTCCATATGTCGCGTAATACAAGGGACAGACCAAAAGTCAATTTGACCTCTTAAAAAATGAAACCAATAGAAATTTTTCAAGAAATTCATTCCTATCCGAAAGTTTAGTTTCGAGTTTTTCTTTTTGTATTGGGATCGTTAAATGAACTTTTTCTCATGACTGGCTTCATTGTCACTTAATTCCATATGTCGCGTAATACAAGGGACACACCAAAAGTTAATTTGACCTCTTAAAAAGAAAAACCTATAGAAGGCTTTCAAGAACTTTTTTCCTATCCGAATGTTTCTTTTTGTATTGGGATCGATAAAGAAAATTTTTCTCATGATTGGCCTCGTGATCACTTAATTCCATATGTCGCGTACTACAAAGGCCAGGCCAAAAGTTAATTGGACCTCTTAAAAAGTAAAACCGATAGAAGGTTTTCAAGAACTTTATTCCTATCCGAAAGTTCAGTTCCGAATTTTTCTTTCTGTATTGGGATTGGAAAGTGAACTTTTTCTCATAATTAGCCTCATTATCACTTAATTCCATATGTAGCGCAGACTATGCCAAAAGTTAACTGGACCTCTTAAAAAGTAAAACCGATAGAAATTTTTCAAAAACTTTATTGCTATCCGAAAGTTCAATTCCAAATTTTTCTCTTCGTTTTGGGATCGATAAATGAAATTTTTCTCACGATTGGCTTCATTATCACTTAATTCCATATCTGGCTTAATACAAAGACTAGGCCAAAAATTAATTGGACCTCTTAAAAAGTAAAACCGATAGAAGGTTTTCAAGAACTTTATTCCTATCCGAGAGTTCAGTTCCGAAATTTTCTTTTTGTATTGGGATCGATAAATGAACTTTTTCTCACGATTGGTCTCATTATCAGTTAATTCCATATGTCGTGTAATACAATGAACAGACCAAAAGTTAATTTGACCTCTTAAAAAAATAAAACCGATAAAAAATTTTCAAGAACATTATTCCTATCCGAAAGTTTAGTTCCGAATTTTTCTTTGTCTATTGGGATCGGTAAATTAACTTTTTCTCACAATTGGCTTCATTGTCACTTAATGCCATATGTCGCGTAATACAAGGGACAGACCAAAAGTTAATTTGACCTCTTAAAAAATAAAACCGGTAGAAATTTTTCAAGAACTTTGTTCATATCCGAAAGTTCAGTTATGAATTTTTCTTTTTGTATCGGGATCGGTAAATGAACTTTTTTCATGATTGGCCTCATTATCACTTAATTCCATATCTCGCGTAATACAAAGGCCAGGCCAAAAGTTAATTTGACCTCTTAAAAAGTAAAACTGATAGAAGGTTTTCAATAACTTTATTCCTATCCGAAAGTTCAGTTCCGAATATATAAACTCTGATAAAAGAAATAAGAGAATGAACATAAAAACAATTTTTTTGTAAAAACCTACTTACATCTACGCCCTTTGATTAATAGATAAAACAGTTAAGTATAAAAGCAAATATGACATTTATTGTTTGCCGGCCATTTATTTTTTTATGCTCACTCTCTCGTGAAAGCAAACTGGAATTTAAATTACACATTTCAGACCTTTCATATCATCATATAGAGCGAAAACAAAAGAGTAAATTAAAACGTTTAATTTCCTAAGCAAACAGTTTTACTTCGTCATCTTTTTATTGTGCTGTCTACCATTTGAAACAGATGTTACCAGGATAGAGTCTTTCTATTTGGTTGTTACGGAGGGGAATGTGGGTGAAGGTTACAGGTACACAAAAGACTCGAATCGAAAACTATTTTAACTATGATAAAACATCTGTCACTCCTCATATTTTTGTACTCTTTCCAGGCTTTTGCTTCTCAATTATGTGGGCGGAGAGTAATGGGCATAGGTTAGAAAGTAATTTTACGGTCGTTTAACACGAAAATTATTAAGATATAGAGTTATATAGACTTTGTGATACAATGAATACAAAGTACTTTGATGTATATTATGCAATTGTTGTTAAAACTTTGTAATTTTTCTGAAATTAATTACGACACACACACATGTACAGTAGAACCTCGGTATAACGACCTCCTCTATGACCAACATCATATAATCGTTGTAACGAATTGAAAAAATAATAAAAAAATTGAGCAAAGAAATAATGCAACAGTATGTACCTAGAGAACACTTCTATTTATTTGTATTTCCATTACTGAATTTTTGAAAAAAAAGTTTTTGATTGACGCCTGTTTCAAGTTCATTTGGGAATTTTTCATTATCACCAATTCCATATCCGTTAGATTTTTGAATAAAAGTGTTTGATTGACGCCTGTTTCAAGATAGTAATATAGTAGCCATGATCTGGTATTATCACCGGAATGTCTGGGGTTGCAAGAAAGTCCTTGGTAATAATCACCTTGTTCTATAGTAGTTAAGCAGGAAGTCTCTCTACTTCCCTTTTAGTTGGGGTGACTGTATGATAATAATAAAGTAGCCATAATCTGTTATTGACAACAGGATTGCAAGAAGACAATCTTAGCACGTGAAGTTCTCTGTAATAATCATCTTGTTTTATTGTACTTAAGTTTCTCTATTTCTCTTTTAGTTGTGATGACAGTATAATAATAATATAGTATCCATAATCTGGTACTATCACCGGGATGTCTCGGGATGCAAGAAGACAAGCTGAATTAGCATGTGAAGTTCTGGGTAATAATCATCGTCGTCTACAGTAGTTAAACAGGAAATCTCTTTATTTCTCTTTTAGTTGGTATTGCTATATGATAGTAATATAGTAGCTATAATCTGGTACTGACACTGTGATGTCAGGGATTGGGAGAATGGAAGCTTAGTTATCATGTGAAGTTCAAGGTAATAGTCATCTTGTTCTATAGCAGTTATGCAGGAAATCTATGTATTTCTCTTTTAGTTGGGGTTAATATGATAATAATATGGTACCCATAATCTGGTATTCAGACTGGGATTGAGAAAAGCAAGCTTAGTTATCACGGGAAGTTCTCAGCAATAATGATTTCCTTTTATAGTAGTTAAACAGGAAATGTCTTTATCTTTTAGTTGGGATTACCATAAGATAACAATATAGTAGCCATAATTTGGTACTAACACCGGGATGTCTCGGGTTGCAAGAATGGAAGTTTAGTTAGCATGTGAAGTTCAACGTAATAGTCATCTTGTTCGATAGTAGTTAAGCAGGAAGTCTCTGTACTTCTCTTTTAGTTGGGATGACTATATGATAATAATTATGCAGCCATAATCTGGTATTGACATCCGAATATCTCGAGTTGAAAGAATGAAAACTTAGCGTGGAAAGTTCTCGGTAATAACATCTTGTTTTATAGTATTTAAGCAGTAAATCTCTCTATTTCTCTTTTAGTTGGGACGATTATATGATAGTAATATAGTAGACATAATCTGGTATTATCACCGGGTTGTCTTGGGTTGAAAGAAGACAAGCTGAGTTAGCATGTGAAGTTTCCAGTAATAATCATCGTCTTCTATAGTAGTTAAACAGGAAATTTCTCTATTTCTTTTTAGATGGTATGCTATATGATTGAAATATAGTAGCTATAATCTGGTACTGACACTGGGATGTCTCTTATTGGAAGAATGTCAGATTAGTTAATATGTGAAGTTTTTGGTAATAATCAGCTTTTTATATAGTAGTTAATCAGGAAATCTTTCTACTTCTCTTTTAGTTGGGATGACTGTATGATAACAATATAGCAGTCAAATCTGGTATTCACACCGGGATTGAAAAAGACAAATTTAGTTAGCACGTGAAGTGCTCTGTAACAATGATCCTTTTATAGTAGTTAAACAGAAAATGACTCTCTCTTAGGTGGAATTACTATATGATAACAATATAGTAGCCATATTTTGGTACTAACACCAGGAAGTCTCGGGTTGCAAGAATGGAAGCTTACTTAGCATGCGAAGTTAAAGGTAATAGTCATCTTGTTCTAAAGTAGTTGAGTAGGAAATCTCTGTACTTCTCTTTTAGTTGGGACATCGTAATATCTCGTTGAAAGAATTGAAACTTAGAGTGGAAAGTTCTTGGTAATAACCCTCTTATTTTATAGTAGGTAGCCAGGAAATATCTATATTTATCTTTTAGTTGGAATTATTATATGATAGTAATATAGTAGCCATAATCTAGTACTGACACCAGGATGTCTAGGGTTGCAAGAAAGTAAATTTAGTTAGTATGCGAAGTTCTTGGTAACAATCACTTTGTTCTATAGTAGTTAAGCAAGAAATCTCTCTACTTATCTTTTATTTCTGATTACTATATTATAATAATAGAGTAGCAATAATCTGATATTGACACCGGAGTGTCTCGGGTTGCAAAAAGACAAGCTTAGTTAGTATGTAAAGTTTTAATAATCAACTTATTCTATAATTGTTAAGAAGGAAATCTCTCTACTTCTCTTTTAGTTGGGGTGAGTGTATAATAATAATATAGTAGTCATAATCTGGCATTGACACCGGGGTTGCAAGAAGGCAAGCTTAGTTAACACGTGAAGTTCTCTGCAATAATCATCTTGTTTTATAGTAGTTAAGAGGATATCTCCATTTCCCATTTAGTTGGGATGACTGTATGATAGTAATGTAGTAGCCATAATCTTGTATTAACACCGGGATTTCTCGGGTTGCCAGAAGACAAGCTGATTTAGCATGTGATGTTCTCGGTAATAATCATCGTCTTCTAAAGTAGTTAAACAGGAAATCTCTCTATTTCTCTTTTAGTTGGGATTTTTATAGGATAGTAATATAGTAGCTATAATCTGGTACTAACATTGGTATGCCTCGGGTTGCAAGAATGGAAGCTTAGTTAGCATGTGAAGTTCAAGGTAATAGTCATCTTGTTCTATAGTAGTTAATCAGTAAATCTCTTTATTTCTCTTTAAGTTGGTGTGACTATATGATAATGATATAGTACCCACAATCTGGTGCTGACACCGGGATGTCTCGGGTTGCAAGAAGCAAGCTTAGTTAGTATGTGAAGTTCTTTGTAATAATCACCTTGTTCTAGAGTAGTTAAGCAGGAAATCTCTCTATTTCTCTTTTAGTGGGGATTACTACATGTTAATAATATAGTACCCATAATCTGGTATTGACAGTGGAATGTATCGGATTGCTAGAAGGCAAGCTTAGTTAGCATGTGACGTTCTCAGTAATAATCCTCATGTTGTATAGTAGTTAAACAAAAAATATCTGTATTTCTCTTTTAGTTTGGATTACTATATGATAATAATATAGTAGCCATATTCTGATATTGACACCGAGATGTTCCGGGCTTCAAGAAGGTAATCTTAGTTAGTATGCGAAGTTCTTTGTAAAAATCACCTTGTTCTATAGTAGTTAAGCAGGAAATCTCTCTACTTATCTTTTACTACTGATTACTATATGATAGTAATAGAGTATCCATAATCTGATATTAACACCGGGATGTCTAAGGTTTCAAGAAGGCAAGCTTAGTTAGTATTTGAAGTTCTTGGTAATATTCACCTTGTTCTACAGCAGTTAAGTAGGAAATCTATCTATTAATCTTTTATTTCTGATTACTATGTGATAGAGTAGCCATAATCTGATACTGACACCGGGATGTCTCGGGTTGCAAGAAGGCAAGCTTAGTTAGTATGTGATGTTCTTGGTAATAATCACCTTATTCTATTTTAGTTAAGTAGGAAGTCTCTTTACTTCTCTTATAGTTGGGATGACTGTATGATAATAATATAGTAGTCCTAATCCGGTATTTACACCGGGATTGCATGAAGACAATCTTAGTTAGCACTTGAAGTTCTCTGTAATAATCATGTTGTTTTGTAGTAGTTGAGCAGAAAACTGATCTATTTCTCTTTTAGTTGAGATGGATATATGATAGTAATGTATTAGCCATAATCTGGTATTGATACAGAGATGTCTAGGGTTGAAAGAAGGCAAACTTAGTATGTGAAGTTCTTGGTAATAATTGCCTTATTCTTTAAGAGTTAAGGAAGAAATCTCTCTACTTCTCTTTTAGTTGGGATGACTGTGTGATAATAATATAGTAGCCATAATCTGGCATTGACACCGGGGTTTCAAGAAGACAAGCTTAGTTAACACATGAAGTTCTCTGTAATAATCATCTTGTTTTGTAGTAGTTAAGCTTGTTTTGTAGTAGAAATCGCTCTATTTCTACTTTAGTTGGGATTACTGTATGATAACATTATAGTAGCTATCATTTGGTACTAACACCGGGATGTCTCGTGTTGCAAGAATGGAAGCTTAATTAGCATGTGAATTTCAAGGTAATAGTCATCTTGTTCTATAGTCATTAGGTAGGTAGTCTCTCTATTTCTCTATTAGTTGGGATAACTATATGATAATAATATAGTACCTATAATCTGGTACTGACACCGCGATGTCTCTGGTTGCAGAAATGCAACTCTAGTTAGCATGTAACTAATATAACAGCCATAATCTGGTATTAACAGTGGGATGTCTCGGGTTACCAGAAGACATGCTGAGTTAGTATGTGAAGTTCTCGGTAATGCTCATCGTCTTCTATAGTAGTTAAACAGGAAATCTCTCTATTTCTCTTTTAGTTGGTATTGCTATAGGATAGTAATATAGTAGTTATAATCTGGTACTGACACTGTGATGTCACGAATTGCAAGAATGGAAGATTAGTTAGCATGTGAAGTTCAAAGTAATAATCATCTTGTTCTATAGTAGTTAAGCAGGAAATCTCTGTATTTTTCTTTTAGTTGGGATAACTATATGATAATAATATAGTACCCATAATCTGGTGCTGATACCGGGATGTCTCAGGTTTCAGAAATGCAAGACTAATTAGCAAGTGAAGTTCTCGGTAATAATCACCTTTTTCTATAGTAGTTAAGTAGGAAATCCCTCTATTTCTCTTCTAGTTGGGATTGCTATTTGATAATAATATAGTATCCATAATCGCGTACTGACATTGGGATGTCTCGGGTTGCAAGAAGGCAAGTTTAGTTAGTATGTGAAATTCTTGGTAATAATCACCTTGTTCTATAATAGTTAAGCAGGAAATATATCTTTTTATCATTTAGTTGGTATGACTATATGATAATAATATTGTAGCCATAATCGGGTATTGACACCGGAATGTCTGGGGTTGTAAGAAGGCAAGCTTAGTTAGCATGTGAAGTTCTCGGTAATAGTCCTCTTGTTGTATAGCAGTTAAACAAAAAACTCTGTAATTTTCTTTTAGTTTGGATTACTATATGTTAATAATACAGTAGCCATAATCTGGTATTGGCACCGGGATCTCGGGTTGCAAGGAGGCAAGTTCTGTTAGTATGTGAAGTTCTGGGTAATAATCACCTTGTTCTATAGTAGTTAAGCAGTAAATCTCTCATGTTTTATTTGGGTTTAATATATGATAATAATATAGTAGCCATATTCTGTTATTGACAGCAGGATGTTTCGGGTTGCAAGAAGGCAAGCTTAGTATGTGAGTTCTTGTTAATAATCACC
>CM063507.1:55317980-55345480 GCA_032207245.1 Pardosa pseudoannulata | reverse complement strand
GTTTTATTAAGACGTCAATCTGCCAAAGCAAACTCTTCAAAACTCATAAAACTTCCGTGGGTTCTAAATCAGTTTTGATTATAAAATCTTTTTATTTTGATTCGGAAGAAAAATTTAAGTTTATTGTCCATTTAACGTAACTGCCGCTAAAAAAAGGGTAAAATAAAAAAAACTGTAATTATGACATAACTCTTTAGGATTCATGTGGCACAGGAAAATAATAAAGCAAAAACACTTCTAATGGCGAATTCATGAAAAGATTTAGTACATCGTCTGCCTGCCAGCCATCTTCGACCTGTTGCCAAATGTCAGAGGTCGAATAATATCAATTAATTCTTTTTCTTCAGCACGATGCTCCTGTGTTAGAATCCAGATCGCCTGCGCTCCGTGAAAAATAGTTCCAGATGAAGAGCAAGTAAATAAACGAAAAAAAAAGATGAAGAAGCTCTTAAGCCTTACAACTATTGGCTTTTTTGGGGGGAAAGTATGATTTAGTTTGACCTTTAAAATTCTCTTTACGTTCCTTATGCATATAGGTTGTTCTAAAAAGAGGAAATTTTCCTTGTTTAGGTTGTAGAAAGGACACGTGTTACTATGCGATGTGTCACAGTGGGACATGTTGATACATTATGTATCACTAGAGATATAAATATTAAAGTTTAGACGTGTAACTAAGGAATCTATTTTGAGTTTTTCAGGCTACCGGTAGTCGCCTAAAACACGTCTTTTCTCAAATAATTTATTTCAGAAACACTGTCTAGCACATGTTGTTAAAGTTCAGTGGCTTTACCAATTGTGACCCGTCGTTTGAGTAAGAAAAATTGAGTATGCACAAAACTAGAGACAGAAAGCTCTAATTTAACGGGTGAAGAAACCTTAAATGGAAACAAAATCGCTCAGGTTCAAAGAAACATAATTTTATACTGTAATAAAAAGTGATAAATTTCTTACTACAATTTGCTTTTTTTATCAGTTTTTAAGTTTTTAAAACATTTTTAGATGGTAAAGTGGCTTTAAAAAAGTTTTATACTATCATTAAAAAACGATAAATTTACCACTAGAATTTGTACTCAATAGATTTTAAAGCTTTTTCAAACTTTTTGCAAGAACAAGGGTTTTAAAAAGACTTTTAGTTTCTCCCCAGAAAAAGGGTTTAATTTGTAGCTAAAATATGTATTTTGTCTATTTTTATAATATTAATAATAGTAATAGCAATATTAAAACCTCAATTCTTTCTAAGGCTATGATAAATATATTCACCACCAATTTGATCAACTTAAAAATGTTATGGAAAGTTTTTTTTATCAGATAATAATAACACCAGAAAATGTTTTTTAAATAGCATGATAAATAATGATAATAATAATAATAATAATTAATCCTCAATTCTTTTTAAGACTGTGATAAATAGATTCACTACCAATTTGATCAACTTAAAAATGTTATGGAAAGCTATTTTATCAGATAATAATAACATCAGAAAATGTTTATAAATAGCATGATAAATAATAATAATAATTAATCCTCAATTCTTTCTAAGCCTGTGATAAATATATTCACCACCAATTTGATCAACTTAAAGATGTGTTTAAAAAGATATTTTGTCTGATAATATTAAGATGAGAAAATGTTTATAAATAGCATGATAAATAATAATGATAATAATAATAATAATTAATTCTCAATTCTTTCTAAGACTGTGATAAATATATTCACCACCAATTTGATCAACTTAAAAATGTTATGGAAAGCTATTTTATCAGATAATAATAACATCAGAAAATGTTTTTAAAATAGCATGATAAATAATAATGATAATAATAATAATAATTAATTCTCAATTCTTTCTAAGACTGTGATAAATATATTCACCACCAATTTGATCCACATAGAAATATCTCTGGAAAGCTATTTTTACTGATAATAATAATATCCCAATATATCTATAAATAGCATGATAAATAATAATAATAATAATAATAAAAATAATAATAATAATTAAACCTTAATTCTTTCTAAAGCTGCGATAAATATATTCAACACCAATTTGATCCACTTAAAAATATCTCTGGAAAGCTAATTTCACTGATAATAATAACATCAGAATATGTTTATAAATAGCATGATAAATAATAATAATAATAATAATAATAACAATAACAATAACAATAACAATTAAACCATAATTCTTTCTAAAGCTGTGATAAATATATTCACCACTAATTTTATCCACTTAAAAATATCTCTGGAAAGCTATTTTTACTGATAATAATAACATCCAAATATGTCTATAAATAGCACGATAAATAATAATAATAATAATAATAATTAAACCTTAATTCTTTCTAAATTTGTGATAAATATATGCAACACTAATTTGATCACCTTAAAAATGTCTCCGGAAAGCTATTTTGTCTGATAATAATAACATCAGAAACTATTTATAAACACCATGATCAATAATAATGATAATAATAATTATAATTAAACCCCAATTCTTTCTAAGACTGTAATAAATAGATTCACCACCAATTTGAGCAACTTAAAAATGTCTTTGGAAAGCTATTTTATCCGATAATAATAACATCAGAAAATGCTTATAAATAGCATAATCAATAATATAATAACAATAATAATAATTATAAGAATAATAATTTCTTAATTATTTTCTTAATTTATTAATTTGATTGATTTTGAAAATGTCCCTCGTAAGCTATTTAGCAGTTACTGATAACATCAGAAAATTTCTATTAATAGCACGAGAAAAGAAATAATAATAATAATAATAATAACTCCTTGAAAACATAACGAGGCCTTAAACTTGAATAAAATATATTTCAAAATACAATTACTGGATAGGAATGAAATGGAACTTTAAAGGATTAAATGAGAAATGCGTCATTATGCACTGATGAATCATGGTAACTGTTTCTTTAATTTATAATTTCGCCATTTTCATTACTTTAATTTATTCCAAACGCATTTCTGTTTGAATTTTTTACCCTGTTGCTGTTGAACCTTGTTTGTATTGTGGTCGTCACGAAACTGCGTGTGGTCTTTAAAGTCACTAATCTGTAGAGGTCTTTAATTAGATATTCTGCCGGTTTCAAGCTATCAAAGGGTCCGACTTTAAAATATCGATTACAGCGCCATCTATCTGTTGTTTCTTCCCATCCTAACGATGTTCTCTATCTGTCTAAATTTTTTCCCTAGGGATTTAGAACATCCTGTTTACTAGTCAAATAAACTAATTGAAATTGTTTTGTTTTAGAGTGCGACAGTCTAATTTTTTGCTTAACAAAGGCAAATATGTCTATAACGTCCTGATCAAAGCCAATTCCAAATCAGAGTCTTACAGATAAAAAATAATCGGTGAAAAAGCTCACTTTTGTTCATTTTTTGTATCATTAATATTCAAGAAAAATTTTAAATACTAAGGAGAAATACATGAGCGGTAACTACAATGAGAAATACATGCAAGTCTGTCCTACACGAATGATTCTGTGGGCTGAATTTCTGTCCATCTTAAGAGAGCTAGCCGAACTTGTATGAAAACATGTGCGTAAGTATAGATACATATACATACATACATACATACATACATATATATATATATATATATATATATATATATATATATATATATATATATATATATATATATATATATATATATTTATAATATATATATATATTAAACTTTGTTGTGAATAGAATTTAAAAATTAATATTAAATATTTGTTTAAAAATGTGTAAAATTTAAATTTAACCTAATTGTTATATAATATTTGCTAAATTAGTGCTTTAGAATACATTTGTAGAAAATTTCAGGTGTATAGGGAAAATAATGAAGAAAATTGTTGTATGAATCACCTTTCTGTTAATTATTAATTTGGTGAAACTCAAGTGTATATAAAAAATATTAGAGGAAACATTTCAAAGGTAAACCATCCCCTTAATTATAACTTTCTGTCAATTTCAGGTGTTACGACAAATGTTATTAAAAAAAAAGTTTTTAAGTTTCACTGTCCTCTAAAGCGCTATGCTGCAATTAAAAACATTCAAAGGAATAAATGACTGTAAATAGATAAATAGAAAAATAAAAATAAGAAGAACCTCATTATATGGACCAAAAATAACCAGTAATATGATGTTTCGAAATGACTGGGGGGAGTTGAGACCCCCCACTCTGGTTAAAACTAGTTTTTACAATGCATTAACTCTCCCAGACGTCGGAAACATCACACAAAATCCTTAAAAGTAAACCAATAAAAATGAACTAACCAAATAGAAAAACATCCAATAAAACAATACGAAAAAAGCAAAAATAAGCAATTGAATCGCTGTAACACATCTTTAAATACTACTCAGCAGTACAGCAAAGAACCTTTTGTAGCATGCGGTTGTAGTTAATTTGAAATAATTTTTTAAAATATTGATTAAAAAACGAGGTGGAAATCCACTATTGAGTGCCTGTTTTACGTATAGTATAATATGTTTATCCATTATATCGATATCTTTATTAAGTCTGTTGCATCTTACTAAAAAATTAATGATTATATTACGTTTTATGTTTTTTTGTAAACAAGTATTCCATGATGAAATTTTGCTGATATTAAATAAATAACTATCGCGTTTATCATATATTTTATACTGAACTTCATTATTAGTGATATTTAAACTTACATCCAAAAAATTAATCGAGCCATCATCAGTCTTGACTGTTTCAATTAACTTTAATTCATCAGGATAGAAACTAAGTGTAAATTCTAAATAACTAAAAAAACCTATTAAAACATCATCCACATATCTGAAATATAGAACTTCCTTTAATATTGGAGTTCCCATCTCATAGGTATGAAGATATAAATCTGCCAACATGGATGAGCAACCCCCTCCCATTGGAATACCATGAATTTGTTTAAAATAATCGTTACCATTATACAAATAAGTTTCGTTTAAAACTAAATTTAACAGGGCTTTAAATTTGGAAAAAGTTATATATTCTAAAAGGTCGTATCTTTCAAACATATTTAAAATTATATTATATAAATCCATGATATTAATAGAATTAAAAAGATCAGTAAAATCAAAACTACGAAAATTTACTATATTATCATGTTGTTTAAGTTTGTTAACTACTTCAAAACTATTACCAACTATATAACTGCCATCTTTTTAATTTTTATATACACTTGATTTAGAATATTTAAGAGACGTTCGTTAGCTTTTTTAAGGTATGTATTATAACCGATTGTAACTGGACGAAATTTTAATGGCCGTTTGTGAAATTTTGGTATGATTACTAAATAAGGGAATTTTATATGATTAATGTTAAGTCCAGTACGCTTATATAGTGCTTTGATTCTATTTTCCAGATGTGCTTGGGAATATGTAACCTTACTATATATGTCTTGGTTATTATATAAACTTGTCAAATAATCACAATAAAACTTTTTACACATTATTGCATAGTTTTGTGGCACCTTATCAACATAAACAATAACAAAATCTTTTTGTAATTCAAAAATAAAGGGTTTTAATTTCGAAAGTGAAAAAAACGATATATTACCACCTTTAAAATAAAAATAATTAAAGATCTTTATAAACGAAGATTTCCATTCATAAAAAACAAAAGTGGGAATACTATATTTGATTGCCATACGGTATATAAATGAATCTAAATCTACAGCAATACTTTTATGTGTATTATAACAACAGTCAGTCCGAAATTTTGTGCCTCTAATCATAATATCACGTAAATCTGTATTTTTAACAAATGTCATTTCACCTGTAATGACATGATCGTTATATTTATAATAGTTAGAAATTTCATTACAGTTACAAGAATTCTTAAATTCTTTAGATAAATTTATTGATACTTTATTATAATTAAAAATGCTACGACCAATAGGAGTATTATATTTAAAACCTTTTACTATATGAATATTATTGACAGGAAAAAGGTGCTTAATATTGCTCAATATATTTGTAAAAGGTACATAGTCTAAGTTTCTATTTCTATAGTGTAATATACAATATTCTTTAATTATTGGTGTTACAGTAACACTGGTGTTTAAATTTATATTAAGTTTTTTACATCTGTCTTTAATTAGATCTTTGAATATAGAAGGGTAACAAGTATTTTTAAATTTTAATTCAAAATCATGGTTATTACAATATTGCCAAAATTTACTAATCCATCTAACCTTAATACTGTAGACATAATTCTTAACCCAATTTGTTTGTATATAATTATTATTATTTAAAGTAGTGCATAGATTATCAAGCTTCAGTAAACTGTCCTTATATTTTAATTGTTTATTACCACCCATCATGGAATACTTGTTTACAAAAAAACATAAAACGTAATATAATCATTAATTTTTTAGTAAGATGCAACAGACTTAATAAAGATATCGATATAATGGATAAACATATTATACTATACGTAAAACAGGCACTCAATAGTGGATTTCCACCTCGTTTTTTAATCAATATTTTAAAAAATTATTTCAAATTAACTACAACCGCATGCTACAAAAGGTTCTTTGCTGTACTGCTGAGTAGTATTTAAAGATGTGTTACAGCGATTCAATTGCTTATTTTTGCTTTTTTCGTATTGTTTTATTGGATGTTTTTCTATTTGGTTAGTTCATTTTTATTGGTTTACTTTTAAGGATTTTGTGTGATGTTTCCGACGTCTGGGAGAGTTAATGCATTGTAAAAACTAGTTTTAACCAGAGTGGGGGGTCTCAACTCCCCCCAGTCATTTCGAAACATCATATTACTGGTTATTTTTGGTCCATTAATGAGGTTCTTCTTATTTTTATTTTTCTATTTATCTATTTACAGTCATTTATATATATATATATATATATATATATATATATATATATATACATATATATACATATATATATACACATATATAATATATATACATATATATATATATATATACATATATATATTTACATATACATAAGTATATAAATATATATTTATGTGTAAAATATATGTATATATATGTATATATATATATATATATATATATATATATATATATATATATATTTATATATATATATATATATATATATATATATATATATGTATATATATATATATTTATATATATATATACATATATATATATATATATATATATATATATATATATATATATATATATATATATATATATATATATATATATATATATATATATATATATATATACATATAAAAAAGTTTTTAAGTTTGACCTTCCCTTAATTATAAACTTTGTCAATTTTATGTGTATATGATAGTGATTAGAGAAAAATTAAGGGTCACCGTCCCATAAATTTTGACAGTTTCAGATGAAGAAGACAAGTAATAAAATTAAAAAAAATTAAGATCTTCTGTCTATTTAATTATTATATTTATCAATTTCGCCATGAATCGGAAAATCTTACAATTGGCAACGTAAAGTTGCCAATTGTCCACCCCCCTTTGTCTGTGGTAATATATTATCGTGCCAATATTCTACAATTCAAAGTTGATTCAGTATTTCATCTGAACATCTGCTTGCTATCTATCAGCATTTGCATATCAGACCTAAAGATCAAACCCAAACATCAAACAAACTTCAGAACCGAATGCCTTGTATTGAAATTCATAGCAGTGGACTGACGAAAAATGATTTAATACTTTTCCATCGATTGAGCCTCTGGGATGCATAATTAGTCATCATTCATTGGCATTTCTGGGACGGGGTTGTTTTGAGGTATTTGGAAGTTGTTCGTAGCCGGAAGCGCACCTTCTGCCACTCAGAGATTAATGCTCAAGCGCTGGAGATCCCGTGTAAAGTAGTTTGTTCTTGGGTCAATTACTCGACGCTTACCTGCCAATTAGAATTAACATGTAGGACTCAAGCTCTCTGTTTCGTCTTTGGTGATCCTTTGAGAGAGATTTCTACTTAGGGAGAGAGGATCTGTGTTTTTTTGTTTTTTTTTTAAGCAACTTGATTTTCTTGCATAGTTGCACATTTGGTTGTTGATTTTAACATCATATATTTTAAGAAACAGCATTATTTGATCTCCCATTAAGAAGTTGAATTAAAGTTGAATTTTAAAAATTACAATCCATTTTTTTTCAAGCAACTTGATTTTTTTGCATACTTGCACATTTGGTTGTTGATTTTAACATCATATATTTAAAGAAACAGCATTATTTAATCTCATATTAAGAAGTTGAATTAAAGTTGAATTTTAAAAATTACAATCCATTTTTTTTCAAGCAACTTGATTTTTTTGCATACTTGCACATTTGGTTGTTGATTTTAACATGGTATATTTAAAGAAACAGCATTATTTGATCTCACATTAAGAAGTTGAATTAAAGTTGAATTTTAAAAATTACAATCCATTTTTTTTCAAGCAACTTGATTTTTTTTGCATACTTGCACATTTGGTTGTTGATTTGAACATCATATATTTTAAGAAACAGCATTATTTGATCTCCCATTAAGATGTTGAATTAAAGTTGAATTTTAAAAATTACAATCCATTTTTTTTTCAAGCAACTTGATTTTTTTTGCATACTTGCACATTTGGTTGTTGATTTGAACATCATATATTTAAAGAGACAGAATTATTTGATCTCACATTAAGAAGTTGAATTAAAGTTGAATTTTAAAAATTACAATCCATTTTTTTTTCAAGAAACTTGATTTTTTTTGCATAGTTGCACATTTGGTTGATGATTTTAATATCATATATTTAAAGAAACAGCATTATTTGATCTCACATTAAGAAGTTGAATTAAAGTTGAATTTTAAAAATTACAATCCATTTTTTTTTCAAGCAACTTGATTTTTTTTTGCATACTTGCACATTTGGTTGTTGATTTGAACATCGTATATTTAAAGAAACAGAATTATTTGATCTCACATTAAGAAGTTGAATTAAAGTTGAATTTTAAAAATTACAATCCATTTTTTTTCAAGAAACTTGATTTTTTTGCATACTTGCACATTTGGTTGTTGATTTTAACATCATATATTTAAAGAAACAGAATTATTTGATCTCACATTAAGAAGTTGAATTAAAGTTGAATTTTAAAAATTACAATCCATTTTTTTTCAAGCAACTTGATTTTTTTGCATACTTGCACATTTGGTTGTTGATTTTAACATCATATATTTAAAGAAACAGAATTATTTGATCTCACATTAAGAAGTTGAATTAAAGTTGAATTTTAAAAATTACAATCCATTTTTTTTCAAGCAACTTGATTTTTTTTGCATACTTGCACATTTGGTTGTTGATTTTAACATCATATATTTAAAGAAACAGAATTATTTGATCTCACATTAAGAAGTTGAATTAAAGTTGAATTTTAAAAATTACAATCCATTTTTTTTCAAGCAACTTGATTTTTTTGCATACTTGCACATTTGGTTGTTGATTTTAACATCATATATTTAAAGAAGCAGCATTATTTAATCTCATATTAAGAAGTTGAATTAAAGTTGAATTTTAAAAATTACAATCCATTTTTTTTTCAAGCAACTTGATTTTTTTGCATACTTGCACATTTGGTTGTTGATTTTAACATGGTATATTTAAAGAAACAGCATTATTTGATCTCACATTAAGAAGTTGAATTAAAGTTGAATTTTAAAAATTACAATCCATTTTTTTTTCAAGCAACTTGATTTTTTTGCATACTTGCACATTTGGTTGTTGATTTTAACATGGTATATTTAAAGAAACAGCATTATTTGATCTCACATTAAGAAGTTGAATTAAAGTTGAATTTTAAAAATTACAATCCATTTTTTTTCAAGCAACTTGATTTTTTTTGCATACTTGCACATTTGGTTGTTGATTTGAACATCATATATTTAAAGAGACAGAATTATTTGATCTCACATTAAGAAGTTGAATTAAAGTTGAATTTTAAAAATTACAATCCATTTTTTTTTCAAGAAACTTGATTTTTTTTGCATAGTTGCACATTTGGTTGATGATTTTAATATCATATATTTAAAGAAACAGCATTATTTGATCTCACATTAAGAAGTTGAATTAAAGTTGAATTTTAAAAATTACAATACATTATTTTTCAAGAAACTTGATTTTTTTGCATACTTGCACATTTGGTTGATGATTTTAATATCATATATTTAAAGAAACAGCATTATTTGATCTCACATTAAGAAGTTGAATTAAAGTTGAATTTTAAAAATTACAATCCATTTTTTTTCAAGCAACTTGATTTTTTTGCGTACTTGCACATTTGGTTGTTGATTTTAACATGGTATATTTAAAGAAACAGCATTATTTGATCTCACATTAAGAAGTTGAATTAAATTTGAATTTTAAAAATTACTATCCAAGGTCTTTTGATCTCAATTTTAAATGTAGTGGTGTTTGATCCATGGATGGTGTTTTATGATACTTTTGGATGAATTTCTACTTATAGAGAGAGAATCTGGGGTTTTTTCAATCACTAGTCTAGCTTGAATAATAGTACATTAAGTTGTTGTTTAAAAGGTGTATATATTTTATTCATGTACTAGGACCAGTATTATTTGATAACATATTAAAAATATATTCAAAAGTTAAATATTAAAAAAATATGAGATTCATCCTACCGAATCTCAATTATTAATGTAAAGGTGCACAGTCCATGCGTGGAATTTTATGATCATTTTTTATGACTTTCTACTTACAAAGAGAGGGAGAGAATCAGGGGGGTTTAACCCCTCTACTTTCTTGCACATTATCACATTTTGTTGTTGCTTATAGCCTGATATGAGATCATATTTTAAGCAACAGCATTATTTTATCTCATATTAAGAATTTGAATTAAAGTTGAATTAAAAAAATGAGATCCAAGTTCTTTTAATTTATTGAATCTCAATTTTTAATGTAGTGGCCTGTGATGATGGATGGTGTTTTATGATGCTTTTAGATGAATTTTTACTTAGAGGGAATCTGGGGTTTTGCAATCACTTTGTATCTCTTACATAATAGTACATAAATGTGTTGTTTAAAACGTGAATATATTTTACGCAACAGCATTATTTAATAGCATATTAAAAATACATTCAAAAGTTGAATATTAAAAAAAATATGAGATTCATCCCACCGAATCTCAATTTTTAATGAAAAGGCATACACTCCATGAGTTGTTTCTTATGATCCTTTTTGATAACTTTCTTCTTAGAGAGAGAGAATCTGGGGATTTAAACCACTCGACTTTTCTTGCATATTATCACATTTTGTTGTTGTTTATAATAACTTCATATGATATCATATTTTAGGTAACAACATTATTTTATCTCACATTAAGAAGTAAAATTAAAGTTGAATTTTCAGAAATTTATATCCAGTCTTTTCATTTATCGATCTCAATTTTTAACGTAATGATGTGTGATCTATAGATGGTGTTTTATGATGCTTTTAGATGAATTTCTACTTCTTGGGTTTTTTAATGACTTTCTCTTTCTTGCATAACCGTATCTAAGTTGTTGTTTAAAACGTGATTAAGGCCTAGATGTTTTTTTATGATCCTATTTGATGACTTTCTGCTTATAGAGAGAGGGTATAGAATCAGGGGGGTTTAACCAATCGACTTTCTTGCACATTATCACATTTTGTTGTTGCTTATAAGCAACATATCAGATCCTATTTTACGTAACAGCATTATTTGATCTCATATTAAGAAGTTGAAGTGTAGTGGCATGTGATCCGCACATGGTGTTTTATGATGCTTTTAGATGAATTTCTACTTAAACAGAGAGAATCTGGGAGTTTTTCAAACACTTTGTATCTCTTATATAATAGTACATGAAGTTGTTGTTTAGACAGTGAATATATTTTACGCAACAGTATTATTTAATATCATATAAATCATACATTCAAAAGTTGAATATAAAAAAAAATATGAATTTCATCCCACATAATCTCAATATTAATGTAAAGATGCAGAGTCCATGTGTGGATTTTTATGATAATTTTTGATGACTTTCTACTTACAAAGAGAGGGAGAGAATCAGGGGGGGGGGTAGATTTAACCACTTCACTTTCTTGAACATTATCGCATTTTGTTGTAACTTATAGCATCATATGAGATCATATTTTAATCAACACAATTATTCGATCTCATATTAAGAAGCTGAGTTTTAAAAAATTGAGATCTAAAGTCTTTTTTATTGCACCTTAATTTTCAATGTAGTGGCGGGGGATCCATGAATGGTCTTTGATGTTCTCAGATGAATTTCTACTTAATGAGAGACTATCTGGGGTATTTAATCACTAGTATATCATGCATAATAGTACATTCTTGTTCAAAACGTGATTATAGTTACATATGAGATCATATTTTAAGCAACACAATTATTTGATCTCATATTAAGAAGTTGAATTAAAGTTGAATCTAAAAAAATTGAGATCCATGGTCTTTTGATTTATTGAATCTCAATGTCTAATGTAGTGGCATGTGATCCATGGATGATGTTTTATGATGCTTTTAGATAAATTTCTATTTAAAAAGAGGGAATCTGAGGTTTTTCAATCACATTGTATCTCTTACATAATAGCACATTAAGTTGTGTTTTAAACAGTTAATATATTTTACGCAACAGTATTATTTAATATCATATTAAAAGTACATTCAAAAGTTGAATAGTTAAAAAAATATGAGATTCATTCCACCGAATCTCAATTTTTAATGTAAAGGCATACAGTCCATGGATGGTTTTCTATGATCCTTTTTGATAACTCTCTATTTATAAAGAGATGAAGAGAATGGTTTTTTGGTACTATCAGATGAATTTCTACTTAATGACAGACAATCTGAGGCTTTTTTTATCACTAGTCTATCTTGTAAATAGTACATTAAGTTGTTCTTTAAAAACACGTTTATATTTTAAGCAAAATATTATTTGATCTGATTTTATGATTCTTTTTGATGACTTTCTACTTTCTAGAGAGTCTAAGGGTATTCACCACTCGATATGTTTGCACATTATCACATTTTGCTGTAGCTTATAGCAACATATCAGATCATATTTTACGCAACCGCATTATTTGATCTCATATTAAGAAGGTGAATTAAAGATGAATTTTAAAAATTTGAGGTACAAGGTCTTTCGTTTTATTGAATCTCAATTTTTAATGTAGTGGCGTGTGATCCATGGATTGACTTTAGTTTCATGGATAGTTTCTGATGAATTTCTATTTAATGAGAGACAATCAGGGGCTTTTTAATCACTAGTCTATCTTGTATAATTGTGCACTAGTTGTTGTTCGAAACATGATTACATTTTACGCAACAGTATTATTTAATATTATATTAAAATACATTCAAATGCTGAATATTAAAAAAATGTCAAAGTCTTTAGTTTCATCGAATCTCAGTTTTTAATGTAGAGGCGTAGAGTTCATGCATGGTTTTCTTTGATCCTTTTTGATGACTTTCTACTTACAGAGAGAGGGAGTGAATCAGGGGGTTATAACCACTCGACTTTCTTGCACATTATCACATTTTTTGTTGCTTATAGCATGATATGAGATCATATTTTACGCAACATCATTATTTGATCTCATATTAAGAAGTTGAAGAATAGATCAGTTTTAAATCTAAGGTCTTTTGTTTTAACGAATCTCAATTTTCAATGTAGTGGCGGGTGATCCATGGGTGATCTTTGGTGATATTCTCAGATGAATTTCTACTTAATGAGAGATAATCCGGGTTTTTTTAATCACTAGTATATCTTGTAAATAGTACATTAAGTTGTTGTTTAAAAACACGATTATATTTTATTCAATAATATTATTTAATATCACATTAAAAAATATTAAAAAATTTAATATTATAAAGAAAATCAGATTCAAGGTCTTTCATCCTATAAAATCTCAATTTTATATGTAGAGGCGTATATTCCATGGTTGGTTTTTTTTTATGATCCTTTTTGATGACTTTCTACTTTCTATAAACTAAGGGTTTAAACAACTCAAATTTTTGCATATCATCACATTTTGTTATTACTTATAGCATGATATGAGATCATATTTTACGCACCAGAATTATTTGATCTCGTGTTAAGAAGTTGTATTAAAGTTGAATTAAAAAAAAATGAGATCTTAGGTCTTTTGATTTATTGAATCTCAATTTTTAATGTTGTGGCATGTGATTCATGGATGGTGTTTTATGATGCTTTTAGATAATATTTATCTAGAGGGAATCTGGGGATTTTCAATCACTTTGTATTTCTTACATAATAGTGCATTAAGTTGTTGTTTAAACAGTGACTATATTTTAAGCAACAGTATTATTTAATATATTAATACATTCAAAAGATGAATATTTTTAAAAAATGAAATTCATCTCACCGACTCTCAATTTTTAATGTAAAGGCGTATAGTCCATGGATGGTTTTTTTATGATCCTTTTTGATGTCTTTCTACTTGCAGAGATAGGGAGAGAATCAGGGGGTTTTAACCACTCGACTGTCTTGCACATTATCACAATTTGTTGTTGCTTATAGCATGAGATCATGTTTTACGCAAAAGCGTTATTTGATCTCATACTAAGAAGTTGAAGAATACTTGAGTTTTAGATCTAAGGTCTTTTGTTTTATCGAATCTCAATTTTCAATGTAGTTGCGAGGATCCATGAATGGTCTTTGGTGATTCTCTCAGATGAATTTTTACTTAATAAGAGACAATCTGGAGTTTCACTAGTCTATCTTGCATATTAGTACATTAATTGTTATTCAAATCGTGATTATAGCATCATATGAGATCATATTTTAAGCAACATTATTATTTGATCCCATACTAAGAAGTTGATATAAAGTTGAATTAAAAAATGAGATTCAAGGTCTTTCGATTTATTGAATCTCAATTCTTAATCTAATGACATGTAATCCATGGATGGTGTTTTATGATGCTTTTTGGTAAATTTCTACTTAAAGAGAGGTAATCTGAGAATTTTCAATCACTTTTTATTTCTTACATAATAGTACATTAAGTTCTTGTTTAAAACGTGAATGTATTTTAACTCAACAGTATTATATAATATCATATTAAAAATGCATTCAAAAATTGAATAGTTAAAAAAAATTATGAGATTCATCCTATTCGAATCTTAATTTTTAATGTAAAGGTATACAGTCCATGGTATTTTATGATTCTTTTTTGATGACTTTCTGCTTACAGAGAGAGAGGGAGAGAATCTGGGGGTTTTAACCTCTTGAATATTTTTGCATATTATCACAGTTTGTTGTTGATTATAGCATCATATGCTATCATATTTTACGCAACAACGTTATTTGATATCATATTAAGAAGTTTGAATTAAAGTTGAGTTTTAAAAAATTGAGATCCAAGGTCTTTTGTTTTATTGAATCTGAATTTTTTAATGTAGTGGCTTGTGATTCGTGGATTGTGTTTTATGATTCTTTTAGATGAATTTCTACTTAAAGAGAAACAATCTGGGGATTGTTAATCACTAGTCTATCTTGTATGATTGTACACTATTCGTTGTTCAAAACGTTATTAAATTTTACTCAAAATATATTATTTAATATCATATTAAAATACATTCAAATGTTGAATATTTAAAAAACAAATGAGATTCAAACTCTTCCATCCCACTGAATCTCAGTTTTTAATGTAGATGCGTTCAATCCATGGATGATTTTTTATGATCCTTTTTGATGACTTTCTACTTACAGAGAGAGGGAGTGAATCAGGGGGTTATAACCACTCCACTTTCTTGCACATTATCACAATTTGTTGTTGCTTATAGCATGAGATCATGTTTTACGCAAAAGCGTTATTTGATCTCATACTAAGAAGTTGAAGAATACTTGAGTTTTAGATCTAAGGTCTTTTGTTTTATCGAATCTCAATTTTCAATGTAGTTGCGAGGATCCATGAATGGTCTTTGGTGATTCTCTCAGATGAATTTTTACTTAATAAGAGACAATCTGGAGTTTCACTAGTCTATCTTGCATATTAGTACATTAATTGTTATTCAAATCGTGATTATAGCATCATATGAGATCATATTTTATGCAACACAATTATTTGATCTCATATTAAGAAATTGACTTAAAGTTGAGTATTAAAAATTTGAGATCCAAGGTCTTTTGTTTTATTGAATCTCAATTTTTGATGTAGAGTCATGTGATTCATGGATGGTGTTTTATGATCCTTTTAGATTAATTTCTACTTAAAGAGAGGGAATCTGGGTTTTTTTCAATCACTTTATCTCTTACATAATAGCAACAATTATATAACAACAATTATATGAAGTTGTTGCTTAAAACGTGAATATATTTTACGCAACGGTATGATGTAATATCATATTAAAAAAGCATTCAAAATTTGAATAGTTAAAAAAATACAAGTTTCATCCCACCGAATCTCAATTATTAATGTAAATTCGAACAGTCCATGCTTGGTTTTTTTATGATCCTTTTTGATGACTTTCTACTTACAGAGAGAGGGAGTGAATCAGGGGGTTATAACCACTCGACTTTCTTGCACATTATCACATTTTTTGTTGCTTATAGCATGATATGAGATCATATTTTACGCAACATCATTATTTGATCTCATATTAAGAAGTTGAAGAATACTTGAGTTTTAGATCTAAGGTCTTTTGTTTTATCGAATCTCAATTTTCAATGTAGTTGCGAGGATCCATGAATGGTCTTTGGTGATTCTCTCAGATGAATTTTTACTTAATAAGAGACAATCTGGAGTTTCACTAGTCTATCTTGCATATTAGTACATTAATTGTTATTCAAATCGTGATTATAGCATCATATGAGATCATATTTTATGCAACACAATTATTTGATCTCATATTAAGAAATTGACTTAAAGTTGAGTATTAAAAATTTGAGATCCAAGGTCTTTTGTTTTATTGAATCTCAATTTTTGATGTAGAGTCATGTGATTCATGGATGGTGTTTTATGATCCTTTTAGATTAATTTCTACTTAAAGAGAGGGAATCTGGGTTTTTTTCAATCACTTTATCTCTTACATAATAGTACATAAAGCTTTTGTTTAAAATGTGAATATATTTTACTCAGCAGTATTATTTAATATCATATTAAAAATACATTCAAAAGTTGAATATTTAAAAAAAAATTAGATTCATCCCACCGAATCTCAATTTTTAATGTAAAGGCGTACAATCCATGCGTGGTTTCTTATGATCCTTTTTGATAACTTTCTTCTTACATTGAGAGAGAGAGAATCTGGGGATTTTAGCCACTCTACTTTTCTTGCATATTATCACATTTTGTTGTTGGTTATAATAACTTCATATGATATCATATTTTAAGTAACAGCATCCTTTGATCTCACCTTTAGAAGTTGAATTAAAATTGATTTTCAAAAATTGAGATCCAAAGTCTTTTGATTTACCGAATCTCAAATTTTAATGTAATGGTGTGTGTTCTATGGCTGGTGCTTTATGATGCTTCTAGATGAATTTCTTCTTATGCGGTTTTTCAATCACTTTGACTATCTTGCATAACCGTACATTAAGTTATTTAAAACGTGATTATGGGCCTGACTCAAGTGAAATGTGTATATCTCATATTTCATCTTCCGTCCGCAAACTTGAGATCAGCAATTTCTGGTTTTGGATTGGTTAGGTGTAGAGAATTACGGTCTACTTTTGCAACACGAGGGCTAATGAGATCAGGACCTACTGCTTAAAACCGATTCCAAATAGCTACGAACATCCATCTCTCAGTGGGATTCGACTCTGATGGAATTCGTGGATTCGAATCTCAATATGATAAAGGAGTAGGTTCCGGTTTCATTAGGCCTAGTGTTGCAAAAAAGTAAACGGTAGCACTCCAAACTAAATCAAACCTATTTTTGGAATTTGTAAATATATCAGATAATATTTTCCTTACGGTTGCATAAAAAGAATTTTTATATTTAATTTTCAAAAGTGACACGGATCAGCAAAATTGACATGGACTACTTTTATATTTCCATGAACAAAAATTCTTACCTGTTTAAAATATAAGACCAAATAAACTATTCATTTTACCTTGTTCATGTCTTTCCTGCCTTATCATTTAATAAATATGAACTGATAAGAAATGTGCATTTTCTTCAATGTGAGTGTTTTTTACCTAAAAGTATCAGATGTTCCATTAAGAAACAAAAACTAAATAGTCACTAAGATTCTACAAAAGCTAAACAGAATAAGATTCCAAAGTGACACGTAAAGAAAGTGACAGGGATCAGCAAAAGTGACATGAACTACATTTATGATATTTCCACGAATAAAAATTCATATCTGTTTAAAATATAAGACCAAATAAACTATTCATTTTACCTTGTTCACATCTTTCCTGCCTTATCATTTATTAAATACGAACTGATAAGAAGAAATGTGTATTTTCTTCAATGTGAGTGTTTTTTTACCTAAAAGTATCAGATGTTCCATTAAGAAACAAAAACTAAATAGTCACTAAGATTCTACAAAAGGTAAACAGAATAAGATTCCAAAGTGACACGTAAAGAAAGTGACACGTATCAGCAAAAGTGACATGGACTACCTTTATGATATTTCCATGAACAAAAATTCTTATGTGTTTAAAATATAAGACCAAATAAACTATTCATTTTACCTTGTTCATGTCTTTCCTGCCTTATCATTTAATAAATACTTACTGATAAGAAGAAATGCACATTTTCTTCAATGTGCGTGTTTTTTACCTAAAAGTATCAGATGTTCCATTAAGAAACAAAAACTAAATAGTCACTAAGATTCTACAAAAGCTAAACAGAATAAGATTCCAAAGTGACACGTAAAGAAAGTGACACGGATCAGCAAAAGTGACATGGACTACCTTTATGATATTTCCATGAATAAAAATTCTTATCTGTTCAAAATATAAGACCAAATAAACTATTCATTTTACCTTGTTCATGTCTTTAACGCCTTATCATTTAATAAATACAAACTGATAAAAAATGTGCATTTTCTTCAATGTGCATGTTTTACCTAAAAGTATCAGATGTTCCATTAAGAAACAAAAACTAAATAGTCACTAAGATTCTACAAAAGCTAAACAAAATAAGATTCCAAAGTGACACGTAAAGAAAGTGACACGGATCAGCAAAAGTGACATGGACTACCTTTATGATATTTCCATGAACAAAAATTCTTACCTCTTTAAAATATAAGACCAAATAAACTATTCATTTTACCTTGTTCATGTCTTTCCTGCCTTATCATTTAATAAATACGAACTGATAAGAAATGTGCATTTTCTTCAATGTGCGTGTTTTTTATCTAAAAGTATCAGATGTTCCATTAAGAAACAAAAACTAAATAGTCACTAAGATTCTACAAAAGCTAAACAGAATAAGATTCCAAAGTGACACGGATCAGCAAAAGTGACATGGACTACCTTTATGATATTTCCATGAATAAAAATTCTTACCTGTTTAAAATATAAGACCAAATAAACTATTCCTTTTACCTTGTTCATGTCTTTCCTGCCTTATCATTTAATAAATATGAACTGATAAGAAATGTGCATTTTCTTCAATGTGAGTGTTTTTTATCTAAAAGTATCAGATGTTTCATTAAGAAACAAAAACTAAATAGTCACTAAGATTCTACAAAAACTAAACAGAATAAGATTCTAACTTCAGTGGCTTCCTGAGACCAAAGTAGGTAGGCTGAGGAACTATCTTAGCCAATAAAAGTTACTTATGCAATATACATAGTGCTTCAATAACTAGTCTTCTGGAAGATTTAACCAAATGTTAAGCAATGTTATATGAAGTAATTGGCTCTGGTTAACTTAAATCAATTTAAAATAACATCAGCCTAAATTGCGAGTTTACTACTTTTCTTACATAAAAAGTAGATGTCTTTTAGACTGGTAGACCACCAGGAGGTGTTAACAAAACCTATTATTATAAATAATCCGAACATTTAAAAAGGAGATGTATCCATCGCTGGTATACAGAAAGATTTTAACCTATTAGTGATGGCCAAATGGTAGGACGTTGCTTTCGTCACCGGAGTTTTCGGGTTCGAATCCCTTGATGGCATAAAAGTTCGTAGCAGTTTGGAATTGGCTTTAATCTGTAGGTTTTGGTGTCATTAACCCTTCGACAATTTCATTTTTTTCCAGAATTCGGTCAAAAAAATGTCACATATTTTATTGCATTTTTTTGTTCATTTTGCATTTTAAATAAAGATATGTTATTAAAATTAACATTTCTAATATTTTTAATCATTTATTACAACTTTTTTTCTTTCTATGAAAGCATCATAAAACTGAAGTTTACCTTTAGTCTCATCGATATCCAAGTTAATTTTTGGAATTCCAGTGAAAGCAAATCTAGGAGGCGGATCCGAAGGATTATCACAATTAATTTTAAAAAATTGTCTTGCTTGACTGATTCCATCTGTACTACTATCAGAGTCACTACTATCCAGGTCATCTAGTAAACTTTCGCTACTATCATTTACAGATAATTCAGTTTCTGATTCCGAGTCACAGTTCGAATCACAAGAAATTAGCTCCATACGCTGTGAATTATCCATTATTTAAAAGTAAAAATATATTATTCAACTCTTACATCAATAAAATTATCAGGCGGTTAGTAAAATATAACCAGAAAGCTATACACTGAAAGATAACAATTCGTCTTCTGATACAAAACATGCAAAAAAACCCGCGCTTTTGAACCAATCAGAGTAGAAAATACAATAAACTGCAAACTATCATTTACTGGAATAATTTGTTACTAAAATTGGAAAAAATACGGCCGAAACAGTGCAAGCGAAATAGAAATCAGATTGCCCGTACGCCGTACGGGCAAATCAGTAAAGGCCCGAAAGCTGTGCCCGTACGGCGTACGGGCAAAACAGGGAAGGGGTTAACCCACGTGTAGCAAAACAGTAGACCTCCGAATCTTGTATAACCAACCTGAGTGCTAACTTAAGACCAAAGTGGGAGGGCTGCGAAGATATCGCAGTCAATACAAATTATTTAAGAAATATACGTTGTGCTTCAATAATTAGTCTTCAGGTAAATTTAACCCAATTATGTAAATTAATTAACTCTGTTTAAATTAAATAAACGAAAAATAACATCTTCAATTCCTAAATTGAGTTTACTTTTCTTTCATCGAAAAAAAGTAGAGGATATCTTTTAGAAATGTAGACCACCCGGAAGTGTTGTTAGCAAAAAATATTTTAATAAATGATCCGAACATTAATGAAATAAATTGTGCCCATCTCTGGTACAGAGACATATTCTAACCTGAGTGCTAACTTAATGCCAAAGTGGGAGGTTTGCTAAGATATCTAAGGTTTTAATACCTGAGGCAAAGTGGGAGGTATCGTAGTTAACCAAATTATTTACGCAACACATGTAGTGTTTCAAAGACTAGTAGTCTGGGAGGTTTAACCAAAATATCTTAAGCAATTGGTTTCGGTTACGCGGAGGTGGCATGAAATTGCGTACATTATACGTATCCCACCTTTATAGAGCGAGAGACGCATATAAAACAGATGATGGCTTGCTTTTGTTTTTCCAATTAAGGGATTGAATAAGATTGAGATGCGAAGCACAGTTTTCGCTTCATATTGTAAAATGATTCACCATTTCATGCTCAATTCCTTAACATACAATGATGTTTGGGATATTGTAATACTAGACTCAAGACTCGAGTTGGTTTTACATGGCCCCCTGGATTTTTCGGCGGCCGAAGACAGACACCCCGACAGAAGGTGGGCAAGCTATGTTCCATGAAGTTCTACAGGAGGGGGGCGAGAGATGCGATTCCGCCCGCGCCAGCTGCGGACATTTTCCCGTGGAGGCGAACACTTGACCGAGGGGGGGATTCCCCCCGGCCCTCACGAAGAGGGGTGAAAAAGGGATGCCCGGTCGGAACGACGGGGAAAGGACATTCTTCGGAAAGGAGTAGAGACCGAGGGAGGTGTTTGTCCGCTCGGCACAGTTTATTTTTGTCCTCGGTCTTATTTGAGCCCTGTTCGAGTATGAATTGAAGTGTACTTATGTTTTTTTTTTTGAAAATCTTCTTAATAATAAATGTTTAGTCAAGAATTTTGTCGCTGCTGTGATTAATTGTCGGCCACATAGGCTTTAAGCGAACCCAAGGTACCTGCTCCAGTCAAAATAGGCGGGCAGGTATTGAACGTGGCGTGCAGACTTCAGAAAGTGCTGCCGGGGACGCGCAAGGCGTTTTACAGAGATGTCAGTCATTTCATGTGCCAAAGTAGACTTTGACGTCTGCTTGACGTCAGTAGATGTCTTAGGTAGATATCGTGCCTTATTAAATTAACCCTTTTTTGACCATTTAATTCTCACACAACGTTTTCAAACTTTCAAAACAGAATTGCTAACCATTCGGCCACCTAACGGGGAGCGAGAGAAAGAAAGAGTGTAGTCAGTTAAAAATTATTATCAGTCAAATACTTAAAACTTCTCTCAATTCACGTTCTACTTCTCCCAATTCCATCCTTCTATTCCGTTCTATTCACAGTCCAATTTCTCCCAATTCACGTTCTTAATACATTGTATGCAGGACACGTTTTCTGACGATTGATACTTGAGCGCGGGATACGTACTAGTACATTTTTGGACGATTGACAACTAAACGTGGGACACGTACTAGTATGTTTTCAGACGATTGATACTTGAGTGTGGGACACGTACTAGTAGGGGTTAGTGTAACAACATATTTTGTTTGTGGGTACAAAAATAACGGTATATACATTAAAACGAAGCCGAATGTTCTTGTCTACACCATAGATTCTGGAAAAATTTACACAAATAAAAACTAGATTTTACATCAGTCGATGTGGAACCACAGAACAGGAAGGTTGATTTAAAAAATTTATTTAGATTTAAAACTTTTTATTTATCCTTTAGAAAATGATTTTTTAAATATATATATATATATATATATATATATATATATATATATATATATATATATATATATATATATATATATATATCAAAATTATTTAACTTTAATATTTCTTCAAAAAACTCCTCTCTTCCATTTTAATTCATCTAAATATCTTTACCAGTCTCAACATGGTGTGTTCAACGGAGTATTTTCCACTTAACATTCCTTTCTGTCATAAAACTGTAAACTTTCTGTCTATACAGCAGTTTCCCAGGTGTTGGCGGAACATGTTTTCGCGTTTTGCTGATATTGCAGTCAATTCGCTTATTAAGCTGTTTTTGTTGTGGGAAAATTCTTGTTGTCAGCGCTCTTGGGTGTACTTGTGTGAGAGCAGAGTGAACTCTGTGGCTTTTGATTGTATATTGTCCAGAAGGACAGATGTGCCATGTTGACGCTCTGAAATAAAGTTTTAAATTAGACTTCTGAGTTCTCTTGAATATGAGACCCGACTGCATCTTTGTACTTTATGAATGCTAGCTGTTGAACTTTCTCCTTGTGAAGGAGTTTTATAAAAAATGGATTATATATATATATATATATATATTTGTATTCATATATATATATATATATATATATATATATATATATATATATATATATATATATATATATATATATATAGGGTTGTTCGGAAAGTCATTTCGTTTTTTTTGGGGAACATGAAAGACAGTTTTCGTATAATGAATAAATATTTTATTAAATTATATATTGGCCATTCTGGTCCAACACCTTTTGCCATCTTTCTGGTAGTAGCATAATTCCACGCTCATAAAATTTTTGGTCTTTGCTGGCAAAAAACTGATCGAGGTGGTTTTTGACCTCCTCATTTGAGGTGCAGGTTTTACCGTCTAAAAATTTTTGGAATGACCGAAACAAATAATAATCCGATGGTGCCTGGTCTGGAGAATTTGGTGGGTGTGGTATTGTATCCCATTTAAGCTGTAAAAGCTTTTGGTGAGTGACCAAACTTGTGTGAGGTTTCGCGTTGTCTTGGTGAAACAGTACACCTTTCCTGTTGATTAGTTCTGACCTTTTCTGTTGAAGTTCATCATTCATTTTGTCCAGCTGATGACAGTAGACTTCCGAATTAATCGTTGTGTTATCCGGTAAAAGCTTAAAAACAACGATTCCTTTAAAATCCCACCAAACAGACAGCATCACCTTTTTTTTGGTGAATATCGACTTTGGAAATGGTTTGAGCCGGTCCATCTTTTTTACTCCATGACCTCTTGCGTTTGACGTTGTTGTATATAACCCATTTTTTGTCCCCAGTGATGATGTGCTTCAAAAACGGATCATTTTCGTGACGTTTGAGAAGCGAATCGCAGACGTCAATGCGGCGACACAGATTTCTCTCTGTGAGAATATAGGGAACCCATACATCGAGCTTCGAGGATAATACCAGGCCTTTCAAGTGGTCATAAACTGTTGAATTTGATAAATTTAACCTCAATCTGATCTCACGTGTTGTTATTCGCCGGTTCGCATCAACTAATGCCTTTATCGCGTCTTTATCAGCTTCCACCGGACTTCCCGAACATGGTGCAGCTTCGACATCAAAATTGCCGGATCGAAATTTAGCGAACCAGTTCTGGCACTGGCGTACTGTCAACACACCTTCTCCATACACATCGGTCAATTTTTTTCTGGCTTGAAAAGCATTTTTACCCTTTCTTTAGTAAAACAGTAAAATATGTCGAAAATTCTGCTTATCGCTCTCCATATTTAAGAGGGTACCAACCAAAAACTACTGCGTAGAATTAATTGGAATTTTTCACACACAAGCCTTGCTATATGAGCTATCAAAGCATATAAAAATTATACGGCTTAAATGTGAAGTTGGGTGAAAAAAAAATACAATTAAATCCTCTGCCGTTAAAAAACGAAATTACTTTCCGAACAACCCAATGAAATAATATTCGATCTATTGAGATTTAACTGAATAACTGTTGAAGCATAATGAAAAGCCATCGCAAGCACTTTTTATTGAAAACACTAAAATAATCAAGAAATACGAGGTACATTGGGCTTTTATAGTTTTAAGATTCTGTGTCCAGCCAATCAAATTACAGGGAAAAACTAATTAAACATAGCCAATCAAAACACAAAAGGATCAACTAAAGAAAACCTCGTACGTCAGAGAAAGCTATTACTTATATACAACAATAATCAGCCAAGTCGTCAAGTAAGAGTGCGATTATATATTTCAACAACTTACTTACGAAAAAGACTCTCTAGCTATCCAGTTGCCGCGTCTTCTCTTACAACCAAATGTATTTTCGTGACATCGCTAGATGGCGCTGTTATAGAATTTTATGGTAGCCGCTAGAGGGCTTACTGACTTAAAAAATGTATAAAGTCACTGCACCTAGAATATAATACTCCCACCTATATTATCCAGCTTATTATCTCCTATCTTTATAATAGATCTTTTCAAATCAAAATTAATAGCTCATATTCTGATAAATTCAATATTAATAGTGGTGTTCCTCAGGGTTCTGTGCTGGGTCCTATACTGTTTAATATTTATATCAACGATATCCCTCAAGCTCCTAATACTACCCTGGCTATCTATGCGGATGATACCGCCATCTTTTCTACAAATAAGAGCTACAAGTATGCTGTGATTGCTCTAAATAAACATCTTCGTCTTATCACTAGCGGGCTGAAAAAATGGAGAATTAAAATTAATACAGACAAATGTGAAGCTGCCATGTTCACCTCCAAACACCCTAGAACCTACAACGAATATAACATTAACATTGAGGACACAAGTATCCCTTGGTCTAATAACGTAAAATACTTAGGAATTACTTTGGATAAGAATCTCACCTGGTCTACTCACATTAACAATATTAAAAATAAATTTCGAGCTGCTAAAAGACTACTCTTCCCCTTAATTGCTCGAAATAGCGTTTTAAGCACTGATAACAAGTTGCTCATCTATAAATCTTATCTTCGACCCCAACTTTCGTATGCGTGTATTGCATGGTCATATGCGGCTGACTACCTTATTACTTCTCTTGCTGCTGCACAAAATATTACTATTAGACAAATTACAAATTCCCCCTGGTACTTTCGCAATGTTGAAATCCATAATGAAATTAATCTCCCCTCTCTCCCTCAATACTTTCAAAATTTAGCTCTTAAATTTAATAATAAATTAAGCATTGATCATCTTATTGAACTAGCTCAGTATGACTATGCAGACACTGCAAACCGACGTCGTCCCATGGCCATCTTAGGTAGAGATTTTACTTAAAATTCTATTTGCTACTTGTGCTCTCTCCCTCAAATTGGATTGGCTCCTGAAGTCAGGTTTCAATCCTCCCCAGCGGTAGCTTCCCCCCCTCTCCAGTTTCCACTGTCGCTGCCTAAGCAGCTAAGTGTAGGGCTCCCTCCTTGGAGGGTGAAATCCTAAGATTGCCACTGGTCGGCACAGCGAGAAATTCTATTGGCTCTTTTCTTGCCAGTTGGATCCGATAGTTTCTGTGCTTGCACAGCTCCCTATCTGTCTTCATTTCTCTGCTGCTTTTAAATAATATTAAAAAAAAATAAATAAATAAATAAATAAAAAATAAAAATAAAAATAATTTTATCTGATTACTTAAAGTAACTTGTACTTTGAAAGTAAACGTACTGTTTACATTTACTACCTAGAGTAGTACTAATTTTTCTCCTTATGTCTTTATTATACTTTTGTGTCCCTCGGCGAAACTCATGTATCCCTGTTCCATCCCCTATTATTCTTGTATTTTAAGTTATGCCAACTCAATTTCATAGTTTCCAACATCAACCTAAATAGTATTCCAGCACTAGAGGGCTAGGCCCAGGAAGTGCTGTAGCCAACTCTTTCTGTGAGCTTCTGTGAGTGCACCTAGAAGGGCGGGTGAGTCGGGAGCTCTCTTGGTACTCAGTTGCCGCGTCTTCGCTTACAACCAAATGCATTTTCGTGACACCGCTAGATGGCGTTGTTATAGAATTTTATGCCGCGTCTTCTCTTAAAACCAAATGTATTTTCGTGACACCGCTAGATGGCGCTGTTATAGAATTTTATGGTAGCCGCTAGAGGGCTTACTGAATTAAAAATGTATAAAAGTCACTTGGTACTCAGTTGCCGCGTCTTCGCTTACAACCAAATGTATTTTAGTAACACCGCTAGATGGCACTGTTATAGAATTTTCACTCGCTTTTCTAATTATGTTTCACGGGCTCAAACTCTCAGGATCCTTGCCATTTCACCTATACCTTCTCCCATTTTAACACATCGCCTGTAGAGGGCGCTAGAGCCTTATTAATAATAGGAATACTAACCACTAGGGACAAAGAAAGGGGCTTACTAAGGGAGGAACCAATTTCCTTACTTAAGAAGTTGTGAGATTTTTCAATTTAAAACATGAATCACTATATTCCGTACGTGCTGATACATATATTGACATATCTCACACTTCTTCCTTTACTAGATGTAACAGAGGGTCTGTTAACCTGTTACAGGT
>CM063507.1:55267980-55307980 GCA_032207245.1 Pardosa pseudoannulata | reverse complement strand
ATATTTCGGATATCTTGTTTTACTCAACTTTAATTCTTATTTTTAACAAAACATTTGCCAAAGTGAGAAATGGTTCAATATCTTTTGTAAGTCTTTTGATAGACAGAAGCTTAAAGTTGCACTATGTGTGACAAACCGCAACAAGTCTCTACTTTAAAGTTTCATTTCAAAATCTCCCATTGCAACCACTGAGCAGTAATTGACTTCAAATGCAAATTCAAGTACAATTTTCTTCTGATTTACTTCCTCCCTGACATTAAATATCAATACTACACGTCAATAGTTAGAGAAGCAAAGACAAAAGAGGAGTGCCTGCTAAGAAATGTGCCTCTCCTTGCAACACTAACCTCCTTTTTAATATGATTTAATTTCCCAATCGCATATAAGATACTGACATGAATTTTGTAACTGCCGAAATATTGTGGTTTGTGAATAAAATGTAACTTATTATGACATGCCACATTTGTTCAGAAATTGATAATTTGGCGTTGTTCTTTATTGAACTTTATTGAACACTCACCTAAATGTCTTATCGCACGTCAACAACTTATACGCTTTGAAGATGAAACGGTTTGGATATGGTTTATTTCTTTTGCTACAGAAGATGTAATAAGACCGGGACCTACTGCTTAAAGCCAATTCCAAATGGCTATTACACCAGATTCAGTTTACGATTTTTGTTTTCTTGTGAAGAATGCTCTGATCTTTATTGTAAGAGTAAAAAAATTTAATCAGATAAAATATAACTTGTAAATTATACTGTATAGATGTAATCCAGGATAATAAAAACTGCCGGTTACAATAACTATGCAGCCCCTATTCATTTTAATTACCCTGACTACTGGGGAAGGAGAAAAATAAGCAGCTAGACTAATGAATAATGTTGCAGTCTGGCAAGAGGAGCATAATTTTGAGAACAACTTAAATCTCTAATGAGGATCTGCTAAAATACCATTTTTGTCAGTCAACGGCAGCCAGGAGAATGATACAAAAAACCCTTTGCTCGGACAGAATTGTACCCCAGAGCGAGATAGATTAAATTTAACAAGGGACAAGAAACTTAAAGAATTTAACTGTTAGATCAGGGGAAAACTGAGCCATTTGCCACCAACAGCTGGAAAATGTGTTGGATGGATAGAAAATGTATATCTATTATACAGAAAGCTTTGGGAAATGTTTTAGAAGAATTTTAGGTCGAGGACACTCCTTTGATTAAGATAATTTGTAACCGGAGAAAATAGATTTGAAGGAATTAGAATGGGAGAGAGGAGGTTTTTAAAGAGATATTAAATTTAAATAATTTTGATATATTACATATATATATATATATATATATATATATATATATATATATATATATATATATATATATATATATATATATATATATATATATATATATATATATATATACATATACATATACATATATATATATATATATATATATATATATATATATATATATATATATATATATATATATATATGTAATCGTCCAGGGACCAACTAGCCCCGAACTTTACACTTGAAAACTGCTTTTAAAATTGCCCCTATTATTTTCCTCAGCCCGTGCATACTGGGCTGCCAAGTGTCCCGTTAACCGTCCGTTAGAAAGAAGCACATCATTCGTCGTGGACGAAATTAACTTTTATTTCATCCGATAAAAATAGCACAGAATCCAGAGACGTCTGAACCCGAAGGTGTCAGAACGCTCTATATCTCTAAGTAATTGTAATGCCAACCTTCTGCGAGAGACGGCTAAAACCCGTGTGTGGGAAAATGCTGAGGCAAGTGTTTTAATTGCTTATATAAAGTAACCTTTGACTCGAGCCATCTGAAAAGTGTGGCGTGTCAGAGGAGCATTACTTCTGATCGTTACAAATTTTCATGGGAAAGTTATAACTTCCTCATTAAAATGCCAGCTATATCATTTTCTATTTTGGGAATCATAGAAAGAATTTCGGGGTTCGGCTGAAGGAATGAAAACATCCTCGTTTAAATTGGATGGCCGGGAAATATGGTTAATATAAAGAGAAGAAATTAAGATCAAGAATAATGAATGGGGAAAAGAAATAATTTTGGAATACGCTTTAGGGTTTAGATATTGATATTTTTATATATTATGATATATAAAAATATATTTCGCATACAGACATATGTATACATACATACATACACTACAGTTGACATTTTTAGGAACAGCAAGGTTCCTGATGTTATTTTCCAGGTTTTTCAGGGTTGCTGAATAACCTGAACTTGGTGATTCATTTGATGGAATTGTTGAATTGCTTGAAGGCTGGACATACTGTCTGATAAAATCTGGAACGAGCTGGGACCAGGCTGCTGGGTGATCCAGTTTAACGCTTCTAAAATATCTTTCAGTTCTGCCTGGAAGATTATGGCTGAGCAGTTTACCACCATTGGTGGATTGCTTTCTCTTTTTTATATGCTATAAATGCGGCTCCGACATTACTTTTTGATCCATCAGTGAAAACAAGTACCAAGGACTTTGCTTCGACCTGCTTCGCTCTCTCGCTGAAGGTGCTGTCTGCTGGATGGAGGATGTACTGCTTGAAGCCGATACCCAACGGCTACGAACATCCCTGTCAGCAGCGGGATTCGAACTCACAACTCCGTTGCAGAACAGCAGCGCTCTACCATTCCGCCATTGTTCTGCTGCAATTATACTCTTAGATCGTGTGTTAAAACGTTTTATAAGACTCTTTGTCAGGTTCTTTATGGCTAATAAAAACATGAGTGTTTTTTATTTTGAATAAATCCTAGAAAAAATATTTTTATTTGGTGTATTAACAAACTAAGATTATGAACAATAAATGCATTATTAGCAATATGCAACAAATAATTAAAAATTTAATTAATGAAACAAAAAATAACATATTAACAAATAAAAAATCTCAAAAGAATCCAAAAGTTTGCAACGCTTTAATTCATAATCAGCTATCCGAATTTTTAAACAATGGACCACCACGTAAGATAAGATAAAAAAAATGTTATTTAGCACGCAAAAAATGCACCCTCCACAATTCACGTTTCCTTATTTCCTTCGTTCTACTTTTCCGTCGTCACTTTTTTCCGTTATTCAACACGAGAATTTACAATTCCGTCTGCAACACATTATATAATTGTTCGTGAAGCAGCGTAATTGGCTTTTGATCTTGTAATGTACTCTTGAACTTGCATTCCTCCATTTATTTTTTCATATCACGCTATTTTTCCTCTCCTAATCTTTTTCTGAACAATTGCTTTAAAACAACACGACTGCCGGAAACCTTCGATTCTGTCTAATAATTGTTTCTAGTCGACTAATTTACTTGCATTGTACGGTATGAAAGAAAGCGATGAAAATACGTATAATCACCCACTTCCGTCGTGGAGAAAATTTATTGAGTACAATATTTTATCAATTAAAATTCTATGTAGGGGTTTTTGTTTTTATTTTTCAGGCTAGAAATTAATTAAGGTATTGTTTAGTAGTACGCAATATTGCGTAATTAAGCTTTTGGGAACTTTTTCAATAACGTACGAGGAATTTGACTTGATGATATCAGTTTCGACCTAGATTTTTTTTCTCCCATAATTAAAGCATTTTTAGATTTTAGGAAATGATATTTTTCCTAGGTAAACTAATTGAAAAGGGAAACTGCGCTTTCAGTAACACACGTGCGCTTCTGATCTTTGACATAGAAAATTCATAGTAATTTTCTCTTGAAAATGAAGCCACCTTTAATCTTTTTTTAAACAGTTTAACACGTTGACGGACACTTGCGTCTATAGCCGTCAAAACGAAATTCACGATATGGCACGACGGAAATAGCCATCCATAACGAAATGTTAGCCATCCATAACGTTTTTAAACACTTGGGGGCTTACTCTGGACGTTGCGAATGGTTCGACCATTCGTTGTGACGTTACTTTGACATCATCTTGCGGACATTATGTGAGCAAGCGATCAAGCTGACGTCAAAGAGACGTTACAACGAATGTTCTAACCGACTCGCAGGCCTGTTACTCTGGACGTTGCGAGCCAGACCGAACATTCGTTGTGATATCACATTGACGGCAGCTTGATCATTTGCTCGCATAATGTCCGCAAGCTGGTGTCAAAATGACGTCACAACGAAAGTTCGAAACGAACCGCAATGTCCAGAGTAAGTCACTAAGTCAATTACTCTGGACCTTGCGAGTCGGTTCGAACGTTCGTTGTGACCTCACTTTTACGTCATCTTGATCATTTTCTCGCATGATGTCCGCAAGCTGACGTCAAATTGATGTCACAATGAAGATTCGAAACGAAACGCAACGTCCAGAGTAAGGGCCTAAGGCTATAGCGCCACAAATGTGCACTTACCGGCGTACAAGTACCAGCCTAGTGTCATGTTTTGTAAAAAAGTTTTTAGGTTGAGTTTCTTTTCCACCTGTTACACGACTATGTCATGCCCCATGCTTTGACACATGGCATACCGAAAAATAATGCGTAATGATTATAAAATTATGATAATTTTTTTTGTCATTTTTTTAAGTCTGTTTGATTATGAATTAACATTTCGTGTAAAACTCCCAAAAGTACTTTGTTGCACACACAAAATTGCTTATTTGAGTCATTATACACGTCATTTACGCTTTTACGTTTTGTTTTGACAGCTGTCACTGATGTTTAAACAGGTGTAATTTTTCTATAAAATGAGGTAGAGACAAAACAAAAACAGATTTAGAAGCCTAAAAGTTGAAATTTTGCAATAGAGAAATAAAAAAACTTATGATTTTTGGCAAAAAATGACGTTTTTAATGTAGACGGATACCTTAAGCAGAAAGGGTTAAACTATACTTCTAATATTCTAAAAATTACAAAAACATATAGTGTTAATTTTCGAACTACACTTATTTCTTATGTCCGTCAATGTGTTAATAATTAATAAGAGCCTTGGGAAAATTACTTTACTCATTATTAATATTACAAATTACGCAGACTGCAAGAGCAAAACGTATTATAGACCTGATAACCTTTCGTATAGCATAAATTCGTCAACTAATAGAGTGATATTCCTCAAGAAAATGGAAAGGCCGTACTTTTAAATTCTTTCTGTGGAATTAGGTATACGCATTTTTAATATGAGTGTTATCATCGAGTCCATTTTATTAGAAAATGCTTTGAATTTTAATGAAAAATTTATTATTTCATAACGGCATTATATATACTTATTATGATAAAACAGTTAAAAATTGAATAGTTTAAAAACCAAAATTTAAGGTCTCTTTTGCCGTAATAAGAAAGTTTTTCGTAATTAAAATAGAACAAAGACCTTTCAAATATTTTCTATTTAACGTATTGTAAACGATTTGCCAACGCCTATATATTTACATCATTTTTATAGACAGATAAGGGTGTTCTTTTACGCCTATTTCGGTAAAGGGGTTAAGGTCGCGTTCAACAATAGCCAATTTGAACTAATCGGAGATTAAACGCCTTGAAACTCTATGGTTGTTAATCGTTGATGGCTTATAATAGATTACAATGAGATTGAATCTGAATGAGACAAGAACGATATCACAAAAACTTATACTTTATTGAAAACTCTCAAAAAATGTTAAACCTTCGGAATTCCCAGATTGTAATATTAGGTTGGGGAAAAATAAATACATTATTTTTTAGGTAGATGGTCTATAGTGATTGATATCTCGTAAAGCATCAGCCAAACAATTTCAAACTTATGCTCGTTGTCAAGGTGACATGCAACACTAAAATTTTACTTTAATGTTTTTTTTTTTTCATTCAGTTGTGAGTTACAGGGTGTTAAAAATGGAAGTGAACTGATTTATATTTATACAAACGCTTTGAAACGTCCAACGCATTTTTCTCTGTAGCATATTTATGCCAATTTAGTTTAGAACCGGATCGATAGATTAAGAGAAGGTAAACTTTACTCGCTTTGAATTTTGCTAACCCTAACTCATTACGATTTCAGTATGGATGCTTCTATCCATTCCAGGTCCAACTGCTTAATAAATTCGAAGACAGACGGAGAGATAACTTAGGCTATTATTGTATAGGGGATAATACTCCAGGAATATTGGTCTTATAACAGTACTTTTTGATACTTCCTTGGGTATGTGCATAAAACCTTACAACTATAAGAAAGTTATTTATACAAACGCTTTGAAACGTCCAACGCATTTTTCTCTGTAGCATATTTATGCCAATTTAGTTTAGAACCGGATCGATAGATTAAGAGAAGGTAAACTTTACTCGCTTTACTGCTAACCCTAACTCCTTAAGAATCCAATATGGATGCCTGTATCCATTCCAGGTCCAACCGCTTCATAAATTCGAGGACAGACGGACAGATAACTTAGGGTATTATTATATAAGGCATAATACTCAAGGAATATTGGTCTTATAACAGTACTATTTGATACTTACTTGGGTATGTGCATAAAACCTTACAACTATAAGAAAGTTATTTATACAAACGCTTTGAAACGTCCAACGCATTTTTCGCTGTAGCATATTTATGCCAATTTATTTTAGAATCAGATCGATAGATTAGGAGAAGGTAAACTTTACTCGCTTTACTGCTAACCCTAACTCATTAAGAATCCAGTTTGGATGCCTCTATCCATTCCAGGTCCAACCGCTTCATAAATTCGAGGACAGACGGACAGATAACTTAGGCTATTATTATATAAGGGATAATACTCCAGGAATATTGGTCTTATAACAGTACTTTTTGATACTTCCTTGGGTATGTGCATAAAACCTTACAACTTTAAGAAAGTTATTTATACAAACGCTTTGAAAAGTCCAAAGTATTTTTCGCTGTAGCATATTTATGCCAATTTATTTTAATATATTTATTTTAGAATCAGATCGATAGATTAGGAGGAGATAAACTTTGAATTTTGCTAACCCTAACTTATTCAGAATCCAATATGGATGCCTCTATCCATTCCAGGTCAAGCTGCTTCATAAATTCGAGGACAGACGGGCAGATAACTTAGGCTATTATTATATAAGGGATAATACTCCAGGAATATTGGTCTTATAACAGTACTTTTTGATACTTCCTTGCGTATGTGCATAAAACCTTACAACTATAAGAAAGTTATTTATACAAACGCTTTGAAAAGTCCAAAGTATTTTTCGCTGTAGCATATTTATGCCAATTTATTTTAATATATTTAGTTTAGAACCGGATCGATAGATTAAGAGAAGGTAAACTTTACTCGCTTTACTGCTAACCCTAACCCGTCAAGAATCCAATATGGATGCCTGTATCCATTCCAGGTCCAACCGCTTCATAAATTCGAGGACAGACGGGCAGATAACTTAGGCTATTATTATATAACAGATAATACTCCAGGAATATTGGTCTTATAACAGTACTTTTTGATACTTCCTTGCGTATGTGCATAAAACCTTACAACTATAAGAAAGTTATTTATACAAACGCTTTGAAAAGTCCAAAGTATTTTTCGCTGTAGCATATTTATGCCAATTTATTTTAATATATTTATTTTAGAATCAGATCGATAGATTAGGAGAAGGTAAACTTTACTCAATTTACTGCTAACCCTAACTCATTAAGAATCCAGTTTGGATGCCTCTATCCATTCCAGGTCCAACCGCTTCATAAATTCGAGGACAGACGGGCAGATAACTTAGGCTATTATTATATAGGGGATAATACTCAAGGAATATTGGTCTTATAACAGTACTTTTCGATACTTACTTGGGTATGTGCATAAAACCTTACAACTATAATAAAGTTATTTATACAAACGCTTTGAAAAGTCCAAAGTATTTTTCGCTGTAGCATATTTATGCCATTTTATTTTAGAATCAGATCGATAGATTAGGAGAAGATAAACTTTACTCGCTTTACTGCTAACCCTGACTCATTAAGAATCCAGTTTGGATGCCTCTATCCATTCCAGGTCCAACCGCTTCATAAATTCGAGGACAGACGGACAGATAACTTAGGCTATTATTATATAAGGGATAATACTCAAGGAATATTGGTCTTATAACAGTACTTTTTGATACTTACTTGGGTATGTGCATAAAACCTTACAACTATAATAAAGTTATTTATACAAACGCTTTGAAAAGTCCAACGCATTTTTCGCTGTAGCATATTTATGCCAATTTAGTTTAATATATTTAGTTTAGAACCGGATCGATAGATTAAGAGAAGGTAAACTTTACTCGCTTTACTGCTAACCCTAACTCCTTAAGAATCCAATATGGATGCCTGTATCCATTCCAGGTCCAACCGCTTCATAAATTCGAGGACAGACGGACAGATAACTTAGGCTATTATTATATAACAGATAATACTCAAGGAATATTGGTCTTATAACAGTACTATTTGATACTTACTTGGGTATGTGCATAAAACCTTACAACTATAAGAAAGTTATTTATACAAACGCTTTGAAACGTCCAACGCATTTTTCGCTGTAGCATATTTATGCCAATTTAGTTTAGAACCGGATCGATAGATTAAGAGAAGGTAAACTTTACTCGCTTTACTGCTAACCCTAACTCCTTAAGAATCCAATATGGATGCCTGTATCCATTCCAGGTCCAACCGCTTCATAAATTCGAGGACAGACGGACAGATAACTTAGGGTATTATTATATAAGGCATAATACTCAAGGAATATTGGTCTTATAACAGTACTATTTGATACTTACTTGGGTATGTGCATAAAACCTTACAACTATAATAAAGTTATTTATACAAACGCTTTGAAAAGTCCAAAGTATTTTTCGCTGTAGCATATTTATGCCAATTTATTTTAATATATTTAGTTTAGAACCGGATCGATAGATTAAGAGAAGGTAAACTTTACTCGCTTTACTGCTAACCCTAACTCCTTAAGAATCCAATATGGATGCCTGTATCCATTCCAGGTCCAACCGCTTCATAAATTCGAGGACAGACGGACAGATAACTTAGGGTATTATTATATAGGGGATAATACTCAAGGAATATTGGTCTTATAACAGTACTTTTCGATACTTACTTGGGTATGTGCATAAAACCTTACAACTATAATAAAGTTATTTATACAAACGCTTTGAAACGTCCAACGCATTTTTCGCTGTAGCATATTTATGCCAATTTATTTTAGAATCGGATCGATAGATTAAGAGAAGGTAAACTTTACTCGCTTTACTGCTAACCCTAACTCCTTAAGAATCCAATATGGATGCCCCTATCCATTCCAGGTCCAACCGCTTCATAAATTCGAGGACAGACGGGCAGATAACTTAGGCTATTATTATATAACAGATAATACTCCAGGAATATTGGTCTTATAACAGTACTTTTTGATACTTCCTTGCGTATGTGCATAAAACCTTACAACTTTAAGAAAGTTATTTATAAAAACGCTTTGAAAAGTCCAAAGTATTTTTCTCTGTAGCATATTTATGCCAATTTAGTTTAGAACCGGATCGATAGATTAAGAGAAGGTAAACTTTACTCGCTTTACTGCTAACCCTAACTCCTTAAGAATCCAATATGGATGCCTCTATCCATTCCAGGTCCAACCGCTTCATAAATTCGAGGACAGACGGGCAGATAACTTAGGCTATTATTATATAAGGCATAATACTCAAGGAATATTGGTCTTATAACAGTACTATTTGATACTTACTTGGGTATGTGCATAAAACCTTACAACTATAAGAAAGTTATTTATACAAACGCTTTGAAACGTCCAACGCATTTTTCGCTGTAGCATATTTATGCCAATTTAGTTTAATATATTTAGTTTAGAACCGGATCGATAGATTAAGAGAAGGTAAACTTTACTCGCTTTACTGCTAACCCTAACTCCTTAAGAATCCAATATGGATGCCTGTATCCATTCCAGGTCCAACCGCTTCATAAATTCGAGGACAGACGGACAGATAACTTAGGGTATTATTATATAACAGATAATACTCAAGGAATATTGGTCTTATAACAGTACTATTTGATACTTACTTGGGTATGTGCATAAAACCTTACAACTATAAGAAAGTTATTTATACAAACGCTTTGAAACGTCCAACGCATTTTTCTCTGTAGCATATTTATGCCAATTAATTTAGAACCGGATCGATAGATTAAGAGAAGGTAAACTTTACTCGCTTTACTGCTAACCCTAACTCCTTAAGAATCCAATATGGATGCCTGTATCCATTCCAGGTCCAACCGCTTCATAAATTCGAGGACAGACGGACAGATAACTTAGGGTATTATTATATAAGGCATAATACTCAAGGAATATTGGTCTTATAACAGTACTATTTGATACTTACTTGGGTATGTGCATAAAACCTTACAACTATAAGAAAGTTATTTATACAAACGCTTTGAAACGTCCAACGCATTTTTCGCTGTAGCATATTTATGCCAATTTAGTTTAGAACCGGATCGATAGATTAAGAGAAGGTAAACTTTACTCGCTTTACTGCTAACCCTGACTCATTAAGAATCCAGTTTGGATGCCTCTATCCATTCCAGGTCCAACCGCTTCATAAATTCGAAGACAGACGGACAGATAACTTGGGCTATTATTATATAGGGGATAATACTCCAGGAATATTGGTCTTATAACAGTACTTTTTGATTCTTCATTGCGTATGTGCATAAAACCTTACAACTATAAGAAAGTTATTTATACAAACGCTTTGAAACGTCCAACGTATTTTTCGCTGTAGCATATTTATGCCAATTTATTTTAGAATCTTATCGATAGATTAGGAGAAGTTAAACTTTACTCGCTTTGAATTTTGCTAACCCTAACTCATAAAGATTCCAATATGGATGTTCCTATCCATTCTAGATCTAATCGCTTCATAAATTCGTAGACAGACGGACAGATAACTTAGGTTATTATTATATAGGGGATATTTTAAAATTATAAATATTTTATCATAGCACTGTAAACAGCTTCTCACAAATGTATTGCTAATAAGATATATTTTTATAAAGATTGGTCAAAGACAAAAGTTAATTTTGAGAGTCCACTGTCCTTTTAAAGGGATAAGGTACTTTTATTTTTACAGAAATGGGCTGAAAATAGGGAATGTTTTTGTGTTGAAAATATCAATCTCATATGCTACATAATCTACTTTTATTTGAATGATTATTTGACTTCACCAAAATCTAATTTTTGTCGTAGATTCTTAATTAAAAACCTTAAAGTTACATTTTAATGTTTGATGTTTTTGAAATAGAATCAGTGAGTTCAAAGTATTACAGAGAGTCATAGAGCTTACTTGAAGGAAGCACCGATCTCTTACCAGAAGGTTGCGAGTTCGGGACTCGAACCGGAGTAAGAACCTCCGCGTGCATTAATAGAGGATGGACCTGTAAAATAGGCTCATGGTCGGAAAGGCATCCAAATGCCCAAACGATACCTCTGGAGGGGGCAGGATAAACCTGGAGGTTCTGGAAATATATAATCGTAATGTCCGTATCTACACTGTCTGCCAATAAGTATTTGGACACCTATGCAAATGACGATATCTGCGATCCTGAGGTACGTCACGGCTTCCGCCGGTATACATCGTGTAGGAAACAGCATCGGCATTAGTCGCATACAAGATGCAGCTCAGTTCGGAACCCTCTGATTTCGAGAAAGGTATAATTATCGGGTATCACAAATGTGGCCGATCATTAAGGGACACATCTAGTGATGTGAAGTACTAAAAATTGACAGTGGCATATGTGATTAAGAAGTGAAAGGTGAGCGGTGATTGTCGGAATGTGTCACGAGTTGGCAGACCAACGAAACTGGGATATAGAGACCGACGAGTGCTGTCCAGAAAACCAAGGCTTGGTATGGTGCCAATGGAGTTCATCGAATGGACTGGCCTAACTAGAGCCCAGACTGAACCTTATCGAGAACGTCTGAGACTAGTGTGATCGCTGAATTAAGGTGTGCACTACCCGTCCAAAATCGGTGAAGCAACTTACATGTCTACTCCAAATCGAGTGAAAGACAATACCACTAGCTGCAATACAAAGAATTGAGGAAAGTATGCCCCGGAGGGTTCACGATGTAATTGCCTCTCATGGAGGCTCTACCAACTATTGATTTGAATAAAACTAGTTTTTCTTTTCTATCAAATGTGTCCAAATACTTATTGGTAGACAGTTTATTACAGTTGCATACAAACAGCCCCATTTTAACTCAGGGACTAGCTCGAATTTTCTAATGTTGTTTCTTAATAAATGTACAGAAGTGTTTAAATATTTAAAGTATGCCATAAACTGGTACTGCGCCTCCTTAAAAATACCACAAGGGGCAGAGAAAATTTTCAATTTTATTGTAAAAAAATGTAACCAATCAATGCTATTGGCTATCTGTGAAAATTCTTCCATAGCTTAACATAGCGTTCAATAGCTTTTATTCCTTCCGTTACCGATTGAAAGATTTCAAATGCCAAGTCTGCCACTTTGTGATACTCGACATTACTCGATAATTAATATTCCCAAGGTCTCTCTGTCAATACATGTATCACATATTATTACGCCAACCTCCGTGATCGTTTTGTAACCTCATCTATTTATTTCACCATCCGGCGGCAGTCCTTAACCGCAGGCCGAGGGCAAGGTATGTAGATCTCACGCGAAAGTCACTTCTGTTTCTATAGCTCACAGCCACGCCCCTGATACAGAAAATCATTAACACGGAGAAAGTAAGAGTGATAAGAAAACAAATAAGTTTTTATCATATTTTTTCTATATATTCTTCAAAGATTAGCGAAGAGCAGATTAAGTTTGGTTACTATTCTTCTTCCACTTTTACTTTATTTTTATACTTTCTCGTATGGTTAGTGTTAGAGAAAGTATTAAAATCGTCCAAGATTTTGATCTTTTGTTTTGAACCTCAGTTCAAGCTTGGTTACTATTACTCTTATTTTTGGTCTATTTATACTTTCTTGCATGGTTAGTGTTAGAAAAAGTAGACCTCAAGATTTTGATCTTTTGTTTTGAACTCAGTTTAAGCTTGGTTACTATACTCTTCTATTTTTTTGGTCTATTTATACTTTCTTGTATGGTTAGTGTTAGAAAATATTGAATCGTCAAAATTTCAACCTTTTTGATCTTCCCGTTTTGGACGAGGTAAAGTTTGGTTACTATTACTCTTCTCTTTTTTGTCTATTTATACTTTCTCGTATGGTTAGTGTTAGAGAAAGTATTAAAATCGTCCAATATTTCGACCTCAAGATTTTGATCTTTTGTTTTGAACCTCAGTTCAAGCTTGGTTACTATTACTCTTCTACTTTTTTGGTCTATTTATACTTTCTTGCATGGTTAGTGTTAGAAAAAGTAGACCTGAAGATTTTGATCTTTTGTTTTGAACCTCAGTTCAAGCTTGGTTACTACTACTCTTCCATTTTTTTGGTCTATATATACTTTCTTGTATGGTTAGTGTTAAAAAAAAATAGTTAGAATCGTCAAAAATAACCTTAATATTTTGATCTTCCCATTTTGGACTTGAGGTAAAGTTTGGTTACTATTACTCTTTCACTTTTTTTAGTCTATTTATACTTTCTTGTATGGTTAGTGTTAGAAAAAGTATTGAAATCGTCTAAAATTTCGACCTCAAGATTTTGATCTTTTGTTTTGAACCTCAGGTAAGCTTGGTTACTATTACTCTTCTACTTTTTGGTCTATTTATACTTTCTTGCATGGTTAGTGTTAGAAAAAGTAGACCTGAAGATTTTGATCTTTTGTTTTGAACCTCAGTTCAAGCTTGGTTACTACTACTCTTCCATTTTTTTGGTCTATATATACTTTCTTGTATGGTTAGTGTTAAAAAAAATAGTTAGAATCGTCAAAAATTTCAACCTTAATATTTGGATCTTCCCATTTTGGACTTGAGGTAAAGTTTGGTTACTATTACTCTTTCACTTTTTTGGTCTATTTATACTTTCTTTGTTTTTGTTTAGTGTTAGAAAAAGTATTGAAATCGTCCAAAATTTCGACCTCAAGATTTTGATCTTTTCGTTTTGAACCTCAGTAAAACATTGGTTACTATTACTCTTCTCTTTTTTGGTCTATTTATACTTTCTTGCATGGTTAGTGTTAGAAAAAGTATTGAAATCGTCTTAAGATTTTGATCTTCCCGTTGTTTTGAACCTCAGGTAAATCATGCTTACTATTACTATTCCCCATTTTTTTGGTCTATTTATACTTTCTTGTACTGATAGTGTTAGAAAAAGCATTGAAATTGTCCAAAATTTCGATCTCTAGATTTTAATCTTCCCGTTTTGGACGTCAGATAAAGTTTAATAGCTAATCTTCTTCCACTATTTTATTCTATGTTTTCTTTTAGTATAGGTAGTGTTAGAAAGTATTGAAATCGTCCAAAATTTCAACCTCAAGATTTTGATCTTCCCGTTATGGACCTTAGGTAAAGCTTGATTACTATTACTCTTTCCCTTTTTTAGTCTATTTATACTTTCTTGTATGGTTAGTGTTAGAAAAAGTATTGAAATCGTCTAAAATTTCGACCTCAAGATTTTGATCTTTTGTTTTGAACCTCAGTTTAAGCTTGGTTACTATTACTCTTCTACTTTTTTGGTCTATTTATACTTTCTTGCATGGTTAGTGTTAGAAAAAGTAGACCTGAAGATTTTGATCTTTTGTTTTGAACCTCAGTTCAAGCTTGGTTACTACTACTCTTCCATTTTTTTGGTCTATATATACTTTCTTGTATGGTTAGTGTTAAAAAAAATAGTTAGAATCGTCAAAAATTTCAACCTTAATATTTGGATCTTCCCGTTTTGGACCTGAGGTAAAGTTTGGTTACTATTACTCTTTCCCTTTTTTAGTCTATTTATACTTTCTTGTATGGTTAGTGTTAGAAAAAGTATTGAAATCGTCTAAAATTTCGACCTCAAGATTTTGATCTTTTGTTTTGAACCTCAGTTCAAGCTTGGTTACTATTACTCTTCTACTTTTTTGGTCTATTTATACTTTCTTGCATGGTTAGTGTTAGAAAAAGTAGACCTCAAGATTTTGATCTTTTGTTTTGAAGCTCAGTTTAAGCTTGGTTACTACTACTCTTCTATTTTTTTGGTCTATTTATACTTTCTTGTATGGTTAGTGTTAGAAAAAATAGTTAGAATCGTCAAAACTTTCAACCATAATATTTTGATCTTCCCGTTTTGGACCTGAGGTAAAGTTTGGTTACTATTACTCTTTCTCTTTTTTAGTCTATTTATACTTTCTTGTATGGTTAGTGTTAGAAAAAGTATTGAAATCGTCTAAAATTTCGACCTCAAGATTTTGATCTTTTCGTTTTGAACCTCAGTTAAACATTGGTTACTATTAAACCTCCTCTTTTTTGCTCTATTTATACTTTCTTGCATGATTAGTGTTAGAAAAGGTATTGAAATCGTCTTAAGATTTTATATTCCCGTTTTTAACTTCAGGTAAATCATGCTTGCTATTACTATTCCCCATTTTTGGTCTATTTATACTTTCTTGTACTGATAGTGTTAGAAAAAGCATTGAAATTGTCCAAAATTTCGATCTCTAGATTTTAATCTTCCCGTTTTGGACGTCAGATAAAGTTTAATAGCTAATCTTCTTCCACTATTTTATTCTATGTTTTCTTTTAGTATAGGTAGTAGAAAGTATTGAAATCGTCCAAAATTTCAACCTCAAGGCTTTGATCTTCCCGTTATGGACCTTAGGTAAAGCTTGATTACTATTACTTTTTCACTTTTTTGGTCTATTTATACTTTCTTGTATGGTTAATGTTAGAAAAAGTATTGAAATCACCGAAAATTATGATCTCGACGTTTTGGACGTCAGATAAAACTTAGTTACTACTCCTCTTCCCCTTTTTTGGTCTATATTTTCTTTTTCGTATAATTATACTCGGTGTAAACTCTATAGGCACTTCAAGGTCACTGATTTTTCCCGGATGACCAACTGTAACTATGGTAACGACAGTTGGGGAATGACTTTACTCTTTTTTCCCACTGTATTAAGGGGTGTCATGCATCGTGTGGGCTCTCCGTGCATGGTGAAAGTATGTTTATTTAGACAACACTTTGAAGAATACTTAATACTTTACATAAAATTTTATGAGTAATTCCAGACCTGTTTCTAAGTTCATAAATTTAAGATATAATCCCATTTCATAAAATTACAATTCAAAAATTGTATGTTATATTCTAATCCGTAAGATTTAAAAAATTCTACTGAAAAAGTAAAATTTTTTCACACACAGTTGCATTATTTAGAATAATTAATATCATTAAGATGATTGAATATTTCGCTAATTTAATGAGTAATTAGTTATAATTTCTCACTATTTTTCTTTTTATTTATATGTTTTTTTAATCTAAATATCAAAAAGTATTTCTTAATAATTAATTTATTTAAGAGAATGTAGCTCTGAAATTCTTAAATTTTAGTTGTATGTTAATAAGTATATTATGAAGTTATGTGGACCATAGTATTTCTATTCCAAAATTGTACTGTATTAATTATTTTATGATTTTCAAGAATTGAAGAGGTCTTAATGCAATAACAATATTTTGTATAATTTTATGTATTTAAAGATTTATGGTCTGTTGACACATTTTAGAAAGTGAAAAGTTTGAGGTAAAAGATTTCTAATGTTTTAGTATTCTAAATTAAAAGGAATTTTTGTATTTTTACTAGTTTTGTATTTATTATACCATTTTATTATTGTTAAATGTTCTATGAAATATGAGTTAATGCACACCTGAATTTGACTTTGCTATAATAATAGATCGTCTGAACTTATTGGTCAAATTCAACTGAAGTGCTGAAAATAGTTAATGCACAGGCTTCTTTTCGCTACCATAGTAATATTAAACGAAATTATTGAAGGTAAATTTTCATGGACTATAGTAAAAAGTATTGAAATCATCAAAATTTCTACCTCAGATTTTGATCTTTTTTGGAACTCAGATAATCTTGGTTACTATTACTATTCCACATTTTTGGTCTATTTATACTTTCTTGCACGGATAGTGTTAGAAAAAGTATTGAAATCACCCAAAATTTCGACCTCAAGATTTTGATCTATGTTTTGGACGTCAGATAAAGTTTAATTTCTATTCTTCTTCTACTTTTTTGGTCTATGTTTTCTTTTTCGTGTAGGTAGTAGAAAATATTGAAATCGTCCAAAAATTCTACCTCAAGATTTTAATCTTCCCGTTTTGGACCTCAGGTGAAGCTTGGTTACTATTGCTCTTCACTTTTTTGGTCTATTTATTCTTTTTTTGTATGGTTAGTTTTAGAAAAAGTATTCAAATCGTCCAAAATTTTCAACCTCTGTTTTTGATCTTCACGTTTTATTATATAAAGCTTAGTTACTATTCTCTACTACATTTTTGGTCTATTTCATTATTTTCTTTGATGTAAAAAACCTCCAGATTGATTCCAAATATCTTATACTCTACTTTTTTACTCTTTAATAAATAATTTATTTTAATCTTCCAAAATAACCTATTAAGATCTTCGTGAAATAGATAAGCTTAGTTACTATTCTCTTTCATATTTTCCATTTTTTCTATATAAAAATTAAAAAAAAAATATTGAAATCGTTCAAAATTAGACTCAATATTGTATATAATCAAAAATTACTAATATTTATTACCAGACTTTTGGTCTTTTTTTCTATTTTTTTCTTTTATATGTTATTGAATCATCCGAAATTTTCAACCTCAATGTTTGATTCTTCACGTTTTATATCTTAGTTTACTATTCTTACTACATTTTTGGTCTTCTATTTAGTTTCTTGTAAAATTAAGGAAAGTATTGAAATCGGTCAAAATCTCGACCTCAAGATTTTTATTAATCTTCACGCTTTGGAACTCATATAAAGCTTGGTTACTATTTTTCTTCCACTTTTTTGGTCTATTTTTATACTTTCTCGTTTAGGTAGTATTGGAATCATCCAAATTTTCAACCTCAATTGTTTGATAGATCTTCACGTTTTGAACCTTATATAAAGCTTAGTTACTATTCTCTACTACATTTTTGGTCTATTTCCATAGTTTCTCGTATATGTAAAATTAAGGAAAGTATTGAAATCGTCCAAAATTTAGACCTCAAGATTTGTACTGATCTTCACTGTTTGGTACTGAGATAATTTTGGTTACTATTTTTCTTCCACTTTTTTGGTCTATTTTTATACTTTCTCGTTTAGGTAGTATTGAAATCGTCCAAAATTTCCCCCTCAATAGTTTGATAGATCTTCACGTTTTGAACCATATATAAAGCTTAGTTACTATTCTCTACTACATTTTTGGTCTATTTCCATAGTTTCTCGTATATGTAAAATTAAGGAAAGTATTGAAATCGTCCAAAATTTAGACCTCAAGATTTGTACTGATCTTCACTGTTTGGTACTGAGATAAATTTTGGTACTACTTTTCTTCTACTTTTTTGGTCTATTTTTACACTTTCTCGTATATGTAGTATTGGAATCATCCAAATTTTCAACCTCAATTGTTTGATAGATCTTCACGTTTTGAACCTTATATAAAGCTTAGTTACTATTCTCTACTACATTTTTGGTCTATTTCCATAGTTTCTCGTATATGTAAAATTAAGGAAAGTATTGAAATCGTCCAAAATTTAGACCTCAAGATTTGTACTGATCTTCACTGTTTGGTACTGAGATAAATTTTGGTACTACTTTTCTTCTTTGGTCTATTTTTACACTTTCTCGTATATGTAGTATTGGAATCATCCAAATTTTCAACCTCAATTGTTTGATAGATCTTCACGTTTTGAACCTTATATAAAGCTTAGTTACTATTCTCTACTACATTTTTGGTCTATTTCCATAGTTTCTCGTATATGTAAAATTAAGAAAAGTAATGAAATCGTCCAAAATTTAGACCTCAAGATTTGTACTGATCTTCACTATTTGGTACTCAGATAAATCTTGGTACAACTTTTCTTCCATTTTTTGGTCTCTTTTTATATTTTCTCGTATAAGTACTATTGAAATCCTCCAAAATTTCAACCTTAATAACTTGAAGCATTTTCACGTTTTGAAATTTATATAAAGAGTTGTTATTAATATTCCTCTATTACATTTTTGGTCTATTTTTATAGTTCCTCCTGTATGTAGTATTAAGGAAAGTTTTGAAATTGACCAAAATTTCGACCTTGAGATTTTGATTGATCTTTACGTTTTAGATACCGAGAGCCAAAAATTACCATTTTTAGAATGTGTATGTGCACTTGAACACGGTAACTCGAGTTTGTTTTGTTTTAGAGCAGAGGTATTCAGCAGTGGAGATCCTTTTGACCTTGTGGTTTTCTGAAAGAAACCTCTTCATCAAAGAACAGAAAAAAAATAAATCAAAGCATTATCCTACTAAAACTTACACAATTATTCTTGCATCTTTATTTTATCATAATACATACTTTTAATAAGATATTGAATGATAAGGCACCTAATGGGGTTTTACGGTAGCATAAATTACGAATAAACAATAAGAGTTATTAATTATGATGTAAAAACAAAATAGCACTCTCTTGCACACTTGTGCTTAACTATATTTAACAGATTGAGGTTAACAGAACTAATATGTTTGGTTTGGTTTGATTGGATAATGCGGAATATATACTGCAACTAAAGAGGACTTTATCCTAGATACTTCACATGCGTAGGCATCTTCAGAATCACGGAAAGAGAGTAAAAAAGAACAGAGACTAATATGTTGTGTAATACATCTTGATTAATGTATTAGAAGCAAGTGACATTTATGAAAATTAAGAGGCAAAGGGTGCACCTTTCACTTTTATGAAGAGAATTACTAGGAGGGGATTGGTTTAATTTAAAGAGCTAAAGTCTAGTTTTAGGCAGTACGAAAGTTAATGAGACCAGGACCTACAGCTTAAAGCCGATTCCCAAAGAGCTACGAACATTAGTGGGATTCGAATCTTCGAACTCCTTTACCGAAAATCAGGCCATTATTCGACCCATTAGGGAGAAAAAACGATCTTGCTCAGAGCGGGTCCTTATCATTTAGAAACAGTCGGCAATGGCAACACTCTCTTTTTCAGTTTGATTTCTTGAGTTATACAAAGATTGAATTGAAGTAAAGTTCAGTTATTAGCACCCCTCCGGACAGAAATTCAGGCTATTTTACTGGCAGTCTCTCTGTAGTAAACCAAAGCATTTCATCGAGCAGTAACAGTATAACGAAGCTGGCAAGAAAAAAATAGCAGATTTACATATGATACTGAACCATATATGAGGCTTCTAATTTAGACATAAAAAATAGTTTTAAATAATTTTTCAACAAATTTTATTTTTTTAATAACCCCGTTATAAGTCTAGATCTCCTGTGACAGTTGATAGTGTGTTATCAAAGGGTCTATACCTAAGATTTGGCAGAGAAGAAAATACATACATTGATTTGTGTTTTTTTACTACAAATATATTTTGTTACATCATTGATATATGTATAAAACTGAACACTAAAAGTACAGTATGTTTAATTTAATATTTTAGCCACATTCCCACCCTCTTTATTCATTCAGAGAATCTACTGAGACTTCTTGGATTTTACTTAATAGGATCATTTTGATCAAATTATAATAATTTGCATAAATATCTTTTTGATTATGACACTTCCTAAAATGATTTATATAAGAGACCAAACCTAATCCAAGCCAAGCCTATGGGTCTTCTCTTTGGTCCCTCCCACAAAATTATGAGGACCTACCTTGAGCTTAAGTCGTACTTTCATCCTTGAAGTGCTCGTCAAAAACGAAAGGTGCAACCCCTTGCTTTAATACGAGTAGCCTTAGGCTCAATCGTGCCTGGTTAGACCAAGTGGCATATGCAACAACAACAAAAAGATGCAGGGCCCAAGCAAAAGCCCCCCCCAGGCTTGACCTACCTACCCCAGGGGTATTCAGAGGAGAACTAGGAGGAGGTCGTGTTCTCGAACTTATTTTACATGCCCTAGTCACCTATAACAAACACAGCTGATCTTAGGCCGGATGGATACCTAAAACTCTCCAGTTATGAGACAGCTGCCTTTGCTGACTGAGCTACAGCTGTTCCTACAAGATACGTTCTTTTGGTAACTTTCTGTGGTTGAAATAAAAGAAAACATGATGGACCACAAAGACTTTATTTCTTCTCATAGACAGGCAATATTTAATGTCCTTGCATTTTAGAAGCTGGGGAAGACCTGCAGTAGCTCAGTCGGCAAAGGCAACGCTCTAGTTACGGGAGGCTTGTGGGTTCGGAGCCAGAGTACGCATAAGATACACCGTGTTCCTTAAAGGTGACTGGGGCACGTAAAATAGGTTCGTGGTCACAATGTGCTCCAAGTTCTCAATCAATACCTATGGAAGTGGGAAGCCAAGCCTATGGGTGTTCTGCTTGGTTCCTACCTCAAAATTACGGGGACCTCGTTGAGCTTAAGTCATACATTCACAATTGAGGTGCTCGTCAAAAACGAAAAAAGCAACTCCTTTCTTTAATACGAGTAGCCTCCAGCATAATCGTACTTGGTTAGACGAAGTGGCATATGCAACAACAACAAGAATCAGGTCCTAAGCAGAAGACTCTCAGGCTTGATCTGCCTACCCCAGAGGTATTCAGAGGAGAACTTGGAGGACGTCGTGTCCTTGAACATGTTTTAAGTGCCCTAGTCACCTATAACAAACACAGCTGATCTTAGACCAGCTGGATTCCTAAACCCACAACTCTCCAGTTACGAGACAGCTGCCTTTGTTGACTGAGCTACCGCTGTTCCTACAAGAAACATTTTTTAGGTAACTTTTTTTGGTTGAAATAAAAGAAAACAAGATGGACTACAAAGCTTTTATTTCTTCTCATAGACAGGCAATATTTATTGTCCTTGCAATTTAGAAGCTGGGAAGACCAGCAATAGCTCAGTCGGCAAAGGCAACGGTCTCGTTACTGGAGGCTTGTGGGTTCGGAGCCGGAGTACGCATAAGATACACTGTGTTCGTTAAAGGTGACTGGGGCACGTAAAATAGGTTCGTGGTCACAATGTCCTCCAAGTTCGCAATCAATACCTATGGAAGTGGGAAGCTAAGCCTATGGGTGTTCTGCTTGGAACCTGCTTCAAAATTACGAGGACCTACTTAAGCTTAAGTAGTACTTTCATCCTTGAGTTGCTCGTCAAAAACGAAAGGCGTACCCCCTTGCTTTAATACGAGTATCCTCCGGCTCAATCGTACTTGGTTAAACCAAGTGGCATATGCAACAACAACAAGAATCAGGACCCAAGCAGAAGACCCTCAGGCTTGACCTGCGTACCCCAGAGGTATTCAGAGGAGAACTTGGAGGACGCCGTGTCCTCGAATATATTTTACGTGCCCTAGTCACCTATAACAAACACAGCTGATCTTAGACCGGCTGGATTCCTAAACCCACAACTCTCCAGTTACGAGACAGCTGCCTTTGTTGACTGAGCTACCGCTGTTCCTACATGAGACGTTTTTTAGGTAACTTTTTGTGGTTGAAATAAAAGAAAACAAAATAGACCACAAAGACTTTATATCTGCTCATAGACAGTCAATACGTATTTTTCATTAGCCTCGTGGGTTTATTTGGGCGTTAAAATCTTTCGCTAGGGTGTGGTGAATAAGTTCAGAGTATGACTGCTTTTTAATTTTTTTTTCTCCGTGGAAAGCGGACTTTCTTTTTTAACTGGGACTCGGGGTTAAGTGGCCATTGTATGACACATTCGAGAAGAGAGTGTTGTCCATAATTAACCCTTGAGACACTATAAACTTGCCCGGCACACTTCCGCCATTTGGGGAATTTATGGTAGTGGGGAAGAAAAAGGAAGGTTTTATGTGATCTGTAAGGAAAAGCGTCTGATATTCTTGAGGGATAAAAGGTAATTGTGTTCGAAGAATTCAACAACCGTTCTTTAATTCGTAAAAAATTACTATTTAGGAGAAGACGGTGTTTTATTTATTGGAAAAAGACATCGTAAAATGGATAAGTTGCTTTTTCAAATCATAGAGGTTGACGTTTGGTAAGAAATTTATTTTAAAAAGGAAAATTAATAAACATCTTATCTATGCTTTAAACTATACCAGTGTTTTAGAAACAGTTGGTAGTTCCTTATCAAAGGGTTTATACCTAAGATTTGTCAGAGAAGAAAATACTTACAAAACATTGATTTGTCTCTTTTTACTAGAAATATGTTTTTTTACACCACTGATATATGTATAAAACTGAGCACTAAAATTTACTGTCTGTTTAATTTAATATTGTAGCCACATCCGCACGTTCTTTAGTAAAATAACCTACTGAGACTTTACTTAATAGGATTGTTTTGATTAAATTATAGTATTTTGCATAAACATCTTTTTGAATATGACACTACATAAAATGATTTTTTTATAATAGACTGAGAGTTAAAATAGATTTTTAAAACCATTTATTTAATTACACATCTTAAGATATTTAGACATGTGTTAAAATCAGCATCGTAATTAAATAAACTACAGACAATATATTTTCTCTAAATATGACACTTCATAAAATGATTTTTATAAGAAACTGAGTGTTAAAAGCAACATCATATTTATCTAAACTACGGACAATATACATTCCCACCCACCCCCAAATAAGACACTTCATAAAATGATTTTTATAAGAAACTGAGTGTTAAAATCAATATCGTATTTATCTAAACTACGGACAATATACATTCCCCCCCCCAAATAAGACACTTCATAAAATGATTTTTATAAGAAACTCAGTATTAAAATCAATATCGTATTTATCTAAGCTAAGGACAATATATATCCCCCCCCAAATATGACACTTCTTAAAATAATTTTGATCAAAGACTCAGTTTTAAAATCAACAACGTATTTATCTAAATTACGGACAATATATATTTCCCCCCAAAATATGACACTTCATAAAATGATTTTTATAAGAGACTCAGTTTTATAATCCACATCGTAATTATCTTAACTACGGACAATATATATTTTCTCCCAAATATGGCACTTCATGAAATGATTTTCATAAGAAACTGAGTATTAAAATCAACACCGTATTTATTTAAACTACGGACAATATTCATCCCCCACCACAAAATAGAACACTTCATAAAACAATTTTCATAAGAGATGAGTGTTAAAATCAACATCGTATTTATCTAAACTACGGATAATATATATATTTTCCTCCAAATATGACACTTCATAAAACAATTTTCATAAGAGATGAGTGTTAAAATCAACATCGTATTTATCTAAACTACGGATAATATATATATTTTCTCCCAAATATGGCACTTCATAAAATGATTTTCATAAGACTGAGTGTTAAAATCAACATCGTATTTATCTAAACTACGGATAATATATATATTTTCCTCCAAATATGACACTTCATAAAACAATTTTCATAAGAGATGAGTGTTAAAATCAACATCGTATTTATCTAAACTACGGATAATATATATATTTTCCCCCAAATATGACACTTCATAAATCAATTTTCATAAGAGATGAGTGTTAAAATCAACATCGTATTTATCTAAACTACGGATAATATATATATTTTCCCCCAAATATGGCACTTCATAAAACAATTTTCATAAGAGATGAGTGTTAAAATCAACATCGTATTTATCTAAACTACGGATAATATATATATTTTCTCCCAAATATGACACTTCATAAAACAATTTTCATAAGAGATGAGTGTTAAAATCAACATCGTATTTATCTAAACTACGGATAATATATATATTTTCCCCCAAATATGACACTTCATAAAATAATTTTCATAAGAGATGAGTGTTAAAATCAACATCGTATTTATCTAAACTACGGATAATATATATATTTTCCCCCAAATATGACACTTTATAAAACAATTTTCATAAGAGATGAGTGTTAAAATCAACATCATATTTATCTAAACTACAGATAATATATATATATTTTCCCCCAAATATGATACTTCATAAAACAATTTTCATAAGAGATGAGTGTTAAAATCAACATCGTATTTATCTAAACTACGGATAATATATATATTTTCCCCCAAATATGACACTTCATAAATCAATTTTCATAAGAGATGAGTGTTAAAATCAACATCGTATTTATCTAAACTACGGATAATATATATATTTTCCCCCAAATATGACACTTCATAAAACAATTTTCATAAGAGATGAGTGTTAAAATCAACATCGTATTTATCTAAACTACGGATAATATATATATTTTCCCACAAATATGACACTTCATAAAACAATTTTCATAAGAGATGAGTGTTAAAATCAACATCGTATTTATCTAAACTACGGATAATATATATATTTTCCCCCAAATATGACACTTCATAAAACAATTTTCATAAGAGATGAGTGTTAAAATCAACATCGTATTTATCTAAACTACGGATAATATATATATTTTCCTCCAAATATGACACTTCATAAAACACTTTTCATAAGAGATGAGTGTTAAAATCAACATCGTATTTATCTAAACTACAGATAATATATATATATTTTCCCCCAAATATGACACTTCATAAACAATTTTCATAAGAGATGAGTGTTAAAATCAACATCGTATTTATCTAAACTACGGATAATATATATATTTTCCCCCAAATATGACACTTCATAAAACAATTTTCATAAGAGATGAGTGTTAAAATCAACATCGTATTTATCTAAACTACGGATAATATATATATTTTCCTCCAAATATGACACTTCATAAAACACTTTTCATAAGAGATGAGTGTTAAAATCAACATCGTATTTATCTAAACTACGGATAATATATATATTTTCCCCCAAATATGACACTTCATAAAACAATTTTCATAAGAGATGAGTGTTAAAATCAACATCGTATTTATCTAAACTACGGATAATATATATATTTTCCCCCAAATATGACACTTCATAAAACAATTTTCATAAGAGATGAGTGTTAAAATCAACATCGTATTTATCTAAACTACGGATAATATATATATTTTCCTCCAAATATGGCACTTCATAAAACAATTTTCATAAGAGATGAGTGTTAAAATCAACATCGTATTTATCTAAACTACGGATAATATATATATTTTCCTCCAAATATGACACTTCATAAAACAATTTTCATAAGAGATGAGTGTTAAAATCAACATCGTATTTATCTAAACTACGGATAATATATATATTTTCCTCCAAATATGACACTTCATAAAACAATTTTCATAAGAGATGAGTGTTAAAATCAACATCGTATTTATCTAAACTACGGATAATATATATATTTTCCCCCAAATATGACACTTCATAAAACAATTTTCATAAGAGATGAGTGTTAAAATCAACATCGTATTTATCTAAACTACGGATAATATATATATTTTCTTCCAAATATGACACTTCATAACACAATTTTCATAAGAGATGAGTGTTAAAATCAACATCGTATTTATCTAAACTACGGATAATATATATATTTCCTCCAAATATGACACTTCATAAAACAATTTTCATAAGAGATGAGTGTTAAAATCAACATCGTATTTATCTAAACTACGGATAATATATATATTTTCTTCCAAATATGACACTTCATAACACAATTTTCATAAGAGATGAGTGTTAAAATCAACATCGTATTTATCTAAACTACAGATAATATATATATTTTCCCCCAAATATGACACTTCATAAAACAATTTTCATAAGAGATGAGTGTTAAAATCAACATCGTATTTATCTAAACTACGGATAATATATATATTTTCCTCCAAATAACACTTCATAAAACAATTTTCATAAGAGATGAGTGTTAAAATCAACATCGTATTTATCTAAACTACGGATAATATATATATTTTCCTCCAAATATGACACTTCATAAAACACTTTTCATAAGAGATGAGTGTTAAAATCAACATCGTATTTATCTAAACTACAGATAATATATATATTTTCTCCCAAATATGACACTTTATAAAACAATTTTCATAAGAGATGAGTGTTAAAATCAACATCATATTTATCTAAACTACGGATAATATATATATTTTCCTCCAAATATGACACTTCATAAAACAATTTTTCATAAGAGATGAGTGTTAAAATCAACATCGTATTTATCTAAACTACGGATAATATATATTTTCCTCCAAATATGACACTTCATAAAACAATTTTCATAAGAGATGAGTGTTAAAATCAACATCGTATTTATCTAAACTACGGATAATATATATATTTTCCTCCAAATATGACACTTCATAAAACACTTTTCATAAGAGATGAGTGTTAAAATCAACATCGTATTTATCTAAACTACGGATAATATATATATTTTCCCCCAAATATGACACTTTATAAAACAATTTTCATAAGAGATGAGTGTTAAAATCAACATCATATTTATCTAAACTACGGATAATATATATATTTTCTCCAAATATGACACTTCATAAAACAATTTTCATAAGAGATGAGTGTTAAAATCAACATCGTATTTATCTAAACTACGGATAATATATATTTTTCCTCCAAATATGACACTTCATAAAACAATTTTCATAGAGATGAGTGTTAAAATCAACATCGTATTTATCTAAACTACGGATAATATATATATTTTCCTCCAAATATGACACTTCATAAAACAATTTTCATAAGAGATGAGTGTTAAAATCAACATCGTATTTATCTAAAACTACGGATAATATATATATATTTTCCTCCAAATATGACACTTCATAAAAACAATTTTCATAAGAGATGAGTGTTAAAATCAACATCGTAATTTATCTAAACTACGGATAATATATATATTTTCCTCCAAATATGACACTTCATAAAACAATTTTCATAAGATGAGTGTTAAAATCAACATCATATTTATCTAAACTACAGATAATATATATATATTTTCCCCCAAATATGACACCTTCATAAAACAATTTTCATAAGAGATGAGTGTTACAACATCGTATTTATCTAAATACGGAAAATATATATTTTCCTCCAAATAGACACTTCATAAAACAATTTTCATAAGAGATGAGTGTTAAAATCAACATCGTATTTATCTAAACTACGATAATATATATATTTTCCTCCAAATATGACACTTCATAAAACAATTTTTCATATAAGAGATGAGTGTTAAAATCAACATCGTATTTATCTAAACTACGGATAATATATATATTTTCCCTCCAAATATGACACTTCATAAAACAATTTTCATAAGATGATGAGTGTTAAAATCAACATCGTATTTATCTAAACTACGGATAATATATATATTTTCCTCCAAATATAACACTTCATAAAACAATTTTCATAAGAGATGAGTGTTTAAAATCAACATCGTATTTATCTAAACTACGGATAATATATATATTTTCCTCCAAATATGACACTTCATAAAACAATTTTCATAAGAGATGAGTGTTAAAATCAACATCGTATTTATCTAAACTACGGATAATATATATATTTTCCTCCAAATATGACACTTCATAAAACACTTTTCATAAGAGATGAGTGTTAAAATCAACATCGTATTTATCTAAACTACGGATAATATATATATTTTCCCCCAAATATGACACTTCATAAAACAATTTTCATAAGAGATGAGTGTTAAAATCAACATCGTATTTATCTAAACTACAGATAATATATATATTTTCCTCCAAATATGACACTTCATAAAACAATTTTCAATAAGAGATGAGTGTTAAAATCAACATCGTATTTATCTAAACTACGGATAATATATATATTTTCCTCCAAATATGACACTTCAAAAAACAATTTTCATAAGAGATGAGTGTTAAAATCAACATCGTATTTATCTAAACTACGGATAATATATATTTTCCCCAAATATGACACTTTATAAAACAATTTTCATAAGAGATGAGTGTTAAAATCAACATCATATTTATCTAAACTACAGATAATATATATATATTTTCCCCCAAATATGATACTTCATAAAACAATTTTCATAAGAGATGAGTGTTAAAATCAACATCGTATTTATCTAAACTACGGATAATATATATATTTTCCCCCAAATATGACACTTCATAAAACAATTTTCATAAGAGATGAGTGTTAAAATCAACATCGTATTTATCTAAACTACGGATAATATATATATTTTCCTCCAAATATGACACTTCATAAAACACTTTTCATAAGAGATGAGTGTTAAAATCAACATCGTATTTATCTAAACTACGGATAATATATATATTTTCCCCCAAATATGACACTTCATAAAACAATTTTCATAAGAGATGAGTGTTAAAATCAACATCATATTTATCTAAACTACAGATAATATATATATATTTTCCCCCAAATATGATACTTCATAAAACAATTTTCATAAGAGATGAGTGTTAAAATCAACATCGTATTTATCTAAACTACGGATAATATATATATTTTCCCCCAAATATGACACTTCATAAAACAATTTTCATAAGAGATGAGTGTTAAAAATCAACATCGTATTTATCTAAACTACGGATAATATATATATTTTCCCCCAAATATGACACTTCATAAAACAATTTTCATAAGAGATGAGTGTTAAAATCAACATCGTATTTATCTAAACTACGGATAATATATATATTTTCCTCCAAATATGACACTTCATAAAACAATTTTCATAAGAGATGAGTGTTAAAATCAACATCGTATTTATCTAAACTACAGATAATATATATATTTTCCCCCAAATATGACACTTCATAAAACAATTTTCATAAGAGATGAGTGTTAAAATCAACATCGTATTTATCTAAACTACGGATAATATATATTTTCAACCAAATATGACACTTCATAAATCAATTTTAATAAGAGATGAGTGTTAAAATCAACATCGTATTTATCTAAACTACGGATAATATATATATTTTCCCCCCAAATATGACACTTCATAAAACAATTTTCATAAGAGATGAGTGTTAAAATCAACATCGTATTTATCTAAACTACGGATAATATATATATTTTCCCCCAAATATGACACTTTATAAAACAATTTTCATAAGAGATGAGTGTTAAAATCAACATCGTATTTATCTAAACTACGGATAATATATATATTTTCCCCCAAATATGACAATTCATAAAATGATTTTTATAAAAGACTGAGTGTTAAAATCAACATCGTATTTATCTAAACTACGGATAATATATATATTTTCCTCCAAATATGGCACTTCATAAAACAATTTTCATAAGAGATGAGTGTTAAAATCAACATCGTATTTATCTAAACTACGGATAATATATATATTTTCCCCCAAATATGACAATTCATAAAATGATTTTTATAAAAGACTGAGTGTTAAAATCAACATCGTATTTATCTAAACTACGGATAATATATATATTTTCTTCCAAATATGACACTTCATAACACAATTTTCATAAGAGATGAGTGTTAAAATCAACATCGTATTTATCTAAACTACAGATAATATATATATTTTCTCCCAAATATGACACTTCATAAAATAATTTTCTTAAGAGATGAGTGTTAAAATCAACATCGTATTTATCTGAAACTACGGATAAATATATATTTTCCTCCAAATATGGCACTTCATAAAACAATTTTCATAAGAGATGAGTGTTAAAATCAACATCGTATTTATCTAAACTACAGATAATATATATATTTTCTCCCAAATATGACACTTCATAAAATAATTTTTCATAAGAGAATGAGTGTTAAAATCAACATCGTATTTATCTAAACTACGGATAATATATATATTTTCCTCCAAATATGACACTTCATAAAACAATTTTTCATAAGAGATGAGTGTTAAAATCAACATCGCATTTATCTAAACTACGGATAATATATATATTTTCCTCCAAATATGACTTCATAAAACAATTTTCATAAGAGACTGAGTGTTAAAATCAACATCGTATTTATCTAAACTACGGATAATATATATATTTTCTTCCAAATATGACACTTCATAACACAATTTTCATAAGAGATGAGTGTTAAAATCAACATCGTATTTATCTAAACTACAGATAATATATATATTTTCCCCCAAATATGACACTTCATAAAATAATTTTTATAACACACTGAGTGTAAAATCAACATCGTATTTATCTAAACTACGGATAATATATATATTTTCCAAATATGACACTTCATAACACAATTTTCATAAGAGATGAGTGTTAAAAATCAACATCATATTTATCTGAACTACAGGATAATATATATATTTTCCCCCAAATATGATACTTCATAAAACAATTTTTCATAAGAGATGAGTGTTAAAATCAACATCATATTTATCTAAACTACGGATAATATATATATTTTCCTCCAAATATGACACTTCATAAAACAATTTTCATAAGAGATGAGTGTTAAAATCAACATCGTATTTATCAAAAAAAAATATGATTTTTGGCAAAAAATGACGTTTTCAACTTATACGGATACTTTAATTCTCTCTTGACGGCCTATATCACTCCAGGAAGCCGTCGCGTATTCATCTAAGCACAATTTCATTTATGCATATCTGCAATTAAGTAAGCACTCGCTTAATAATGATTCGACAAAGGTGTTGGCACTTAGCTCAGTTATGTTTGGACTTCTTAACCCAAAAAAGGTTTATTTACGTCAAGAAAAAGAGATGGAAGTGTTTGCACTGGACACGCTCCTTGACGGCTATCACTCAGATCGCGAGGCCATTTGCTAGCCAAATGACGAGGCATGTCTCTGAAGAATTTTTGTTTTCTCTTCCAATCTCGTTTCTCTGCCGATGCAGTGCGATTTATCTTTTGTCTTGCTGACACCTCTCGTGTAATGCCGTGATGTTGATGGATCAGAGGCATGGCGAAACAGAATTCCGTCCGATTATGCAGACAGTGAAAGATTAAGACTTAATTAATGATTGAGTTAGTTAACCGAGAGGCTTTGGAACGTCAGTTGAGGATTTGTAACGTAGAATAAAATTTAAAAAAAAAATGGCAAACTGGAAGAGCTTGAAAGTTGCTGAAAGAAATTACGTTTTAAACGTCTCGCGCATTTTGTGAATTTTTAAATACTTGAAAACTAGCATATAGCCCATCATAAGACGGGATTAGTAAAATTTTTAATTTTCCAGAACTGTAAAGTACCCTATGAGGCAGGTAAAAAAATGGTTTGGTTTTCGGCTGAGAATTATCTAGTACACTCTCAATAATTTGTTTATCTTCATACTCCTCTAAAGTCTCCCGATACTGTCAATGCAGTTTAGAATCACGTTGAATTCATTTAGAAAGAGAATTCAAAGTTTTCTTAACTAAGTCAAAGTTATCATTAAGTTATTTCCAATTATTTTCTTTTGCCAGAGTAATTAATGGAAGTAAAGTAATGAAACTGTTATTTCCACTACAACCTAGAGGTAGATCGAATTTGTTGTGAATACCTGCGATAAAATTTTCATTGCAACAAAAAAATAGCTAAACATAAAAGAAAATTATTTACACAATATTTAAGTTCAGTGATAAAATGTATGAAAAAACAATGCAGACGATATTTAAATAATTTAAAATAAGAAATGATTCAATGAGATGGTTAACCCATCCACCTATCACACTCCCTACTCTTTCTCCTTTCAAAGCAGTCACCCCTTTTGTTAATTCTAGACGGAATTTGTGCCCCATTCAAGAGCTGCCCGTTTGAAAGTTGTCAGGCTACTTTTATGTTATTTTCCCTGCAAGGTAGTGGAGTTCCGTGACACAAAGTTGCTCTTTTTAACTATACCTGCAAGGTAGTGGAGTTCCGTGACACAAAGTTGCTCTTTTTAACTATACCTGCAAGGTAGTGGAATTCCGTGACACAAAGTTGCTCTTTTTAACTATATCTGCAAGGTAGTGGAGTTCCGTGACACAAAGTTGCTCTTTTTAACTATACCTGCAAGGTAGTGGAGTTCCGTGACACAAAGTTGCTCTTTTTAACTATACCTGCAAGGTAGTGGAGTTCCGTGACACAAAGTTGCTCTTTTTAACTATACCTGCAAGGTAGTGGAGTTCCGTGACACAAAGTTGCTCTTTTTAACTATACCTGCAAGGTAGTGGAGTTCCGTGACACAAAGTTGCTCTTTTTAACTATACCGGCAAGGTAGTGGAGTTCCGTGACACAAAGTTGCTCTTTTTAACTATAATTGCTTTGCAATGATTCTTTTCCTCAGAAATGTTTCTAAAATATTATACATACAGAAAACAGTACAAATTTAATTATTAATTTTTTGAATTTTTTTTTGTATTTAGGTAATATTAAAAAATAGAAATGTACAAAGAACTCACAGAAATGTACAAAACTGAAGTAAAATAGAGGACAAACGCTAATTAAGTACAAAATTATTTATAAAAAGAAGGTCTCATATAATGGAACATAAAAAAAGCTCGTAACCGGAATTTGGTATATATTTTTGTGAGGAGTAGGGGGAATAATATTTCACTAGGCCCAGTTTCAACTTCCCCTCTCTTAACTTTCCTTAATTTTTAACTAAAACACCATAAATGACTAAAAGTATGAAATAGTATATTGCACTGAAAAAAGAAAAAGCCCCTGAATAGTTTGACGACACGTTAACGGCGTGACAAATTTTAAACAGGGTAACGGCCGTGCCGAAATATGAATGGACAGGACAAACGAGGGGGGTTCGATAAGTCCGTTTATGAACAAGAATGCTATGTCGATCCCCCATCGACGCGGCCGGTCTATGGGTTAAAGGAATGATGTCATAATGCTAGAAAAAAAATGTTATTTTTACCTGTGACAAATTGATATGACAAATGGATAAATTTAATCGCCTGCTCTTAACCAGGAAAAATAGGGCTTGAAATTCGAAGGTGGAACTCGAACGCTGCTAACCCTAACTCATCAAGAATCCAGTTTGGATGTCTCTATCCACTCCAGGTCCAAAAGCTTAATAAATTCGAGGACAGACGGACAGATAGCTTAGGCTGTTATTATATCGGGATTATATACAACAATTAATCATGTCTGCGGCTAAATAACTCTCATGACAGTTCGTATCATATCAAGGAGTCACCAAGGATTCGTCTCTGGTATGATTCTATTTATGCCGATCTACAATTAACTAAACGTTCGCTCAATACTGTTTCAATGAAAGTGTTGGCACTTAGCTAAGTTATATTTGGACTCATTAATCCCCCCCAAAAAATAAAATAAATAAATAAATAAAAATAGAAAAAGGATGTTATCCCTTGTGTAACCAAATAGTTCACCATAGCACTCTGAACCAAAATCATAAAACCAAAAAAAGTTTTATGTACGGCATGAAAAAGTAATGTTGGTGTTTACTCTGGACACTGTCCCCAGGGACACTTCTCCTTTAGGAGTGTACGGGCTTCACGAACCCGGGGTGCCTAAGTGATCTTTACTTCTTCGTCTTCCCAGGTAGTCCTGAACTTGCCTCTCTAAAGCCTGTTCCTTACTGGGGTTGACTACATTAAGCTTCGAACCATGACGGACCTCGCGTAGGTCAGCTGCATATTTATAGCTGTCTTGGTGACTGGTCTTCAGTTTGTTGCTGCTGTATGGACACATAGTCTGGGTCAGCGTAGGAAATTCTCTTACTCTGGACACTCTCATTGCGGCAATCACTCAAATCACTGAAATCCCTTGCGAGAGAAATAACAAGTCATGTCTCTACTGAATTTTTGTTTTACCAGTCTTGTTTCACTCTTGATCTAGTGTGATTTATCTTTGGTTTTCCTGGCATCTCTCGTATAATGCCGTAAAGTTGATGCAACCGAGAGAATGGTGAAACACAATTCCGGCTGAAAGATTTTGACTTAATGATTGAGTTAGTTAACTGAGCAGCATTGTGACGTCAGACGAAAACTGGTAATGTGAAATTAAAAAAGATGAGTGATAAACTGGAAGATCTTATCAGTTGCTGAAATAGTTGCTAAACATCTCGCTTAATTCGTAAATTGTTAAATACTTGAAAATAATTTTGGGAGTTTTAAACTTAAATTGGTTTTATGATTATGTTGTTGTTGTTGTTTTCTTATGCCACTTGGTCAAAACAAGCAGGACTGAGCAGGAGCTACTCATATTAAGGCAAAGAGGTTGTGAAGACTTCCCTTTGACTCCCGAGCACGAGCCAAAACAGCTGATCGTTTGGGATCTTGACAATCGGACTGAATAGACGAACCCGCCCCTGATGGATCTCGTTAATGAACGCTCGGAAATTCCGTGAAGAGACAGCCAGCGAATGAGAATTCAGTTAAAAAGTATAACTGTAACTTTGGCTGGAGTTCTCGTGTAACTGAGATCTTAACTGAGAAAAAACAGTGGGGGGACCGTAACTGACCCCCAAGTATAAAAAGCCTACAATTTTGCGACTCAGGGCTTTTCGTCATTTTTTTTTCGGAGGTGTGTTGACCTCGTGGAGGCTTTCGCCTTTTTTACTAGAGAGCCAGCTTGCTAGTTCGGGAGATTCGTAAAGTCCGCTCATATAGGGAGCGGCAGAGTGTCGGATACCGAACGGGGGATAAATTGGGTTTGATTTCACCCTGAAAAGCCTCCCCATTTGTAAGAGATTATTAATTCTCTTGTTTTTCTTTCGACTGTGATTGTCGTGAGGAAGTTTTATCGGCAACCATATTTTGCAGTTCTAGATGATTCAGTAATTAACATTCCTTTGTAAATAGCGGAATTTAAATTCCTTTGTAAATAGCAGTATTTAATCCAGAATTAAAGTGAATTTCCAATTTTATATCTTTGACTGTGATCCATTATTCACGTTACCTCTCATTTGAGAATATTGAAGGCGTCACAGAGGTGAGCCTTTCATTTTAACGAGAACCTCAAGGCTGAAAGTACGACTTATTCTCAAGTGGGTTCTTATAATTTTGAAGCAGCGAACAAGCAGAAGACCCATAGGATTGGCCACCCACCCCCAGAAGTATTGGTTGAAAACTTGGGGGACATTGAGACAAATTGATAAATTTAATCCCCTGCTCTTAACCAGGGAAAATAGGGGTTGAAATAATTGGATTAAATGCTAGAAAAGGGGGGAAGGGATGGAATTCGAACGTTGCTAACCCTAACTGATCAAGAATCCAATATAGATGTCTCTATCTATTCCAGGTCCAACCGCTTCAAAAATTCGAGGAAAGAGGGACAAATAACTTAGGCTATTATTATATAGGGTATTATACAACAATTAATCATGTCCGAGGCAAATTAACTCTCATGATGGTCCATATCATCTGAAGGAGTCACCAAGCATTCGTCACCGGCAATATTCCATTTATGCAGATCTACAATTAACTAACTAAAAGTTCGCTTAACCCTCCAAGTGGAATACATCGAGGAAAAATGTCTCCAAAAAATACGGTAAAGGTTCACTGTGTCAGTGGCCAAAGCGTTCTATGATTTTTTACTTCACCCTTAGTCGATTAGAATGGAATACAGGAAACTTACCCTCGTTATTGTCCCTTTACTCCCGGTTATAAATAGATATATAAATAGATATTATAAATTGTTAATTTGTAATACATATAAAGGTATTCAACTCTCGAAGACCATCTCATAAGAAATAATGGATTCGAAAAGCACAAATAAAAATATTCTTTGAGGGACTTTATATTTTTTACGAAAGTCATCCAAGGTATTTAAGTGGTGCAATTAGAGATATATGTGTTATCGCAAAAGAAATACTTCGAAATAGATATTTACAAAGCCATGAAAATCTATCAGTGTCTTTGTGCCTCAGGAAGTAGGGGTGAATCCCTCAATAAATGTTAGTCAAAGAGGGGTGCAGTTCCTAAACAATCGACCTGACCCTCCTACCGCAAAATTGCATGGAGAAAAGAACTGGCAGAAATGTATATTATATCCATTTTCGGTACGTTTTTGGAGGTCGAAAATTGTACGTGAGAACGGCTTTAAAGACATAATCGGTTTCGCGGAATTGTACGTGCAAACCGCTTAGAGGGTTAATACTGTCTCAACGAAAATGTTGGCACTTAGCTCAGTTATATTTGGACTTCTTAACCCCCCCCCGAAAAAAAAATAAATAAATAAAAATAGAAAAAGGTTGTTATCCCCCGTGTTACGAAAAAGTGGACCATAGCGCTCCGAACCAAAATCAAAAAACCAAAAAAAGTTTTATGTACGGCATGAAAAAGTAATGGGAGTGTTTCCCCTGGACACTCTCATTGCGGCAATCACTCAAATCACTCAGATCCCTTGAGAGAGGAATGACAAGGCATATCTCTACAGAATTTTTGTTTTGTCTTTCAGTCTGGTTTCACTCCTGATCTAGTGTGATTTATCTTTTGTCTTGCTGGCATCTCTCGTATAATGCCGCGATGTTGATGTAACCGAGTGAATGGTGAAACACAATTCCGGCCAAATATGCAGACGGTGAAAGATTTTGACTTAATTAATGACCGAGTTAGTTAACTGAGAAGCATTGTAACGTCAGTTGAAAACTTGTATCGTAGAATGAAATTAAAAAAGAAAAAAGAATGATAAAGTAGAAGATCCCGTAAGTTGCTGAAATCGTTGTTTAAACATCTCTCTTATTTTGTGAATTGTTAAAGACTTGAAAACATTTTTGGGAATTTTAAACTTCAATGGGTTTTTCGGTTATGTTGTTGTTTTCTTATGCAACTTGCTCAAACGAAGCACGACTGAGCAAGAAGCTACTCGTATTAAGGCAAAGGTGTGAGCCTTTCGTTTTAATTAGCACCTGAAGGATGGTTTGGTTTGGAGTGCTACGGTCTACTTTTTGCAACAGTAGGGATAGTGAGAAGACCTAAAGCTTAAAGCCGATTCCGAACGCCTACGAACATCCATGCCAGAATGGGACTCGAACCCTCAAACTCCGGTTCCGAAGGCCAGCACCTTAACCAATTTGCCATCGTTCGGCATATCTCACGGATGAAAGTACGACTTATGCTCAAGTGGGTTCTCAAAATTTTAAAGCAGGGATTAAGCAGATGAGTTATCTCGTATAATGCTGTGATGTTGATATGACCAAGTGAATAGTGAAACACAATTCCAGCCAAATATGCAGACGGTGAAAGATTTTGACTTAATTAATGACAAGGAGACTAAGGACTAATGACTAATGACTGAGGACTAAGGACTAATGAATTAATGACAATCAGGCTTTGCCTGATACCCCCAGTGGTATGTATTGAAAACTTGGAGGACATTGAGACCACGAACGTATTTTATGTGGCCCAGTCACCTTTAACGAACACGGCGGATCTTATACCGGCTCCGGCTCAGAACCAGCAACCCTCCAGTTACGATAGCGTTGCCTTTGCAGACTCAGCTACCGCGGCTCTTTGATTATGCAGAAATAAAATTATGCAGATTAATTAATGATTTACGTTCACAACTCCAAAATAGGAAAAACAAAATACTTAACAGAATATATGATAAAATGGCAATAAGAAGTAAAATCAAGAATGGAAGCATATACAGAGTGTTTTAAATATACTTGAAAAATCAATAAAAACTAAATGGACATGTAACAACAAGTTACATTCCGTTCAGCTCCCCGTGGGTTTTGAGACCGGTTTGAGAGACTTTTCCCAGCCAATTGAAGTGTCCGTTCGTTTGGGGAATTTGGACCCCCCCTTGGAGTGGACCCCTGTTTATCTGTCTCCACGAGAGCTGGATGATTATCGAGCGGACAAGGTTGTTACCAGAAGAAGAGAAGGTGAACGGCTGTCATCCGTGGCTTGTGGATGACCGTTTGAGAAAAATAGCCATTTTTAGGGCCGACGCCGATTCGAGAGTAGTCTTCGATCTACAAATGATCAGTTGATTCAACTATTTGCATTCCTTAGCCATTTAACTAATTATATAAAACAATTTAACCAAGACCTATTTTTCATGTGTTTCTTAACCCATAGACCGGCCGCGTCGATGGGGGATCGACAGAGCGTTCTTGTTCATAAACGGACTTGTCGAACCCCTCTCGTTCGTCTTGTCCATTCTTATTTCGGCACGGCCGTTACCCTCTCGACGGGGGTGATCTGTTTAAAATTTGTCACGCCGTTAACGTGTCCTCAAACTATTCGGGGGCTTTTTCTACTTTCAGTGCAATATAATATTTCATACTTTCAGTCATTTATGGTGTTTTAGTTAAAAATTAAGGAAAGTTAAGCAAGGGGAGGCTGAATCTGGGCCCAGTCTAATGTTATTCCCCCTACTCCTCACAAAAATACAAACTAAATTCCGGTTACGATCTTTTTTATATGTTCCATTATATGCGACCTTCTTTTTATAAATAATTTTGTACTTAATTAGCTTTTGTGCTCTATTTTACTTCAGTTTTGTACATTTCTGTGAGTTCTTTGTACATTTCTATTTTTTTTAATATTACCTAAAAAACAAACAAAAAAGAATTCAAAAATTGATAATTAAATTTGTACCATTTTCTGTATGTATAATATTTTAGAAACATTTCTGAAATCGAAAAGAATCATTGCAATGCAATTATAGTTAAAAAGAGCAACTTTGTGTCACGGAACTCCACTACCTTGCAGGGAAAATAACATAAAAGTAGCCTGACAACTTTCAAACTGGCAGATCTTGAATGTTGTGACACATTCCGTCTAGAATTAACAAAATAGTAGGGAGTGTGGTCGGTGGATGGGTTAATGAGTTTTAATTTCTTTCTCAAACACTAGGCCAATGTAACATCATTTTTGACAGGACAGTGATAGAAATTCACAGTTTATTGCAATATGCCTGGGAGAATAGTAAATATTTAGGCAGACAAACTTTAAAATTAGTTACAATATTCCACAACAGATGGCGCTGCAGTCTTGAAAAATCTAAACTACGATATTTGTTTGTGGGGACTCTTAAAGGTCCAAATGCACCAGCAC
>CM063507.1:55240480-55252980 GCA_032207245.1 Pardosa pseudoannulata | reverse complement strand
GATGATTTTCCTTTCCTTTTGAGATAATATTTATAGACGGAAAAAAATTACATCGTTTTTAAACGGAATTAATAATAAAAACTAATGTATAAATTTCGTTATAAAAGTTTGAATAAAAATAAATATAATATGATAATTTTACTTTTAAAAACATAGTACAATTGAGTTATTTATAACAAACGATTTTTAAAAAATGTAATTTTAAAAATTTTGAAAAAGTATATATTTTAAAATACATATATATTTATAATATTTATATTTTATATATATATATAATATATTCTTTATGTTATAATAACTATATATCTATATATATCTATATATATTATATATTCTATATATCTATTTATATATATATATATATATATATATATATTATATATATATATTTATATATATATAATAAAATATACTATATATATATATATATATATATATATTATATATATATAATATATACATATATAATATATACTATATCTTTGTATATATATATATTGTTTATAATTATATTATATATTTCTAAAATTATTTATATATTATATATATATATATTTTTATATATACATATTATATATATATATTATTTATAAAACTATATATTTTTATATATTTACTTATATCAATAGTATCTTATCATCTTTTATAATATATATATATATAAATTTATTTTTTTATTTTATTTTTTTTTATAATAATAAATTACTTTTTGAAAAATTTTTTTAACTTTTATAGAATTTTTTATTAATTTGATGTTTACCTTTTTTTTATAAATTATTTAACATATTTAAAAAATAATATATCTTTCGTTTATATAACTATATATTTTTGATCTATAAATTTTTAATTTAATAGAATAATTTTATTTCTTCTAAAAGAAATTTTTTAATAAATAAAGATACATCTCATATAGATTTTTGCTTTTGATTATATATGAAGCAATCAATTTAATACCGCTAACCAAAATCGTCTAAAAAATGTGCGAACAGCTTCTGTATTAAGGATGGAGTATCAAGTTCTCACAACGTTGTACTCACCAGCCAATTTTGCTTCAGATTATAATGAGCTATGTTTTGCAAAAATTCGTTTTGGTCTGCAATAAGGCAATTTGTAGCAACATTTCAAACTACCATAATGCCCTTCCCATTCATTTTCATGTTTACAACAGCCAATAGACAAACAATAAACTGCCCTTTCTTTTGAAACTAAAGCCAGAATTGTCATAATTTGAGAATTTGCCCTACTGCGTGAAATCGCCTTATACAGACTCTACTGATGCTGCCATATAAATCCTCCGAAACTCTTTTCCTTTGTCTAGATTGCGCGTCTGTCCCACCAGCTTATCCCTACCTATTTTATTAAATTTTTATTTCATAGCTATTCTTACGCTTTGACGTCCTTTTTAGCAACTTCATTCTCGCACGTCGACCTTCGGTTCATTTCCTTGCTAGGGGATTAATTGTGACTTTTTTCTCTCGCTTGAAACTGTAACTGTTAACCGGGAATAGAAGTCATCCCGAAATGGGGTTGAGGTTAACGAAGGCCCTATAATCGCTTTGTTCTCTGCCGCGACCCCGTCTCATCCTTTCCATTCATCCCCGGCGAATATGTAAATGAGCGATTACACGTTACAAAAGAAGTAAGAAAAGGTTCTTTATGGTCCAATTTCAATGCAAATCCTAATCACCGTGTATTTTTGAGCGCGTCTTCTCCCCCCCCTCGTTGCCATCTCGCGTAAAGTGAATTGATGAGGAATAAAAAAGAAAATATACGAGTAAAAGAATCCGAAACATGTTTCCCAGATACGTCGAAAAGGGACTTTTAGTGTTCTTTCTGTACCATTTCCAGGACAGCTTTTAGGTTTCGCAAAATGGTCCATTCTCGTGATGATGCTTAATGCGAAAGAAGCCTAGATGATTTTTGCTTGTTTATTGAGATAGTATTTCTATAATTTTTGGTTTAAGAATAATTTTTCTTTCATCTTGAAGACTAGATTATTTTTGTTTATTTATTGAGATAGTATTTCTATAATTTTTTGTTTTAAGAATAATTTTCCTTTCTTCAAGAAGCCTAGATTATTTTTGTTTATTTATTGAGATAGTATTTCTATATTTTTTTGTTTTAAGAATAATTTTTCTTTCATCAAGAAGCCTAGATTATTTTTGTTTATTTATTGAGATAGTATTTCTATACATTTTTGTTTTAAGAATAATTTTTCTTTCATCAAGAAGCCTAGATTATTTTTGTTTATTTATTGAGATAGTATTTCTATACTTTTCGTTTTAAGAATAATTTTTCTTTCATCAAGAAGCCTAGATTATTTTTGTTTATTTATTGAGATAGTATTTCTATACTTTTTTGTTTTAAGAATAATTTTTCTTTTATCAAGAAGCCTAGATTATTTTTGTTTATTTATTGAGATAGTATTTCTATACTTTTTTGTTTTAAGAATAATTTTTCTTTCATCAAGAAGCCTAGATTATTTTTGTTTATTTATTGAGATAGTATTTTATACTTTTTTGTTCTAAGAATAATTTGTCTTTCATCAAGAAGCTTAGATGATTTTTGTTTATTTATTGAGATAGTATTTCTATATATTTTTTTAAGAATAATTTTCCTTTCATCAAGAAGCCTAGATGATTTTTTTTTATTTATTAAGCTAGTATTTCTACACTTTTTTTTGTTTTAAGAATAATTTTTCTTTCATCAAGAAGCCTAGATTATTTTTGTTTATTTATTGAGATAGTATTTCTATACTTTTTTGTTTTAAGAATAATTTTTCTTTCATCAAGAAGCCTAGATGATTTTTGTTTATTTATTGAGATAGTATTTCTATACTTTTTTGTTTTAAGAATAATTTTTCTTTCATCAAGAAGACTAGATTATTTTTGTTTATTTATTGAGATAGTATTTCTACACTTTTTTGTTTTAAGAATAATTTTTGTTTCATCAAGAAGAATAGATGATTTTTTTTATTTATTGAGATTTCTGTACTTTTTTACTCTAAAAATATTATTTTTGAGATTATTTTTGTTTATTTATTGAGATAGTATTTCTATACTTTTTTGTTTTAAGAATAATTTTTCTTTCATCAAAAAGCCTAGATTATTTTTGTTTATTTATTGAGATAGTATTTCTATGATTTTTTGTTTTAAGAATAAATTTTCTTTTCATCAAGAAGCCTAGATTATTTTTGTTTATTTATTGAGATAGTATTTCTATATTTTTTGTTTTAAGAATAATTTTTCTTTCATCAAGAAGCCTAGATTATTGTTCTTTATTTATTGAGATAGTATTTCTATACATAGTTTTAAGAATAATTTTTCTTCTTTCATCAAGAAGCCTAGATTATTTTTGTTTATTTATTGAGATAGTATGTCTATACATTTTTGTTTTAAGAATAATTTTTCTTTCATCAAGGAGCCTAGATGAATTGTTTATTTATTGAGATAGTATTTCTATACTTTTTTGTTTTAAGAATAATTTTTCTTTCATCAAGAAGCCTAGATTATTTTTCTTTATTTATTGAGATAGTATTTCTATATATTTTTTGTTTTAAGAATAATTTTTCTTTCATCAAGAAGCCTAGATTATTTTTGTTTAATTTTTGAGATAGTATTTCTATATTTCTTTGTTTTAAGAATAATTTGTCTTTCATCAAGAAGCCTAGATTATTTTTGTTTATTTATTGAGATAGTATTTCTATATTTTTTGTTTTAAGAATAATTTTTGTTTCATCAATAAGCCTAGATTATTGTTCTTTATATATTGAAAATGTATTTCTATACATTTTTGTTTTAAGAATAATTTTTCTTTCATCAAGAAGCCTAGATGATTTTTGTTTATTTATTGAGATAGTATTTCTATACTTTTTTGTTTTAAGAATAATTTTTCTTTCATCAAGAAGATTAGATGATTTTTGTTTATTTATTGAGATTTCTGTACTTTTTTACTCTAAAAATATTATTTTTGAGATTATTTTTGTTTATTTATTGAGATAGTATTTCTATATTTTTTGTTTTAAGAATAATTTTTCTTTCATCAAGAAGCCTAGATTATTTTTGTTTATTTATTGAGATAGTATTTCTATACTTTTTTGTTTTAAGAATAATTTTTCTTTCATCAAGAAGCTTAGATGATTTTTGTTTATTTATTGAGATAGTATTTCTATACTTTTTTGTTTTAAGAATAATTTGTCTTTCACCAAGAAGCCTCGATGATTTTTGTTTATTTATTGAGATAGTATTTCTATACTTTTTTGTTTTAAGAATAATTTTTCTTTTATCAAGAAGCCTAGATTATTTTTGTTTATTTATTGAGATATTATTTCTATACTTTTTTGTTTTAAGAATAATTTTTCTTTTCATCAAGAAGCCTAGATTATTTTTGTTTATTTATTGAGATATTATTTCTATACTTTTTTGTTTTAAGAATAATTTTTCTTTCATAAAGAAGCCTAGATTATTTTTGTTATAGATATATATAGTAATTGATGACAAATTATTTGTTTAAAAGATATATATTAAAATATTTCAACCTAAATTTGTATGTAGTATATACATATTATTTTTTAAATTTTTTAATAAAATGAATTTTTTTTTTTAATAAAATAATTTTTTAAAAAATCTTTCAATCAAACAAATAGTATATTTTACAATTTTTTCATGAAAAAATATTAAAAACATATTTAGTTAAAAAACATAATTTTTAAAAATATAATTAGTTAGAGATACATACTTATCTTTTAAGAATATTTTTCTTCAAAATAACTTAAAACCCAAATTTCTATGTATTTAAGATACATGCATATTTTTAAAAAGATTTGAAAACATGAATTTTTTCAATAAAAATTAAAAACTTATCATTGCAAAAAAGACATATTTTGGGATATATACCAGAAAATTTGGGTTCAATCAGATGAAAATTATATTGTATACGAGGGTCGCTCTGAAATTTTTGAGATACAACTAAGTTATACTTACAAAATTTCAAGTGTGTTCAAAATAGTCTCCTCCAGCATCAATGCACTTTTCTAGACTAATTTTCTACAAATTAAATGCCTCAAGCCATTCATTTCTTGGAGTAGCTGAAAAAAATGCATTTATAGCTACATCAATCTCTTTCTTCTGAATGAAAACGGACGTAGTAAATCTTTTTTTAATTTAAAGAAACAAAAGTCACGCATAAATAAGTAAATATCGATGTTCTATATTTACTTGTACGATCTCATACAAGCACTTAAACTTAATGAAAGATGAAAAATTTTAGTATGTCTAGCAGTCTTCTTTTATTTAGCCTTTACGACCAGTTGACAGTTTGATGATTACTGCCTATAGCAAAGATTCCACATTTTTGCTTTATAGCAATCAATTTTATTCTTTTTTTCTAATATAATTCTAAACTTATATTCTGCTGATATATATATATATATATATATATATATAAATATATATATATAATATTTATATATATATATAATATAAATTTTTATATATAAATATATTTATATGTTATATATATTTATATATATATTATATATATATTATATTTATTATATATAAATATATATGTATATGTATATATATAATATTTATATTATTTTATATATATTTGTATATATATATATATATATATATATATATATATGTGAATATATATTTATGTATATATATATATATATATTTGATAAAATATTATATATATTATATATATATGATAAATGTATAAATATATATTTATAAATACTTATATATATATATATACATATAAATGAAGATTTTTATTATAGTAAAAATATATTATTTTATAATAATTATATATATATTTATATATATAAATATATATAATATTATATAACATTACATATACATATGGGAGAATAAGTCCATTTTACATTTTCACCTGCTGAAAACTTTAGGTCTTAAGGGTAGTAAAATCGTCTGCTCTTGTCGTCCTTAAAGAGTTAAATTATTTTTGTTTAAGAAACTCATCTGTTAAACCGGCTGTATGTAAAGATGCATAGTCATGGTACGCATTAGTCCCCTAAAATTCACTTCTTGTAGAATTTGTGGAAGACATTTCGTGGTGTACCAGTCCAGTTTGCTGTTATTGTCTTCTGTCCTTCCAACTTGATGGCTTTGACCAATTCCGTATTTCTGAAGAAAACGGCATACATCACTTTTTCAGTGCGCGTTGTCTTGTCACCATTGTCGGCGTGGGATCATCTTCAAAAAGACCCATATTTGCTTTCTTGATTGTTGGAAAATCAAAAAAACGGTGTAAGTTTCATCATTACAATTTTTTAAATGATGCGGTGGCCACCAACATTTAGCATTTTAATACTTTTTTTACTGATTCTCACACCTCTTCTTTTTGGTGCTCAGTTAGATTATAAAAACGAAAACTATTGTTTTCATATGTAATTCTTCATTATAATTTTGTGTATGGCTGTGGATCGAATGTTAAGTTCCTTCTGTATAGAATGTACAGCGATTATCATCCATTAACATTTTTCGTATGGCAGACACATTATCCGGGATTACTACCGACGGCGGCCTTCCTGTGTGCACTTCATCCCGAAGAAAATTTGGCGTGCAAATTCTTTAAATCATCTGACTACAGTAGCAAAAGTTAGATTCATCACCAAATGAATGTAAACCGTTTAAAAGCATTCTTTCATATAATACTGCTTTAAAATCGTAAAAATCATAGCGCGAAAATGTTCGGCATCCTATTTTCTCTTTTGTTTTATATTTATTCTACGCTAAACAAGTTGAAGTAAGTCAGTAAAAAATCGTCTCCTGTGTTAAAATACTTTGTATTTTAAAATTAAACCATTATTTTTATTTTGTAAATTCTCATCTGCGCGTATCTCAAAAATTTCAGAGTAATCCTCGTACAACCTATAAAAATTTCATGAAAAAATATTAAGAACTTTTTAAATTAACATCCGCGTTACATGAAAATAAAACACAATTAAGAAAGATCAACTTAAAATTTTGTAAGTTTAAATGTGCTTAAATTAAACAGCTAACACGTTTTTATTCATAACTTCGCTCAATATTGGAAATCTTTACGCTGATTGTTTAAAAATGTTCAGAACTAAATTCGTTTTCCCATATATTTTTTTCTGAAGAATCTAATTTTTGATCGATTTAATAGCCCTATAACCATTTAAATAAAGATATAAGGTTTAAAATAAAAATAATTCTTCCATTTAAAGTTCTTTTTAAAGGTGATTTATCCCTTCAAGGCGTTATTAAATTTAACTGTCGAAAACTCTCATTTGCAGAAATAAACTGGTGGTCATTTTTGTATAAAAAATCGCCTATTAATTTCTCAACATTTCATTATTATGAAGTGGTAAAGATCTTAAAACTATTATTTAAAACTCATTTTCGAAAAAAAAAAAAAGAAACTGATCTTTTTATTATTCGAAATGGGTGATCCAGATTTATGAATGTCCATTTTAATGTCTTGCTTTCTTTTAGCGTATTGTTATTCACATCGCGTACTATTTGGGTTCTTAAGGAATAGTTTAAAAAATAATTTCGAGAAGTTAGCGCTAGCGGTTATATAAAAGGCAATTATTTATCCTTTTATACGAAATGAGAAATATCCCATTCTTTAAATGTCTGCTTTTTTTAAACTGAAATTCTTTTTTAAAATAATGAAAGCAAGCTATTATTTGCTTTTGAAATGGTTTTACTTTCAGAAAAGGAGAATTGAATCCAATTTTGTGACAGGGATGCCAAATGATTAACAATAATCATCAAATTCTAGACGATTTGTCATGGTCGGAATTTAGTTCTTGTGTGCTCGTGACTAAACACTGGCTTGCGCTTCTACCACCGAACATAAAGGGGGTAAAATATAGAAGCGTCTTTTTCTCTATTTTATATATTCAGAATGAATTTACAATTCTCAAATTAAGAAACTAACAACTTTATACTTACACTCAAAAGCCAAAAACATTATGATCACCTGTCAATAACGAGTTGGCCCACCTTTGGCATGCAACACAGCTTTAACCCGCCTTGGCATGGATGCCACAAGTCCTTGGTAGATGGCCGGAGACAGATTGTACCAGATGTTTAAGCAACGGTTACGCAAATCCGAGATATTGCGAATTGGTGGTCTTTGAACTTTGAGCTGCCGTCCCATGACATCCCAAATGTGTTCTACCGGATTGAGATCCAGTGAGTTAGGAGGCCAGGACATTAATTGGAATTCAGCATCATCTTCCTGGAACTACCCCAACAGAATTTTAGCCTTGTTTGGGCGTTGTCCTGCTGGAACATTCCATTCCCAGCTGGAAAAACGGAGGCTATGTAAGGGTGCAACTGGTCCGCAGTGATGTTCAGATACCCTGTAGCATTCATGGTCTGCTCTACCACAACCACGGGTCCCAGAGACGCACAAAAGAACATCCTCCAAAGCCATAATACCGCCACCACTGGGCCTGTGTATGACCTACAGCACATTTAGGGAGCAACTGTTCGCATTGGAAGACGGCGTATCCTGACACGGCCATCGGCGTGATGAGTGACAAACCGTGATTCGTCTGACCAGGCGACTCTCTCTCCCACTGATCCATGGGACCAGTCGCGATGTTCCCTTCCCAGCGTAGGCGCAGATTGGCGATGACGCTTGGTCAGCAAAGGCACAACGAGTGGGAGTCGTTTGCTGCGTAAACCCCATATCCAACAGTGTCCGCAGAACAGTGTGCTAGGGATACTATTCTACATGGCTCTTCAGTGTATTGGGTTGTCAGCTAAGCCACTGTCTGGCTCTGGTTTTTTCTTCACCATGCGAGGACAGTCTCTGACGACCTTTTTCTTTGATAGAGTGTGGACGTCAAACACCATGTCGTCTACTGCTGGTTTCACCGTCATTCATCCTACTTTGCATAAGTACTAACAACTGTAGATCGCGAAACAACCCACAAGTGACAACCAAAGACAAGGCACAAGAAATACTGATTAATAATACCATACCAACACAATACATATGAGACAACAAAAGACAAGGCACAAGAAAAACTGATTTATCATATGAAATCAACACAGTACAGATGAGACAACACAAGAATAACTGATTAATCATACCACGCAAACACAATATATATGAGACAACAAAAGAAAAGGCACAAGAAATACTGATTAATCATACCGCACCAACGCAATACATATGAGATAACAAAAGACAAGGCACAAGAAATACTGATTAATCATACCACACCAACACAATACATATGAGACAGGAAAATCAAGGCACAAGAAAAACTGATTAATCATACCACATAAACACAGTACAGATGAGACAACACAAGAATAACTGATTAATTATACCACACCAACACAATATATATGAGACAACAAAAGACAAGGCACAAGAAATCTGATTAATCATATCACATCAACACAGTACAGATGAGACAACACAAGAATAACTGATTAATCATACCGCACCAACGCAATACATATGAGATAACAAAAGACAAGGCACAAGAAATACTGATTAATCATTCAGCACCAATATAGTACAGATGACACAGCAAAAGACAAGTAACAAGAAATTCTGATTAATTATACCACACCAACATAATACATAGGAGACAAAAAAGACAAGGCACAAGAAATACTGATTAATTATACCACATCAACACAGTACATATGAGACAACACAAAAATAACTGATTAATCATACCATGCAAACACAATACATATGAGAAAACAAAACAAAAGGAAAAAGAAAAACTGATTAATCATACTACATCAACACAGTACAAATGAGACAATGCAAGAATAACTGATTAATCATACTACACCAACACAATACATGAGACAACGAAAGACAAGGCGCAAGAAAAATTGATTAATCATACCACACCAACACCATACATATGAGACAACAAAAGAAAAAGCACAAGAAAAACTGATTAATCATACCACATCAACACAGTACATATGAGACAACACAAGAATAACTGATCTATCCTACAGCATCAACACAATACATGTGAGACAACAACAGACAAGGCACAACAAATCTGATTAATCATATGAAATCACAGTACAGATGAGACAACACAAGAATAACTAATAAATGATACCACACCAACACAATGCATATGAGACAACAAAAGACACAAGAAATACTGATTAATCATATCACATCAACACAGTACAGGAGACAACAAAAGACAAGGCACAGGAAAAAATGATCAATCATATCACATCAACACAGTACAGATGAGACAACACAAGAATAGCTGATTAATCATACACAAACACAATACAGTTGAGACAACAAAAGACAAGTCACACGAAATCTGATTAATCATACCACATCAACACAGTACATATGAGATAACACAAAAATAACTGATTAATCATACCACATCAACACAATGCATATGAGACAACAAAAGACAAGCCACGAGAAATACTGATTAATCATACCACACTAACACAATACATATTAGACAACAAAAAATAAGGTACAAGAAATACAGATTAAACATACCACATCAACACAGTACAGATGAGACAACACAAAAATAACTGATTAATCATACCACGCAAACACAGTATAGTTGAAACAACACAAGACAGGGCAGAAGAAAATCTGATTTCTAACTGAAAAATATCCATCATGTATTTATAATTTTTGTAGTTATGATGGTAAAATAATTACGGCGCTAACGTTCTAGTTCCTAAGCTCCTAATTTATTTGGTCTGCGTTGTATTTTGCCTTTCCGTTAGCCTAGTATAATGAGAAATCGCCAAAGACTGTCAAATATAGCCTTTTTATAGATTACAATTTATTTGAATTTAAATACCCTTTAAAAGTACTATGTCGATTATTTATACCGACTTCAAATTCTGGATGAAAAGCGGCTAGTAATGGTATACAATTAGACAAGACGTAATGATACAAAATCAGCAGATGTCATTTCAAAATTTTAGCTTTCCGTTGCTAATATATGGTTAATAGTTACTGCTCAAGAATTATATTTAACTTTCTTTTAACTTTTTATGAGCATTTGTCGTTTTTCAGGAAACATTCTCCGACTGTCTTGTCGGCTTGGCTCTTCTCAAACGCTGACGCATAGAGAACTAATGATTTGTTATCACGATTTGGCAATACACTTTATGCTCCAGCTGAAAGATATTTTATTGTTTGGCGCGATCTGGCCAAAGTTCACGTTTGATTATGGCATTTGCCACTCTCGTAAATTCTGTATTCAAATTTCCGCACGCATCTCCATAATACGCTTAACTTCGCCACCAGGCACAGCTTTCAGACACGTTTACCAAAGAATGGGAACTCAGATCGTCTTATTTGTTTTATCTCTACGTTCCATTGACGCAAGTGAAGAAAAATTAAATCAGGGTAATATTAGGTTCACAATGGGTGGCAACGTAGGCGGTTTCGATGATTGTATTGATAACAACGAAGATTATACTTATAAGGTAAGAACGAAGTAATATATTAAGGTCTGAAGCACTGGTACTCAACTTTTTACACTTGGGAACCATTTTGAACTTATTGTTTTCTTGAAGGAACATCTAGATCAAAAAGTAGGAAAATAGAATATCAGTGCCTTATCCTCAGATTAGGAAAATGTTTATTGCATCTTTTTTATCACAATGCAGACAACTGAATAAGATATTGAATTTTAAGGTAGATAATGAAGTAGTTTTGATAGTATAAATTGCAGATAAATAATCAGAGTTATCAATTACGATATAAGAACAAAATAACACCCACTTATATGCTTGGGCGTTTTGATATTTAACAGACAAATACAGTTAACAGTTCCTATACGTTGTGTTAGGTTAGGTTTTGTAGTACGGAATATATTTTGTAACCCAAGGGGTCGGATTTATCTCAAATAATTTAGATATGTAAGCATCTCTGGAAACAGGTAAAAAGAATGGAGACTAATATGTGACGTAATGCATCTCAATAAGGCGATTTCACGCAGTAGGGCAAATTCTCAACTTATGACAATTCTTGCTTTAGTTTCAAACAGAAGGGCAGGTTATTGTTTGTCTATTGGCTGTTGTACACGTGAAAATGAATGGGAAGGGCATAATAGTAGTTCGTGACGTTGCGACAAATTGCCTTATTAATATTCTTTGAAGCACGTGATTTTAACGCATTTAAAGTTTATACCATATTGTGGTCAAGATATGTCATTGGCTACATTCGTGTCATAATGACGACAAAGAGTGGAATTTATGGCACCAAATTACCATTTCTGGCGACTTTTGAAGTCATTATAAAGCAGAAGTCATCTGTGGCTTACCTCAACCCCAATGTGGTAGCATCCTGACATTTTATTTTAGCTATAAAATATTTACTTATACGTATGAATTTTTATATATAATGTAAATATATTGTATTATATGATAATAATTATTATCCATCTAGTCACAATAAATTATATATAGCCCCTAATATGGATTTTATATGCCCGGGCTACTGGATAA